>OZ010602.1:1298113-1510613 GCA_963932145.1 Acanthosepion lycidas | reverse complement strand
CAGTTGGTTACTGTTTAAGTGGGTGCCAGCTTTTTGTTTTTCTTAGTTTGTTTAATTTTCCAACTACACAAAGTCCAGTGCGGTAATTTGGGATTTTGTTGTGTAGTATATATATATATATATATGTTCCAAATTGTGCCCGTTTTATACAGAAATCGATATATATATATATATATATATATATATATATATATATATATATATATATATATATATATATGTCATAATTAAGTAATTCGTCGACTCTAGAAGAAACCTCGACAGAATGCAGAAAGCACTGGACGACCGTTTCGTCCTATATTTGGGACTCATCAGAAGTACGCATCCGCTACCGAGAATTGAACCCGGGCCGTTACGATATAACGCAAGCGTCATACCAACTGTGACGAAGCGGTAACGAATTAGACTCTATATAGCGCCGCTATTACGTGGTGTAACTCATCCGAATTTACATTAGCCATAGGATTGTGCCCCACGAGCTACGACAGAGCATTAGAAGCCAATTCAATTAATGATATACAAGCGGTAGAAATTATTATTATTATTGTTATGGGAGTATTAGAGACAATCATAATTAAGTAATTCATCGAGTATAGAAAAACAGAATGCAGAAAGCCGAATTATTTTACACTGATGAGGTCCTTTCTTTTTCTATTTTTTCATTGCATAACCCAATATATATATATATATAAGTCTTGTTAGTGATGTGATTTCACTACTAATTACATTAACATTGCCATTTTTATTATTTGTATAAACTGATTCCTTATGATATATATATATATATATATATATATATATATATATATATATATATATATATATATATATATTATTATTATTATTATTATTATTATTATTATTATTAAATAAAGAGACAAGGAATGTCTACTTAAGCAATTCATGATTTCCCCTGGTAATCAAAGTCATTGGCTTAGAAACTTTAAAGAAACGTGCCGTAATTGATAGCAATGATATCCTTATTCACTTGGTGATTTTCAAAGAAAGAAGTCGAAAATTGGGCTGTTTCTACTGTTAATAATCTGGAGTTTGAAATGAACCTACGTTCATATGCTCTGCTGGTGGAATCGATTTCAACAGTACGTCGTTAAAATGACTTTTAAAACATCTTTTTTAAAGCACATTTTTTTAATAGAGGCTTATTGCCATTTGATGTGGATAACTTCGAAACTTTCGGGAGTATCCAAAACATGACTTACAGTTTCATCAAGTTCCTTTACAAATTTCCACTTGACCTCAAGCGATTCCACACCACGAGAAACTGAGCAATTGTTTTTCTCCTATGTCGAGATTTTGGTCTGAATTTTTAGTCGTTTGCCAAATTGCCACTGGATGTTAGAAATATTTTCTATTCGTACAGAATCATTAAAGGATTGACTTAATATAATCTGTAAGGTTGACAATCAATGCATTTAGAGTGGTGGTAGAGATTTATTTGTAAATCGTTGATATGTGATTTGATTTAATGAAATACGACGTGCTCGTCATTAAGGAAGGCAACAATTTACCCAGCAATTAGTTTCCTGTACAGTGTCACTCTCTTACATTTTTTTCTTATTTTTTATTCGGTATCACCACATAAAAAGCCACTAAAACACAAGAGGTTACAGGGTGTGGCTCGAATTAGGGACAGAAACATTAATAATGAGGGAATAGAAAAGATTAATCAGGAGGACTGTAGATAGCGATTGACATTGCATTTAAATTTTTGTACATTAATGTTAGCTGGAAAGCATGGAGCTGGAATGGAGTTCCACAAGCGAGAAGTGCGGGAAAAGAAACTGTTAGAATAGAACTTACGGCTAAATCTAGCCAGCTCAACTGTAAATTGATGAGATCTCGACGCCAGTCTTGTACTGCGCTTGAATTCATGAAGTCTAGGTACCACAGCGAGGAGACCGTCGGAACAATTACCATTAATGTATTTATAGAAAAAACATAGATAGGCAACCTTACGGCCGTTGGAAAGTGACGAGAGCCGAGCCGCTAGATCAGGATCAATAATATTGCTGATTCTTCTTTGGATTTTATCAAGGAGCTCTAGGTAAACAGCAGAGGAACCGGAACCATGTGTGGTAGCAATATTCGAAGCATGGATGAATGGTAGACCTATAGATATTTCCCCGCCTTTTATCCTGGTACACCAGTAATAAAGTATCTGCCACAATGAGTGGCACTGAAGAGGAATTCATAGCGAGTCGTATTAAATCGATTTCTTTCGTCTGTTATTGTAGAATAGATTGCTTTGATTCCCTTGTTAGCTTTTTGTTTAGGTCGATACCAGAGATTATTTTCGCTTTTTTTCGCAAATAATAATAATAATAATAATAATAATAATAATAATAATAATAATCGTAAATTATTCTCACTTGCTTCAGGAGATTGTCTGACTCAACAGTATCCAATTAGTTTCTCGATATCTAATTAAATTTTCAGAATGCAATTGACTGCCTTCCTAATCACTCATGCCAGATCATTTTTTCGAAACGATGAAAATATTTTCCAATGATAAATGAAGTGATGACATTCAAATGTTTACTTGATGTCATTAAGAAAATATTTAAACTCTTTCATAATTCGTAGACGATAAAAAGCAGGGTTTAAAAAAAGCAAAGGAAATATGGCTGTTCATCGTCCTGTTGGTTTTGACTTAGATGTAAATAAATTCCGAGAATGTATTTTACACAGAAAATAATTGAAGGCAAAATAAGAAACAATTTGAATTTGCCATTAATTTAGATGACCTTTGGTATCTACACACATTAAAGAGAGGAAAGAAAGGTTAAGATGCATTGGGTGGAGTCAACATATCGGATTTTATTATGCAAATCCATGTTTTCATATTAAAATTGGTATTAACCAAATAAAGTTGACAATATTTTCGTTACGTACTTTTATGATAAAAACAACGCCTGAATTCCTGTCAATTTTAATATAAATATAGTTAATGATGTGTCTACCATAGATAGATAGATAGACAGATAGATAGATAGGTAGATACATGGAAAGAAATATTCAGACAGAACGATAGATAATTAACACATTGAGATAGAAAGATATATATGAATAAACTGAGACAGATTTAAGCACACACAAACACAGATAGATAGATAGATAGATAGATAGATAGATAGGGAACACATTAAGATGGGTGAAAAGAGATATGAACAGATTGAATTAGATAGATTTGAACACACAAGCACACACAGAAAGATAGATAATGAAAACATAAAGATAGGTCAAAAGATAGATATGTATAGATCGAGATAGAATTGAAAAGAGAGTCACACACGCATAGCATGAAACAGCCTGTCGCCTCTGAGTGTTGGCTTTAATGTTCACTTTTTTCTCTCTCTCTCTCTCTCTCTCTCTCTATATATATATATATATATATATATATATATATATATTGTTATGGGGTTCACCCCTTCTTCATACAAGTGGACTCGACCAGTGTTTATTTGTACTACTGCCGGTGAATACCCGGAAGTCGGAAGTGATGCAGTGAGAGTGAGAGTGAGAGTGTGAGTGTGAGGTAACCGCTTTGTAAGAGCCACAGTTACAAGCACGTAGACTCAGAAGGAAGCCCTACTTCGATACTGAATTTGCCCAGACTGTATATATATTATTGCAACTAACCGCATTTCTGGATCTACTAACCTTATTACTAATTATATTATTATGTCAATACATTTATTTGTTATATTTCATTCCTGCGTTTGTCATTCATTGGAGACAGGATTTCATCTCGGAATCCACAACAAATTGGCGACGAAGCTTCGAACTCTCACGGGGAAAAAAAACAACAAAGAATTCCCCTCCTCGTCCATAACAAATTGACGACGAGCGATTTGAACTCACACTGGAAGAACAAACAACAAAAAAAATTTCCCTGGTCGTCCACAACAAATTAGCGACAAACAGTTACGAGGAGTAAAAATATGTAAAATTGAGTTATCATGGAAGATTTTTAAAATATTTTGGTAGAACTGGTAAAATACCAAAATGATCAACAATTACAAATACAAAAATAACAAAATGATCAACAATTACAACTACAAGAAAAATGGCAAAAACAATTATTACAAACGCAAAAAGAAAATCAAGAAAGACAAATAGTGCTCCAGGAACTAATATTGAAAGTAGCGGGCAACAAGCAATTAGATATTGAAAAAGAAGCAACTTTTTCGCACGACGCAGTGTGGAATACCATAGAGATTTTCAAATATTCTCTAGATGAGGACAAATATTTCGGAGATTACTTCAGAAGACATGAAGACACCTTTAACATCGACTGTCAAAACTGGACAGAAGCAAAAAAGCTACGTCTATTGCTTAGAAAGTTAGGAACTGAAGAATATACAAAGTTCGTGAATTATTTCTTGCCAAAAAATACGAAAGAATTAACATTTGACGAAGCAGTGACATGTCTTAAAGAACTCTTCAGCCCGAAAACATCACTCTTCCGCAGGAGGTGGAAATGCCTTAACCTGGTAAGGGGCGATGATGAGGATTATTCCACGTTTGCCGCAATCGTAAATAAACATTGTGACGACTTCAAACTAGAGGAATTAACCCCGGACAATTTTAAATGTCTCATCTTTGTTCAAGGGTTAGTTTCAACAAAAGATAGCGAAACGCGCAAAAGAATGCTTTCAAAATTACAAAATGAACCTGGACTAACACTACAACAATTATCGGAAGATTGCCAGAGATGCCTAAGTATAAAGAAAGACGCGAAAAACATTGAGGAATCAGCGGTATCTCTTATACGTAAGTTAAACAAAAGTCTACGTTTTTCACCCAAAACAAAAATGCTACAATAATAAAAAAAAAAGATTCTCGTCCTCCCCGGAAAGAAAACAAAAATTTTATAATAAGAGAAAAAGTACAACATACAGGACAAATTATGACGAATATCGAAGCAAATATAAGCCTCCCCCATCAGCATGTTATCGATGTGGAGGATTACATTGGAACAAGGATTGCCGCTTTAGATATAAAAACTGTCTTGAGTGTGGAAAAAAGGGCCACAGGGCATCCCAATGTAGGAATATAAAAGATACTAGTAGAATAAGAGCTACTATGATGCATAACGAAGACAATACTAACATAAGGAAATATGTGGAACTGGAAATTTTAAATAAAAAGATAAAATTGCAACTGGATTCGGGTTCCGACCTCACGATAATCAACCTACAGACATGGAGAAAACTCAACAGATCTACCATGTTACATACAGAAAAAAATTGCCAAGTCGGTTACAGTCAAACGAATTAAATTTGAAGGAGAAATAATCGTGAATGTTAAATTTCACGGTAAAACAAAAAAACTTAAGATATACGTCATGAAAGATACTGAAGATCTAGTAGGTATCGACTGGATGCAAAAGTTTAACGTTTGGGACCTACCTATCAACTCTTTTTGCAAAAAGTTAGAGGTTGAACCATCAGATACTATAAAATTAAAGGAAGAATTATATAACCAATTTCCTGAGGCATTTTCGAGCGGGTTGGGACGATGCAACAAATTTAAGGCCAGAATATAATTAAAAGAAAACGTCCAACCAGTTTTTAAAAAGAAGCGAAATGTACCGTTTGCTACTATAGAAAAAATAGACAAAGAATTTGAGAGACTTGAACAAACTGGGATTCTTTCAAAAATAGAGTTTAGTGAGTGGGCAGCGCCGGTGGTTTATGTAAAAAAGAAGTCAGGAGAAATCCGCGTATGCACAGATTTTCGATGGGGCTTAACAAGGCTATAAAAGACCACCATTACCCACTACTGAACCCAGAAGAAATATTTACAAAGCTCAACGGCGGTAAGATATTTTCAAAAATAGATCTAAGTGAGGCTTATCTACAAATCCCAGTACAAGAAAAGAGTACGAAAATCCTTTGCATTAATACGCACAAGGGGTTGTACAAATTCAACAGACTACCATTCGGAGTAAAAGTTGCACCAGCAATTTTTCAGCAAACGATGGACACGATGCTCACGGGCCAGAATTTCGCGACTGCTTATCTGGATGACATTCTAATTAAGAGCGACAATGTTGAAGAGCACACATGAGGCATAAAGGAAGTTTTCAGAAAACTGCAGGACTTTGGGTTCAAAGTAAAAGGAGAAAAGTGTGATTTTTTCCTAAATGAAATTGAATACTTAGGTCAGATAATGAATGAAAATGGCAGGAAACCGGACCCGAGAGAGCATCGGCAATTAAAAATATGCCTGAACCAAAAAATATTGCATAACTACAAAGTTTCCTGGGCCTACCTAACTATTATGGCGAATGTATTGATAATAGGCATAAACTGAGGGCTCCACTAAATGAGTTACTAAAAAAGAAGAATAATTGGAATTAGACAGAAGACTGTAAAAAAGCATTTAAGGAAATAATACAAAAAATAACTTCGGAGTTAGCATTGACACATTTTGATCCCGAACTCGAAATCATTATTGCAAGTGACGCGAGCTCACATGGGGTAGGTGCGTGTATTCTACACAAGATGCGGAACGGTAAAACAAACCTGTTGCACATGGATCTAGATCATTGTTACTGGCGGAGAGTAACTATTCACAGATCGAAAAGGAGGCATTGGGCATAATTTTTGTAGTAACTCGTTTTTACAGATATATTTATGGGAGAGAGTTCACGCTCCAAACGGACCACAAACCAGTTCTTACGATTTTCGGTTCAAAAAAAGGTCTACCAGTCTATACAGTAAACAGACTTTTAAGATGGGGAACTAAGATACTAAACTACAATTTCAAACTTGAGTTCTTACCATCAAAGAAAATAGGACACGCTGATGGACTATCACGATTAATACCTCCGAAAGACGAACCGTTAGAAGATTTGGTAATTGCGGCATTACAAGCTGAAGATGAAATCAGTAAGGTATTATGCAATACAATAAAGGAACGACCTGTAACGCTGCTAGAGATAAGACAAGAAGCAGAAAGACAGGAATTTATTCAGAATATCAAGAAAAAAATAGAAGCGAAGGTGAGGAATTTAGCAGACAGTTTCTCAATCTGTGACAACATATTGTATAACGAGAGAGTAGTAATACCGAAGTCGCTACGAAGACGGATCTTGAAAGATTTTCACTTAGGACATCCCGGAAAAAACCGGGTGAAATCACTTATAAGAAGTTTTGTCTACTAGCCGAACATGGACGATGATATTACGCAAATGGTGGAAAGTTGCAAAGTTTGTGCTGCTGCGGAGAAAGCACCACCCTCTATACAAAAGCCATGGCCTAAAATCGACAGACCGTGGTCCAGAATCCACGTGGATTACGCAGGACCCATTTAAAGTTACTACTATTTAATAACAGTAGATAGTTTCAGTAAATGGCCAGAGGTTGCCAGATTTAAACACCCGACGACAGAAAATACCATAAACTGTTTACACGAACTATTCACGAGATTTGGCGTCGCGGATTGTTTGGTAAGCGATAACGGCTCACAATTTACCTCCAGTGACTTCGAAGAAATTTGTGAGACATATCAAGTAAAGCATATCAAGATAGCTCCGTACCACCCGAGGTCGAACGAACAAGTCGAAAGATTCGTTGGCACACTAAAAAGAGCGTTAAAAAAGCCGAGGATGTACCGACGATAAAAGCGATACAACAATTCCTCCAATTGTACAGAATAACACCTAACGTAAACACGCCATCGGGTCTTTAACCAGCGGAATTGATGTTTGCTCGGAGAATAAGGTCTGTGCTTGACAAATTATTGCCAAACAAGAACAAAAGCCAGTATACACCTATTGTACCCAAGAGATCATTTAAACCAAGAGAACAGGTATACTTTAGGATGTTTAGAAACAATATGGCTCACTGGGACTTGGCACAATAATTAACAGATTAGGAAATGTGATGTACACAGTACAAGGCGAGAGGTTTTCACATAGAAGACGTATTGACCAATTACAAAAAAGACGGGTTGAGGAGCCAAGCTAGTCACCCGCAGAAAACGATGATTCTATGGATGCAATCTTCGAAGCGTTTGAGATCCAAAGACCGCAGGAAGACACAGAAATGAGAAGGTCAAACAGAATGAGAAAATTTACCGAACCCCTGATTATCAACCATAAGAGAAAAAAAATACTAACTCCCCACGAAAAGGGATCTAAGGAGGGGGTGTTATGGGGTCCACCCCTTTTTCATACAAGTGGACTCGACCAGTGTTTATTTGTACTACTGCCGGTGAATACCCGGAAGTCGGAAGTGATACAGTGAGAGTGAGAGTGAGAGTGTGAGTGTGAGGTAATCGCTTTGTAAGAGCCACAGTTACAAGCACGTAGACTCAGAAGGAAGTCCTACTTCGATACTGAATTTCCCAGACTGTATATATATTATTGCAACTAACCGCATTTCTGGATCTACTAACCTTATTACCAATTGTATTATTACGTCAATACATTTATTTGTTATATTTCATTCCTGCGTTTGTCATTCATTGGAGACAGGATTTCATCTCGGAATCCACAACATATATATATATATATATATATATATATATATATATATATATATGTCGAAAGTCAATATCAATTGATTGGATACAACTACAGTGAAGTTATATTAAAAAACTTGTTAAATTGAAACCTGTCCTGACGATCTTTCGATTCGAGTGTAAAACATATTTTTTATTCTATATATATATATATATATATATATATATATATATATATATATATATATATATATACATACCGGGTGTAACAGCAAAATTGTCCAAATCGTGTAACGGCATAATTGTCCATCCCACAAAATGTTTAATATCTAAAAAAAAAAAAATCACTGAACTGAGTTTCTTTTTTCCAGGTTTTCAGATAAGTCGTTTAGCCATCTTGACCCCATTTTTTGTAAGAATCACTGATAAACCCTTTGTGTTATTCAACTAACAGTGGAGTAGGTCAAAATTGTTTCCTGTCAGACCCATTTCCTTCCCAACTGAGAAACGTTGAGAAATTCAGTAAGTAGTAAAATTCATACTCAATTAGAAAAGATCCAACTCAATACATAAGACGTTTGGGACGTGAGAGTCGAGTTTCACCTAGGATAGTCCAAAGAACAGCGAAAAAAAAAACTTGAAAATGAAATGGTACGTGAAACCTGTGTGGCACCTTTTTACTCCAGGAAAGAATGTTATAAGGCTAGAGAGGACGAAGATAGTCTTGGAAAATGAGCCTGAAATAATACACACACACACACACACACACACACACACACACATATATATATATATATATATATATATATATATATGTATGTATATAGTGTTTTAAAAACCTCGATGAATTTCAGTAAGATATCTTTAATCATTTCTAATATACAACAATTCGGTTCAAAGCTTAATCTAAGAATTGGATAATTTTGCTGTCATACGATTTGAACAATTTTGCAGTTACACAGAGTGCGTGTGTGTGTGTGTAAATATAAAAGTGAAATCTGAAGTCAACATTTAAAGGAGACAGGCTGTTTCATGCTAGACGCAATCGTCAGGCCACGAACACTCTTGACCTGACAATTGCGCCGAGCATGAAACAGCCTGTCGCCTCTAACACTTATATTTACACACGCTCTATCTCTGATATTGAGCACTTTGTCCCCTAAATATAGCACACTTTAAGAGTATATTTCTTCATACATATATATATATATATGTACATATATATATATATATATATATATATGACAATCTGAAGTCTCTTCTTTCCATTAATTAACACTCCCTTAAGCAATCCTAAGCTTCGTCATTTATGTTTTGCTGAAATAAAATTATCAAGACAGTCATCTGTTTTAAAGATAAATTTTCTGATTTATATTCGGCCTAAAATTGATCCAAAAATCTTAATCGATATAAATTGATTGTTTTTATTTCTTACGAAATCTAGTATGCTCAAGTCAAGGGTACCCGATGAGGATCAAAATCACTACGAATCAGCTACAAGTCCCACTTTCTAACTATTGTACTATGTCAAGGTGTTAGTATTTGGTACTTGGTCATTTAGTAAGCGATCTCAATGGAAACTTAGCAGAATTCAATTGGTCTGCTTAGCGGGTGTGGGGAGGAATAATTGCAGTTTTTAATTGTCGTTGTATGTATATATATATATATATATATATATATATATGTATATGTATGTTTATATATATATATATATATACATATATATATATATATATATATATATATATATATATATATATATATATATAGTTAACGTAAATATAACGGTCATAGTTAACGGTTAAGTTCAAATTATGGTTTTCATGAAAGCAAGTCCTTCCCATTTGGATGATTGGAGCAACACGATCTTCCTACTTTTATTTTGTCCAGTTTCATTGTATCGTACAGAATTAAAGTTTATAGCCATCAGCAAATTTTCCATTATTTATCTCATCTCTTTCCGTCTATTTTTAGTCGAGTTGAAAAATCTAAAATAAAATCTAATCACCGAGTGTGAATAGAACAAAACAGATTGCCATCTTTCATTTCCTGATGACATTTCATAATTTTGTTTTTTGATGAATGCCCTTTTCCGTAAAAAAATAATTTCACGTTTCTCTGAAATAGCCTAAACAAAATATGAAAAGATGAACAACTCTTGATTTTTTCATGCGTGTAAAAGCAAGATATGATTAAAAAAATATTTTTTGTTACTCATTTCTCCCCAAGCAAGGTAATAAAGCCACTAAAATTCAAGGGGGTTAATATATTTGAAAAAGAAAAACGTTAACGAATAAGAAGAATAAAAGAAGATTTAAGACGATAGAAAATGGCGACGAATGACAATAAATTTAAATTTTTGAAGATCAAATTTGATTGGAAAGAAGAAAACTGGAAAAGTCTTTCTACAGAATAAAAGGAAGACATTTATCTGTGATAATATTGATGAAGGTCACCAGTGGCGTCGAGATGAATAGACAGGGTTGACATTCATGTATTCTTTCTTTTCCCTGCCCTTAAATTGCGGCGCCAACATTTTCACTCTCTCTATAAAGGGTGCAGTTTCCACTTATATTGGTCGACACCTTTTTGTAAAGTTTGGATTATCGCTAAGACCCATCATATTTTCTTCTTTTTTTTCTTTTTTTTTTACATTTCTTGCTGTTTTATTTTCAAGATTTTTCTACCTTTAAATTTTCCAACCGTCTCCTGGCGAATCATTTTCCAGTGTAGATGATAGACAAAAACAAACAGACAAAATAACACCAGATCTATAGCGAAGAAACGGCCAATCGAAATACCCTAACAAATATTGAGATTATTTAAGCATTTAAATATGATCTTAACATTTTGGTGGTCTGCGAGTTGTTCAGACTAATATCTTTATCCTTGTTGTTTTCATCATATTACAGCCAAAATATTATTTTGTATAATGCTTTCCACTGGATCGAATAATTAATATAGAAAATACCGGATCAGAGATTCTTGATATCTGTCTGTATGAATTATGTATCTGAGAAAAGCTGAAGAATGAATCGTCTGAAACGTAGATACAAGAATAGGGATATTAGTCCAAATAACAAGCGGCATGATCACAATTATATATATTTTTAATTCCGTTCCTATTTCAAGATGATACAATTCTCAATCTGAATGAAATACAAGTTTTTGTCTTAGATTTGTTTATGTCGATGATTATTTTTTGCAGACGATAAATGAAAAAAAAAAAGTGGCACCGGTCATATACCAAGGAATAAAATGGAACTTGTAGTTAGCTTCTAATTTTGTTAGAAGCAAAGAAAAGAGTACTGTACTGCTACATAATGTCGGTCCTCCTATATGACAGAGTGTTGTTACCAATCTAGAGTAAGAATGCCTTCAAAATACTTTCCCCACTTCTATTTTTATAGGCAGAAACACGAATGCATCCTACGATTTATTCCTAGCCAATAAAATAGGCCACTTGACGGTTTTATCAGACTCAATACAGTTCTGTCTTGTCTTGATGTCAGAACGCTATGTTCGCTTATCTGAATTTGCTCCTGTATGTTAAATCCAATTCTTAGTTTGTGAACTTTTTGCCATATTACTGTTGCTTTGCCCTATTAATGTTAATTTTCCTTGCATATATTGTTTGCTTGCTTTATATTTGCTTTGCCCTTTTCTTTTCTTGTTATTTCTTATTGCAAACTTTGTCAATTCTGTTTCTTCGACAGTTGCGTAATTTATTTTGCATTTTAGCATGGCCACTCACTCTATATGCTGGACAATCTCCTCACGAATAAAGAAAAGTTTGAAGTAACAGAAATGTGTTTCTACAGGAGGATGCTAAGAAGATCAGGAATTAAACATGTAGATAACGACGAAGTTTTAATGAAAATGAAAACAAAAATGTCACCTATATCTTAGCACTTATCGGTCGCGTAATGAAGAAAAGGAGCTTGGAAAATTTGACCATCTCAGGAAATATTGAAGACAAAACGGACAGAGAAAATCCGAATATAATGGCCCTAAAGAGATTGAGTAAGTGGAGAGCAGAACAGGTGACATAAGAAAAAGACTAAGAATTACAAAGGACAGAGTGGAGAACCATGATCACCTACGCCCTGAAGGGATATGGCACATCCAAGAAGAAGTTAGCTAGTCTCATAGACGGAAGTTGTTTGTGAGCCATAGTGAAGAGTTACTGGCCAGTGTCTATCTTTTCTCCTGTGCTAGATAGTTCAAACAGTAAATAAGAATTCCTATCCTGAGTCCTCTTCTCCATTAACCATTGTAGTCGGCAATTGTCGAGACCCCTATGGAATGATATGCCGCGATTAAACAGAGAGCAGTGAGTCGAAACATATTCTAGCCTGGCTGTCACTTCCGTTTCCATGGCTAACAACGGCATCGGTAAGAATTGAATTCAACAGCTTTTCTTAACAAACGTCTCATCATATACGAAAGACAAGAGAAAAAACAGTCAATTGCAAATTCCTTGAAAGGAGAACAAACTTGAATACAGTCAATGACGAATTACGTTTCTCGCGGGGATTCAACACGAAAATTTAGAGATGAAAGTCATGAAGCAGAATTATAGAAATGAGACTCGTGAGCTTTTTACGAATACTTAATGTAAAATCACTTTTCATCTTTTTCTAACACCATGCTTTAGCGATGTCGTGATATGATACGTTTTTTAAATCAATAAACAACTTCATCTCACTAAACCTTTATTAATTTAGTAATATGATACTTTTTTTAAATCGATAAACAAGTACATCTCACTAAACCTTTATTAGTCTAGTGATATATGTTTTTTTAAATCAATAAAGCAGTTCATCTCACTAAACCTTTATTAGTCTAGTGATATGATACGTTTTTATATCAATAAATAAGTTAATCTCACTAAACCTTTATTGTCTAATGATTTGGATACTCACTGGGTGAATATTTATTATATTTTCTCGTCCATACAAAGATGACAATGGGCAGGTGGTCGAGCGGTTAGAACGCTTGCATTCTGACCATGAAACCCGGGTTCGAATCTCACCATAGTCGATATGACAGGAAGGAGACTTTGGAAAGTGTTCGAAAACCATACCACGCCTTGTTGACCCAAGCCTTGTGAATTGAATTGGGTAGACGGAACCGGTAGCTGTGCTAGCACGAAGTCACAAGTCATCGTGATATAACACACTTTTTCGCATATAGTGTAACTAAGGTCTGTTCAGCAGGGTTGCAGTATAAAACACAGTTGGGTTCTGTGGGTGTTGAAAAAATGTGCCTTAGAAAGCGTCTGCAAATAGGGATTGGCTAATCGCACTAGAAGACGAGTATCCTCGAATACGAAGTGGCCAGCTATATACTAAGATGATGATATGAACTTTCTGGACCCGTGCAACGAGGGAATATTATGCAATGGTGTTGTGAGTTCCATTCTTACTAAGTGCCTGAAAACCATATACTTTTTGAGGATGTTTCTCGGAAGAAACTGCAATTTTTCTCTCTGACCTAGATACATATTATATACATACATACACACGCACATACACACACACACATATATATATACACACATACACATATATATAGATATATAGATATATGCCTTACACTCCCACATAAACACACACACACACACACACACATATATATATATATATATATTTATATATTAATTCTGTTTAAGCTTTGATGATAGTCTGCTTTTGTTTACATGGAAGATTTCCAAGCAACGACAAATTTGTGCATATAAGACGCTGGAAGCGAAAATCGCATCGCAGCTTCCGTTTGTAAAGAGAGTGAATACAATCCAGTAATACATTATTCCAAGATCCTAGCATCAACTGACAATACAGAAAGTTTTGTACTTGGTCTAACTAAATGAGTCAAATGTCACCCCATTATGTACCATATACATACAATGGAAGACAGGTGTAACGATAGTGCCGACCAAAGTTCAAACTTTGGAGCGCATGGTGGCCAACACAGACGCCTTGTGGGTGGATATTATCCTGTTGGAACAGTACACCGCATTCGTGTTTAAAGGAATGGGACAGAACAGCCAATGTTTCTTCACCAAATATCAAAAGTGATAGTGAACAAGGAACCCATCAAAGATGTCATTTGTTGGTTCTGTGTGTAGTCAGCGAATACACTGTAGAAGAGGTCGCGTTCCCTAGGTTTAAATTGCACACGTATACGACAATTCCTTGCATGAAGTTAGGACCTACCCTCCTAACTGAATATTACAAAGCAACATTAGATTCCTCAAGTGAGACACACAGGCTGCACTGGTAACATGCACGATGCTATTGTGACGTAAGTAAAAATCTGGCCAAGGACATTCGTGCCCGGATCACTATTGCGACGAAACGATTGCAAATACTTTGTGTTGACGCTCTTATATGACCATTCGGAATCTGGTATATAGCTACATGGAACGTTTATTTGATCAATGTTCTCAGGATCTAATCATAAACGACGTCTCACAATCAGTATACGCAGCAATTCTCCGAAGTGATTATCCAATCTTTGGACCTCCTGGGTAGAACGATAAACTACATCCGCGTCCTGGGTAAGATGATAAACTACATCCAAAAGAAAGGCCTCTGATCAGGAGGTTTTAAGGAGCGTGGAACCACCTTTTAATTGCTGGTGTTCCCAGGTGCACCCAGACCCGGGGTTGCAGTACATGTTAGGGTCCCAACTATGGGCATATAGTTAACCCACAAACTGGTGTCAAAACATTATGAAAGTGTAAAAATAGGTTTTAATATCGGCAATGCATTTTTTTTAAATTATATTACAAGCAATAAATTTTTGAGGAAAAATATTACAAGCAATACATTTTTGAAAAAATAAAATATATTACCAGTAATATATTTTTGAAAACATTTTGAAAAATTATTACGAGCAATAACAATTTTGCCGGCATTTAATAACCCATTGAGGTTGATATGCCATAAAACGAAACAAACCAAATCAAGCTAATCTTTGGAATGCCAAAAATGACGACCACGATGAAACGGCTCTGTTGCATGGTCGCTGAATGCACTTGGCACCTTCACCACACGGAATTTTATCAAAACATGAATCTTTGTCTAAAGCTCTGGCATGACATGTACCCAGTGTACCTCGATCAAAAATAGAATTGACCCCATAGTGATTGCATTTTCCAGTAAGCGCGCGTATGTTTGTGTATAGTCACTTCGACGTAGTGTTATGTTTAGCAAGTTTGTTTCGGTACATCAAATTACGATTGATTAGTAAGTTCGATCCACGCTAGATACTCTGTACTATATATATATATATATAGACCAATCCCAAAACTGACCAAACATTAACTATAAAAAAAATAACAAATGAAGAATAGAGGCCAAATTCACCTTCCTCAGAGACTGTCATTCACCTCTGTAGTGCACTTTTACTAACAAGCGTGATTTTTCCTCCTGACGATGGCCATGCTGGCCATGCTGGCTGAAGCTAATCGAGGATTGAAAAATAAAGCAAAAATATAAATATGCAAACCAGTGTATCTGTAATTTTAATTCAACACACACACACACACACACACACATATATATATATATATATTTATATATAAGTGGACATTGAAGCCAATACTAAGAGCCGACAGACTGTTTCATGGTGAACGCAGTCATCAGACCGCCTGACTATTGCGTCCAGCATGAAACAGCCTGTCGCCTCTGAGTGTTGACTACAATGTTCACTTTTATATTTATATTTACATACGATCTCTGATATTGAGCACTTTATCCCATAAATATAGCACACCTTAAAACTATATTTCTTTATATATATATATATATATATATATATATATATATATATATATAGTTCCAGCAATATGAATATTACTTAGACACGGTGAAGCCCTTTCAGAGAACAAAATGCGTTACATAGGATTTTTTCACTTTGTAATTAATTATTATTGCTTGTCTCTGTATACAATCATGTGACGTTTGACACCGGCTATAGACTTACAAATGTTGTCACAAAACTCTATAAATATATCCTGACATGCCATCATGTATGAAAGGTAATGCTATGCAGTGCCACTGTCATATATATATATATATATATATATATATATATATGAGAGAGAGAGAAAGATCAAATGGAGGAAAAATTCAGTTTGTAGCATTTACTGTTTAAAAAAGTGATCAGTACAAAGTAGAGCAAAATATTATTATTATATTTTTATTTTATTGGTAAAAATATATTTTTTTAAATCTCATTTTTTAAAAAAAATAACAAAAAACGGGACACCAGTTACTGAAAATCTGCTCTTAATCGTAAAATACAAAATGCAATAAATACATGGTAAATATATATATATATTTATATAAGAATAAGGAATATATATATATATTTATATAAGAATAAGGAATTGAAATGGTATATCTAACCCACTCATATCTTCTCTCCCACATCACTTCCTCACTTCGTTAATTTTACATATGCTTGATGAGGTCCGTCAAAAACGTGTGAATTTCTTTTCATTTTTCATTTCAACCTTTGGAAGTAAAGTCTGATGATTCATAGCCCTGTTAAAGGGGTTGTGAAATAACTTATTATATGGAACCTTAAAGTGGTCTGTTTTTATTCAAACATATCTACTCTGAATTTTACATTGAGCTCTCCGGATATCATCCTCCTTGGGTCTACCCATTCGGATTACCTAGTTTTGCATAAACTATATATATATATATATATATATATATATAATTATTATTATTATTATATTTTTATTATAAGAGATTATAAAAAAATAAAAATTAAATCGTTACAGCGATTCATGTTTCAATACTATGATTGTACTTCCTAGGGCGATGGTAGGTAACTGGTGATAAAATGATTTGTTAGGGAAATTTAAAAACATCGCCTGAAGAAGTACAATCATAGTATTGAAACATGAAAGCTTTTGTGTAGCGATTTGAAAATGTTTTTATTATAATCTCTTTTAATAAAAATATAATAATAATAATAATAATAATAATAATAATAATTATTATTATTATTATTATTATATATATATATATATATATATATATATATATATATATATATATACGAGTTATGTCTGAAAAGCAATGGGACTGGTGTCACAAACAATTTCAATTCCAAGCAACAAACTAAATAAGTAATTCCCTTTGAGTCTAATGTACTTTTCCATACTTCTCTGCCACTCTTCTATCCTCTTCTGAAAGGATTCTTCTTGGATACCCCTCAGCTCCATCGTTACGACCCTCTTGATACCCTCCACGCCTTCAAAACGGGTCCCCTTGATGATACCCTTGAGCTTGGGGAAAAGAAAAAAGCCACACAGAACAAGACCAGGTAAATAGGGAGATTGTTCCAGTACGGCGATGTTCTCCTCAGCCAGTATCTGCCGGATCTTCAGGCAGTTGTGAATATTTGCATTTTCATGGTGAAGCAGCCACGATTTGTCTTATCACAACTCTTGCATATGAAAAAAAATGCAAAGGTTGTAGAAAGCCAAGATTACAGTTTTATACTGCCAAGGTATCATGTTAGATTAGGGACCTCCACTAAATTTTCGACACCTAAGATTTAAAATGATTTTTTTTTAAATGAAAAAGTATTCTTGAAATTAAATTTACTATTTCCTGTAAGCAAAATACTCTAGTGTACTTCAAATATAAATTATATTGATTGAAATCTCAACTTTTTGTCGCCTTCCGAAAATCGGAAAATATCGGCTAGTTAGACATATTTCTAAACAAAAGTTAATTCTCAGTTTTAAAAATCTTCTAAAAATCAAATATATATTTGTGACACATTATTTGAGGAAGATTAGCAAATTTAAAGTTTAATTAATAAACAGATATTACTTATAGCATAAAAAAACGTAGTATACAAGCATTTCTCAACTATGGGGTCTTGTTTTTTTCTAACATGTTGATTGATTTATTTATTGCCAGCCATATGGTTGACAAGAAATTTACATACATTTACGAAGTCTAAGTGAACGCTTTGCTTTTTTTTTTAACTACCTACTAATTTTTTTTAAAAAAATAACATATTTTCATCAATTATCTAAATTTTTATTGAATTTTAGTTACTTATATATTTATTTATAGCCTTACGTTTTTTTTATAAAAAATAACTCCCACAATAAAAGATTAAACTTTAAAAAAGTAAAAAAAACTACCAAAAAAAAAAAAAAAAAATGTTTTTAGGAGTTAAAGTAAGAATAATTTGAAAGGGAATTTCGAAATGACACGCAAATTAAAAAAATAAGAACTTCAAATAGATATTGAATAAGAAAAATTTAAGTTAAAGTAAGAATTATTTTTTGTAGAATTATATTGGGTTTCGTCTCCAGATTCTTTCTTTAAGTTAAACTAAAAAAGAAATATATTACTTAATTGAATTATGACACACACTAAAATAAATACATAAAATAAATATATTTAGTGAAACAAAAATTTATAAAAGTAAAAATTACTAAATTTTGAAATTTAAAATTTTGAAGAGATGATTTGCAAAGAATAATGCAACGTAAACACGATGAAACACAGAAAAGAAAAATGAAAGAATTGAAAACTGCTAAATTTTTTGGGAGGACAATTTTAGGAAAATACGAATGTTTCTACACTAATAAAAAATAAAAATTATTTTAAAAATATTAGGTTTAAACGACATTTACTAAGCGTTTCAATCTTTGATTCGTAAAGATAGTTTTCATTTAATAACAATATCACTTAACCGAAAAAGGGAAGAATTTTAAACGATAAGATTAAAGAAAAATAAAAAATAAAAAAATTATTGTAAAAATTAATTATTCCTCGATAATTTTTTTCTTAAGTGTCCTTAATAAATATTTTTTTTATAAAAGCAATTAAAATCTTTTCTAATTACATAATGCCATGGGTTTATTGCATTTTGAATTTTACGATTCAGAGAAGATTTTCAGTAACTGGGGGTCCCGTTTTACAAAAAATAAAATAAAATAAAATAAAATAATGATATTTTAAAAAATATATTTTTACCAAGATTTTCTAGAGGAAATTTCGAAAATAATTTTATTGATTTATGAATAAGTCATAAAAGTTTCATTAAAATTCAACAATTATTTAATTTTTGCAAAAATTTGCAAATCAATTTTTTTTCACCTGAAAAAAGGAGCACAAACGCTAATCGTAAATACTACATCGAACGCTGGTGTAAAAAAAAAAAGAAAGATTTTTAGTCAAAACTTAGAACGTGCTAAAAAGGATTAAAAATTTAATAAAAAATACTTTGGATTTCTTCTTAATAATAACAAAAATTTTGGCGATAAAACTTTGTTTTTATTAAGTTTGTGGTCTTTTTTTATCATGCTATGCTGCGCTGTTTTCTCAGTGAGCAAGTAGATGTGCCTAAGTTATATGATAACACAAACACTTATCCCTTTTTCGCCCATAAATCACGCAGCAAACCCAGTCCTGTCGACTTTGAAAGAGACTACGTATATATATATATATATATATATATATATATATATATATATATATATATATGTGTGTGTGTGTATGTGTGTGTGTGTGTGTGTGTTTGCGTGTGTGTTTGCGCGCGTGTGTGTGTTTGCGTGTGTGTTTGCGCGTGTGTGTTTGCGCGCACGAGTGTGTGCGTGTGTGTGTGTTGCTGATAATTCTTTGACCCGCGAAAGGGTTATCACTAAAATCCCGTTGGTTACTTATTTGGTCGGATTTCGTGAAGTATATCGAATCGAAAAATTGTCAACGCTTAAATATATCTAAAAGTTATGTACGCATATGTACATGAATATGTGTATATTTGTATATATACACGCTACACACAAATGCGCAAAAACACACACACAAAGTTATATATATATATATATATATATATATATATATATATATATTGTGAGTCAACGTAGGCATAGACAACACTCTTTTAAATTCATATGAAAATATTGATATTAATATTTTAGTGAAACTCAAAAACACGGTAGAAAATTACCGGAAGTATTGTCTATAAATTTCACTTTCTTTCTTCCGGCCGTAATCATCAAAATGGCTGATGTGAATATTAAAAGAACTCGTCTTTCAGAAAAATTGATATACAGACGATAATATGGTAATTCTATTTTCTATTTTGTATTCGCAAAATTTAAATTACACAGCAACATCTTTTAACGGTTTTTCAGTTTTCTTTTAACAAAATGTTCAACAAGAACTTCATCCAAAATGAATATCACATTTTTATAGTAAAAATAACAGCAATGCAATTTTATATATTAAAAAATATCAAAAATACCTATTTATACCTTATCCAGCTGGCCGAAAAAAAAAACTTTCAATTAGAATGGAGCAAAAACAGTATTATGTTTAGATGTAACAGAGTCTATCTTCAATTATTTTAAAGTACTTTCATTACAAAAAAAACAAAAAAAACATTTTGAATTAATGCAGTTACTGATATAACAGAAGTAGTCTGTGTTTATTCAGTCGAAGTTAGCGGAGGATATGAAGGGGTAAAACAGGCAACATTAAGACCCACTTCAGACCACAATATTTTGGAGTTATTGAAAGTCAATTTGTCAGTGTTCTACCAGGGATATAAAAGGGGACACATTTATAAAGCAAGTATTAAGTTTGATTACAATTGGTTGAAAGATCAAAGAAAGATCAAAGAAAAATAAGAAAGAATATAGCATTGCAACTTGTTTGCATCCTTTCTGCGACAAAATCACCGACTGACTTACTTGCTTGGCCAGAAAAAATGGCTCTCTCTATTCCAATGTGTCATTCAAACGTGTTGATTGATTCATCTGTGATCTTTCTGCGAATTAACGCATTGTTTTCGGATCAGTTTTCAGATTCTGATATCTTCCAGATTGGCATTTATTTCTGTGATCAAGACTTTCTCCATAAATCAATTCTACAACGTGCTTGGACCGACTGAATAAGCGCCATTGGTCTACTGATTAGTGTACTTTTCATTTTTACCCAGATTACGAACAATAAACAGTAAAATTATTTTTTAGCAAAGGATTTGTACAGAATATGTAAACACAGGTAATAAAGAGGCGAGTAAACTTCAATGATAAATTTCTCCAACAGTGTGTGAAATTATCGCCTTGACCTTATGATCTTTTGTATTGAACTAATAATTCATTATTGAAATGTAAAAGCATCCTGGTAAAAAAAAAGAAAAAAAAAAGAAACAAATTCTAGTACACATACGTCTGTCCGTCTTTCTCACTTAGTCTCCATAGGGGACTGCGCTGAAGTATTCCGATGTTTAAAATAAAAACCGCACGGAAGTCTTCTCCTCCTCCGATGCCTGCGTCAAAGCCAAATACAAGACCATTATAGCTTATCAAGTGACAAAAATATTTCTGCGAATGTTTCTGAAAAACTAAGCAAGTACAAAAACCTGGAGATGTAAATAGAAAAAAAAAATGTGGCACTTAAAAATTAAAAATCTTTCTGTTGTGGTTGAAGCTCTTGAAGTGATAATGAAAGGACCTCAAAAATATATTTAAAAGATCTCTGCTGCACCATATCTCCATGAAGTTCCATAAAGTAATTCCAACAAGAACAGCTCACATCCTGCGAAGAGCTTTGACCATTTAAGCCTTCTCTTTTGTTGTTAAGAGGTGCCTTTTATTTAATTAAATGGAAACAACAAAAAATTACATCCTTCATCATTGGTTATGAGCCGGCGCGGCATGTGATTATGAAATAAATGAGGATCAAAATAAATGTAAAAAAAAAATGTAAACCGTTCAAATTTTTTAATATTATATTGACAAAACTCCCAAAATTACTGAACAAAGTCCTGATGACTTCTAACTTTTCCAATTTTACTTCCCTCTTAGCATTCACCAGATACCGAGATGAGCCGATCTGAATGAGGCACCAACACAAACTATAAAACGTCGCTGTTTTTCTCCGTTAGAGGATTTACTTGAAAGGAGCATTATTCCAATAGATTTTTCCTTTTCATTTATTTATCTGTGAAAGCAAATCTCTCAAGAAATCATGCTGTCCTTTTCACGGTCTTCGGCTAACTAAATAAAGATACTGGTTTCTACAGGATCGTCTTGGGTCCTAGATGTCATAGACAACGTATGGATATCTACCGATCATGTAACTAGATTATACAATATACTTTCAACAAAATTCAGAATACAGGTACAGAACGAAAGCGAAATACAGAACAGTGAAATTTTTTGAAATATTTATTCCATGAAATAATAATCAAATCATGGAAGGTTGACTGTAGAAAAGGGACGCTTTTCGTTAAATGCGGAGTCCGAGTGTCTACATCTGACTATATTTCTGAGATGAGGTATTATGTACATTATTTACATTAACCGGGTATTGAACTCATACTCTTTGGGTCCTGTCACTGGATCTAACCAACGCAGTAACAGGACTCAAAGAGTGTGAGTTCAATACCCGGTTAAGGCAGTGGAGAACTTTCAGAGGGAAAATTAACAGGAGATAACTGATAACTGACATCCATTAAACATGGCACGTGGAACTAGGACAGTCTACCCCAGTGAGCGAAATAAAGGGTTCAGTTCGACCTTCCAACCACCTGAAGAAGACCGGACCGCACAACGGCCGAAACGTTGTAATAAATATGGCGACAAAGATGAGGACAATAGTGCGAATAATGTAAATAATGTCCAAGTGTCTACGTTTCTGAAACAAGTGCTACTTACATAATCGACTGTAGAGTAGGGCTTTCCGTTAAGTTCGACAAGCCTAAGCATTAGAACAGGGAAGGAGGAGTTTCTTTATTAAATTCTTCTTTTATGTGCCGTGTCTCTTCAGACGTAGGCGATCATGGCCCACCATATCTTCCTGTCCTTTGTAGCTCTTAATAAGTTTTATCTTTTTGTTATTTCTTCCAAGCCCTGTTCTGCCACCCATTTACTCAAGCCCATCAAGTATGTTGCATGTTACTTTCCTCTGTCCTTCTAGCTGCCCTGTAAGTCTCAGATTTTCCAAGCTCACTTTCATCGTTACGTGCCCCAGAAATTTTAACTGTCTCTTCTTGATGTTAAGTATATGTTTCCTTTTTGTTTCTATTCTCTTCAAAATCTCGTTGTTGCTCATATGTTTGGCTCATGGTATCCTCAGCATCTTCTTGTAGAACCACGTTTCTGTTGCTTTGAGTCTCGTCATCATCTTTGAGGAGATTGTCCAGCATACGCTGTCATACAGGAAGACAGATACCACGTAACAGTTCAGTACATGTTTCTTTGTCTTCGACTACATTTTTTCTGTTTGTTAATACTTTGCTTAGCTATTGGAATGCTTAAGGGTATTTTTAATAGGGTCGATGAGCTTTTATTGCTACGAGGCCGCTTACAGCTATTGCTATTAATCTTCTTTAGAGCCATCATCTGTGTCGAGGTCTAAATTCATTACAATTAAACCACTGAGTCATGTAAAAGGGAAAACAAAGAAAGCGCAGAGAGAAAGAAATATTTGGTACATGTTCAAATTCTATGAAAAACGCCAGATAAATAAAACACTATTGTATAACCCGTCAAAATTTTTGTCAGTGCTTTTTATTGTTTTATCAAGTGCGACAGTCGATGGAAGGAGACATCAACTAAAACAAACAACAAAACAAAAAAACAAAACAAAACAAAAAAACAAAAAACAAAGAGAAGAATATTAGTTCCAAATGGTAGCTGAAAAGTGGTAAGAGCTATTCTCAGAAATATTAAAGCTGTGTGACAGCCTCATGATTATGATAGTGGAGCACTAGCAACGAGACATAATGTGTGAATAATTGCCGTCTTATGTTTAGAAAGAGAGGGACTGTGGTGAACGCAACTTCGAATTCGATAATCGATCTTTTAACTCATGCATTTATTCCGTTTTTCTTCCTCTCGCACCCATATTAGCCTTCTAATATTTATTTGAAAACCTGACTGAAGGCATGAACTTTGATATTGCTTGATTATTTTTAGATCCTTTATGAGACGAGTTATCTAAGGAAACACCAAGTCAACAGATATCGGAACATCTTTGGCCGATTCATATGCTGAGATAAATTGATGAGGAGTTTGCAAAATGAGAAAGCAGAGTTCATAGTTCAGAGGATAGATGTCATAGTTCAGAATGCAGAGAGTTCAGATGATAATTTAATCGCTTTTATTGACAAACCCTATCAATAGAAAAGGTGTCAACTCGGCTTTGAAACATGAAATTATTTTAATGTTCTAATACATTTTTCCGTGATCGCCCGTTAACACATTATCGTTCTTCGTCTCTTCCAAAACATATTGACCTGCTAATATTTTATTTGAAAACCAAGGCAATACATTCCATCGTGGGGATCGGTTAACAATTTCATCTCATCTTCGTTACTTTTTTCAAGATTTCGATCCGTCATTTCTCCAACTCATCAATAAAAGTAAATACAGTGTGCGGCTGGTATTTGAGGGCGGATTTTATGGATGAGTAAAAAACTTGCTGAACAAATGAATATAATTATATTTGATTACAAACAAGTAAACATGAAATTTAGCTATTATTTAATTTTATTCAATAAAAACATCAGTAGCATCAATAACTGCCTCTACACGAGGTCGAAATCGGCTGCAAGCTCTAATTAGTCCTTATTTATGTCAGACATTACTCGAAATATTGCAGATTCAAGAGAGTCTTTGGTGTTATGAGGCTGTTTATTAACCTCCTTCTCAACAATGCTCCGAACATAATAAACTAGTGGATTGGGATCTGGAGAGTTAGGAGGCCAAATGTTGGGTGTGATGTGGTCGTACAAATGGTCAGCCATCCATTCTTTTGTTCGTAGAGCCTTTGTGGGATGGAGCAGAGTCTTGCTGAAATATGCAAGGCCTGCCGTTTCATATGTTGTCAATCCAGCGCTTGACAACTGTTTCTAGAACCTCAATGTAAGCAGCAACATTTACTCTAAGACCTTGTGGAAAAAAGTGTGGTGGCATAAAATGTCCTTCGTTGCACCCAGTACCATAAAACTTGAAGGAAATTTTGTGCGCATCACTTTTGGCACATCAGAAGGATATGAACAAAGCCATCTGTCATTTCTTCTGTTAAGTTTTTGATCTTGAGCAAAATTTTTCTCATCTGAGAAAGAGCAAATCACACCAGCTTCTGAAGAATTTTAAGTTTGTTTAAAAGCCTTTCGGATTTGTTTTTTCAGACATTAATTGATCTCTCTTCATCACGTAGGACTTGTACCGAATGTCTTCATAAATATTCCTTCTAGTTGTTTTTTCAGACACATGCAGCTTTTTAGCAATTGACCTCATTGATTGACCTCGGTTTTCATCAATTGTCTGCTTGACTTCCTGAATAAGAATGTCTTTTACGTTTTGATACAGCATCTTCTCTTTTCGTATCTTGTGGACAAATGATCTTGCAACTTTGAGGAAACGTGCAATATCCAAATTGTTATGATCAGTCTTTAATGCCACAATCACAGCATACCTTTTCATTTCATTTGTTATCATAGGGTTTGCCATTCTTGATTTCTGAAAAATAAAAGCATTAGAAGTTAGTGGGAAGCAGTATTAATCTTAAATCTGTATGTCCTCAAATACCAGCCGCACCCTGTAGAGGATTATCTTCAGAACTTATATAAAATATAAGACTGAAATATTGACAAATTCAGATTTGTCTTTTTTAATCATTTCAAGAAAATTGATACGCTAATGTGTTTTAAAAAGATTCCTCTAATTAAGTTTTGATAGACCTTGGTGGCTTGGCTTTTATATAGTCACTAATCAGAATATATTTATATAGTCACTAATCAGAATATTTTTATATAGTTACTGATCAGAAGACTATGTATATATATATATATATATATATATATATATATATATATATATAGATAGATAGATAGATAGATAGTGATGTGGGCCCAACGTCGGGACCACGGAAGGAACACAGATTAGAGGTAAGAAAGATATATTAAACAAAAAGGTTACAAAGATAGTGTAAGTGTAAGCGGAGCTTACTATGTGCTAGTGTCCAATATTGGTAGTCGTACGCGGCTGATACTACGGTATTAGAATACTCTCTTTCTCTTTCCTCCTCTTCTCCTAGAGTGTTATATCGCATACTTTATATAGTCCTGGAAGAGTCCATGTTGTAGGTATGTTACGGTCTCACAACACCCACCTTCCAAGAGTTTTCTTTTTTTTCTTTTGAAAAGGAGAAAAAAAAAACATAAAACTGTTAATACTTTTTTCTCTTGGGATTTACGTCGAGCGGTTGAGTACATTTCCTTTTCCTTTCTGAGCGTCGCACTTCAGGTGAGACTTGGGCCATTGTTCACAGTCTACGTTGAAAATATCTTCGTAGCGCCTGTAAAAGGCCTCGAACGTTTCGTCGTTCTCTGGTACGTATTCAAAGGTTTCCATTGAATTGTAGATTGTACTCTGGGAGAATATTGTATCTTTTTCAGAGTTTGAGCCGTTTAATGCATTTACGAGTGATTCTTTATGTTGTTTCTGTTGTAGTTCAGCATTCTGAAGCGTAATTTGTTGGAATTCCATTTGTTGTTTATGTAATTCCAAAAATAGTTATTGTTGTCTTTCTTCTGATTTTTGTTGCTGATTCAAATGTACTTTTAGCATTTGGACGATTACTTTTTGAAAATCTTCCATATTTAGACAAACAAAAACGACAGCGATTTTTTGTTGCTTTGAAACCCGTGTACCAAAGGGAGGTACACAAAAAATCTTGATAGATTTTTTTTTTTTTTTACAAAAAAAAAAAAAAAAATGGACAGACAATTAGTTAAACTAAACAAATTATGTGTTTAGCTTTTTTGAGATTCCGTGGTTCCGTTAATTTTAACGTAATTGTATAAATTTTCACCGCACTTATTATGTATTTTTTTTATAGAGGTACAAAAAAGAGAAAACTCGCCTCAGTGAATTTGAGGGGAAAATAATTTTTTATGCACGAGATTCAACTAAGTTACATAAAAAAAATTTTAGATAGTTTTTTTCGAAAAAAACTCGAGTCGTAAGTAGTACTTCGGCTCTTGTATTGTCAGTTTGTTTTATGAACAAACTGTTTTTTTATTTCTGTGTGTGGGTATGTAAGAAATCGTTCTCGTAATGTTATTTGGACAGACTTTAATATTCCGTAGATGCCGAATCGCTAGTTCGTCACTGCTGTTTGGTATCGGAATATTTTTTTTTATATGTAGACGCTGGGTGTTGCGTTCAAATCGCTAATGTAGTAATACCAGCTTAATTTCTCGTTCAACACTGCTGTGGGAATGCGTGGAGTTTCTGTGTATTTTTCGAGTACTCTGTCGCTATTGATATGGTGAGAACGAAATTCTCGAATCTTTCTGTCGTCACTGATGTGGGACTGGCAAGGTATTGAGGTTTTCGACGTGAATGCGTTTCTCGAATTCTTCGTCGCCACTGATGTGGGACTGGTAAGGTATTGAGGTTTCGGCGTGAGTGCGTTTCTTGAATTCTTCGTCGCCACTGATGTGGGCCCAAAGTCGGGACCACGGAAGGAAAACACGGAACACGCATTAGAGGTAAGAAAGATATATTAAACAAAAAGGTTACAAAGATAGTGTAAGTGTAAGCGGAGCTTACTATGTGCTAGTGTCCAATATTGGTCGTCGTACGCGGCTGATACTACGGTATTAGAATACTCTCTCTCTCTCTCTCTCTTTCCTCCTCTTCTCCTAGAGTGTTATATCGCATACTTTATATAGTCCTGGAAGAGTCCATGTTGTAGGTATGTTACGGTCTCACAATAGATAGATAGATAGATAGATAGATAGATGAAACGTTTGGTTAAATAACATGGACAAGTTCTGTCTATCAATTTTTTATATCATTTTTCAAATTTCCGAATTAAGTGTTTTGCGTTATCAGTAAATTTATTAAAATTTATATTTATTTTCATATTATATTATTTTCTTACCGAGTACTTTAGAATGTTGGTACATTCATTTTCAAGGATTGTGCTGAAGATTCGTCCGAGGGAAAGGGTTTGTAAGATGAAAAATAATTAATCACCTACAAGACATTTTTGAACTCTGTCAAGACTGTAAAAAGAAGATTGTGTAGCTTCAACCCAGCAATATTCTCTCTTTAGTCTGATTTGATTTTAATAAATAGCAGTACAAAGTACCGATAAATTTTCCAGCATCTTTAGCGATGGATCGCATGAGGCCTGCGGTAAATCAAAGGGCCTCATTAAGAGTACAGCTGTTTATCATAAGTGGTGAAAATTCAGGGTCGGCAAAGGATGGAGGGAGGCCAAGAGCCATAATTGCCAAAGTCCTGAAACGACACTATTTACATTATTCGGACTAATCTCCTCATATATTTACATTATTCGGACTATTGTCCTCATATTTATTACAAGGTTTCGGCTGTTGTACGCTCCGGCCTTCTTCAGTTGGTTTGAATGTCGAACTGAACCCTTTATTTCACACTGGCGTAGACTGTTCTAGTTCAACGTGCCATGTTTAATGGATGTCAGTTATTAGTTATCTCCAAGTTCTCCACTGCCTTACTCACACTCTGAGTCCTATCACTGGATCTAATCAACGCCTTTATCCACTGTGCCATGTGTTCTTGAGGACATAAGTGTATGAATTTATAGGTATTATAAACCTAATGTCTTCAGCAAATATTTTTTGCCAGTGCAATTTTTGCTGTTATCTTTTCATGTTTTTACCAGAGTTCATATTGCAATTTTTGTTATCGCTTTTCTCTGGCACTCCTTATTACTGGTTCCCATATTGTATTCATTTCTATGCTTGGTCATCTCAGGAGATTTTTGTGGCTTAGTATATGTGCTGATTCCTTAAGTTTACGAATTTTCCAATGTCCTGAAAGGACATGGCACAAAAAAGAAAGAAAAAATAAGAACAGTGATTGGACACAAAACTGTGATTGCGTTTTAAAAGTTTTACTTCCGCTGGTGTGATAAGAATGAATATAAATAATACGAATTTGAACTCTGAGTGAGGTTTATAAAAATGGCTGAAAATATTTTTAAAAATGAATAAAAAGAAACAAACAATGTTTATGCTCAATAGCCGAGTACTCTACCAGTAAGCCTTTTGGAAATTGTTAGTATAATCCTCGTACACGAAACTTTGTACGTCTGACCTTAAACACAGCCACTTGTCAAGAACAATAAAATAAAACGAAAATGTTAGCGTCTTGTTTTTTTTATTGGCTTCGACCACCAGGCTCCACCCACCTTGCCCAACCTTGAAATCTTTTCGACATTCTGCCTCGGCAATTGATGGCATTAATTTCCTTAATTCACTTCCGGTTTTGCTTTCCGCTCTTCCTTATCCAAAGTACACAACAAATGGCGACATTCGCTCTCCCTCGACGCTCATTTAAAAAAAAGAAAAGAAAAAATGTGTAACCTCATTGTGCAGTTGAACCGACAGAACAAGGCTGAATGTTAAGCTAGATTTTAACAGGAGTAAAGTCAGATACACATCTCATCTCACACCCGACAACCAGAAGCGCCAGTCTTCAAATACCCATTTTTTAGTAAATTGTTCTTGTCCTGAATATGTAATTTGTTAATATTTTTTTAATATACTTTGCATATACATTCTTTAGCGCTAGAGTGCGTCGTCAGTGATGTTCTGACTTGGATCATTGGGCAGTTTCGGCTCTTTCAAGCATCATACCACCCACACCAAGTCGACCTCATCAGAGCTGATCAGTCTCTGATGCGCCCCCTGTTAAATTAACAGCCTGCAGACACTGATTTATATTGGGCAAACCATAACCTGCTATCACACATTTTATTGGAAGTTGACCAACAGCCAATCACAATAGTGTGAGCTCTATTTAAGTTGTTTACGGGGGACTTTTTTTCTTTTTTTATGTGGATACCCTATCATCGGATACTCGGAATGTAATTATATGTCTTTCGTTTTTTTTTTTTCTTTTTCCCCCTTTCCCTTTTTTTCCTATCCCCATCAAGTTTCATCTCGGCGGCTAATAATTACTGTTATTAATAAAAAAAATCAACCATAATATAATTCAAAATTTACATTGTTTCTACGATTAAAATAAATAAATTACGACTTATACACCGTGTTAAAACGAAAATAAATATACAAATAAATCTTGTTTAAAACATGTTGAACGCGTAAACTTAGAAAATTCTTTTAAATCTATCGATTAACGTGGTAAATTAACGTGGGATTAACAATTAAAATTAAATTTACGTTTTTTGATCGTTACAAGAAAAAAACTTATAAATTCATTTTCGAGAGATTATCAAATATAAATCATTGAAAGACTAGAAAAAAACAACAACGTATATAATTAATTATAGTTAATAGTACTAAACAGTTAAAATTGGTAGCTCATTTGCCTCAAGTATTAAATAGCAATGGATATTAGACAGCAAACAGCCAAAATCCAAATGCGGGCCATCAACTGACGACCTTCAGAAATGTCAACAATATTTTAAATGCTTCTCTTTGTGATGTTTACTTAAAGGTGGTAGTTTGGTTGCTTTTATGAATGTCCTTCATATTCTGCATGTTTTTTCTCTGTTTACAGTCGGAGTATCAATTATTAAAATTAATATTAAAATACCAAAATGTGTTTTTTTTTAAATTTCATGCACAGTGATTTTTAAAAATTGTATATTTTATTTAGAATAAAGGAATCATTTTAGCTTCTAAGTTATACGAATAATATATTTTATTAAAGATTGTAATGAGCTTGAAAAACATTGATGAACTAGATAGAGTCATCTAGTTCATCAAATTTCCGAATTAGGTGTTTTGCGTAATCGGTAAATTTGTCAAAATTCATGTTTATTTTCATTTTATGTTATTTTCTTACCGAGTACTTTCGAAAGTTGCTACATTTGTTTTCCAGGATTGTGCTGCGTATATTTACGCAACTGTTTTTTTGTTTTTTTTTAATTCAAACTTTCACTGGAATCAATTTAAAATCACACTAGTTGACGTTATATAAAGGTCAAACTGAAATTTTTAGCTATTTTTAAAAAAATATACTTCAATATATGGTCTTTTATGGAGAGAGATGCGTTATTGAATGTTGGTTGTTTCTCTTTTATTACAACAGTGTTAAGAATTTGTAGTCTTTCTTTCCAATGATTCCTATATAAACGAAAACACAATACGAAACAGCTAATTCGGAAATCTGAAAAAATTAAATAAAAAACTGGTAATCAGAACTTGTAAATATTATTTAAACAAACATGAGTGAGAGAATTATTGCTGTCGAAATATACCTTATTTAATTATATTTTTATCACACACACACACATATTATTGAGGTATGTGCTGTTAAAGACTACGGAACTTTTCCGTTTAATAATCTTTTTTTTCTATTTTTTCTCGCAATTTTTTTAATAGATGGGTCGGGGTTGCTTGGCTTTTTGCTGTGCGCTTTTGGCTGTCGTCAACCTGCATCATGGCTGTATGCTTTGGTTTGAAGTAGGTTGTTGATTATTTTTATAGATAATATTTTGGTTATTTAGTTAATGTTATTAGTTCATTAGGAATTAGGAGGGTGGTTCGTATTTATTATTATTGCTGTTCCGTAGTTTCTATCAACACATGCCTCAATAATGACATGGTGCCAATATATATATATATATATATATATATATATATATATATATTATAATATGTGTATCCTCTTTTCCCTCCAGCTATGGGTAAATAGCAGGACAGACTGGGTTCTATAGTCTTGGATGGCAACTGGTCTAAGCAAAGAACAACTGTATTCGGCCCTTCAAAAAGTGTGTATGGTCCTGCACGAAACCTTCACCACTATAATCAAATCACATGTGCTACTTTTGGGCCATCGGTTTCCTAGGAACTCATCTGCTTAACCCTCATACGTTGAATACCGGCGGGAGAGTCAAGTATGTGTGTGCATGTGTGTGTGCGTGCGTGTATACATATAAATAAAGATGTGTTTGGTAATCCGTATGGATAATTTCAGGGAGGATATAATCCAGAGAGCTCAAATGTTGGTCTGAGTAATTAGAATCGAATTTCGATTCTAACGGAAATAAATTATAACCGGGGATACCGGACTTATATCACTTTCGGGTTTCCACAGTTTCATATACGATTGATGCCTATGCAGATTTCATATACATTATTTACATTATTCGGACTATTGTCCTCATCTTTGTCGCCATATTTATTACAACGTTTCGGCCGTTGTACGCTCCAGCCTACTTCAGGTAGGTGGAATGTCGAACTGAACCCTTTATTTCGCTCACTGGGGTAGACTGTTCTAGTTCCACGTGCCATGTTTAATGTATGTCAGTTATCAGTTATCTCCTGCTAATTTTCCCTCTGAAAGTTCTCCACTGCCTTAACCGGGTATTGAACTCACACTCTTTGGGTTCTGTCACTGGATCTAACCACTGTGCCATGTGTCCTTGAGGACATCTGTGTATGAATTTCTGGGTATTATAAACCTAGTGTCCACAGCAACCATTTTCACCAGTGCTCATATTGCAATTTTATCTGTTATCAGTCATGTTTTTACCAGAGCTCCTATTGCAACTTTGTTTTTATCATTGCTTTTCTCTGGCACTCCTTATTACTGGTTCCCATATTGTATTTATTTCTATGCTTGGTCGGCTCAGGAGATTTTTGTGGCCTAGCACATGTGCTGATTCCTTAAGTTTAAAAATTTTCCAATGGTGTTCCTTGTCTATGATCTCAACTTGATCCCACACAGGGCGGTGATCTCCCTTCTCTCTCCAAATGTGGTCAGCCACGCCTGATTTTTCCACTTCCCCTCATGTTACAGCTTTCTGGTATTCTTGAAGCCTTACCTTGATGGGGAAGTCTGTCTCTCCTTTATATTTCTTTCCTCAGCTGCATAGGATAGCGTACACACAGTCTTTAGTCATGGTCTCCTCTATGGGGGGGTCGTACGCGGGAGAGATATATGCGAAGTGTCTTCAAGCTTTTGAAGGTTGTCCTGATATTATATAGACCGCAGATCCTTTTTATTTTCTCTGATAACCCCTTCACATAAGGCAGGCAGACTGTTTTTTGAGTGCCATGTGTCCTTGAGTCACTGGATCTAACATGGCACAGTGGATAATGGCGTTGGTTATATCCAGTGTCAGAACCCAAAGAGAGTGAGTTCAATACCCGGTTAAGGCAGTGGAGAACTTTTAGAGGGAAAATTAACAGGAGATAACTGATAACTGACATCCATTAAACATGGCACGTGGAACTAGAACAGTCTACCCCAGTGAGCGAAATAAAGGGTTCAGTTCGACATTCCAGCTACCTGAAGAAGGCCGGAGCGTACAACAGACGTTGTAATAAATATGGCGACAAAGATGAGAACAATAGTCCGAATAATGTAAATAATGTACATAATACCTCATCTCAGAAATATAGATAGAGATTTCATATATTTTTAGTATACGCTTGGTAATGTTGAGTAACACTTCGAAACTCCCAACAACCACTCTCTTATCTAACGCTGTTCAATCCATTCCGTGACCCATAGGTGCCACGCCTTCACCAACTCATTATTAACTCAGTACGTCGATAGACTGAATCCCTTCCCACGAGCTGGGGAGGGCGAAACCATTCAGTGAGACACTGTCTCTAATTTTCTGGCGCATCAGTTTACCAGCATGATTTATCTATAATGGAAAGTATTCAACTATTGTGAATATCTCGAGAACCTGTTGCACAGGCTCGATATAACTTTGCATCGAAAGACCTCACAGAGCGGACACTCTACAATGAGTTTAGTAAGACATCATTGACTGAACTTCTGTATTATATGATTTTAACTTGCCTGTAACTTGTACATTTATTCATTGAAACTATTAGAAGGATTAAGATCGCTTTTGTTAATGATTCCTTGGGCAAAGCTCATATAATATTTTGCAGACCGATGCTTTAGACTTGGCCGGAAATCCATTGAAAGCAGACCATATTCTGGGAAGCCATCAGCAAAAAGTGCACTCCAGTACCACTAGTGAAATGTCGAACGCATAATACAATAAAATTAAAGTAGCGATTGACAGAACGAGGCTATTGTCGCGATTCCATGGACGCCACCGAAAATAACAAAAAAAAAAAAAAATGAAAAAAAAAAAAATGAAAAACAAATAACATGTACAATTTCTGTTTTTAATATTGATAATGGTCTGAAGTAAATGGAAAATTTCTTGATTACTATCACTTGAGAAATATTTAAATTCGCTCGTTCGATAAATAGGGTTCTCTACGTAAGACTGAACATTTTAAACACACACACACACACATATATATATATATATATATATATATATATGTGGGGAGGTATTTAGGCAGCAATCAATTTTTCATGCACATTTCATTGAATATTAACTATGAAAAAGGACACAATATCTTGACCGTATTTTGAAAATGAAACATTATACAAATATATACATGCAACAAACTATTTCTTGTTGACAGTTAATATATTACAAATGGCTAAGTGCAGAGCCGAAAGCGCTCGGAAAGAAAGAACAATTGGACAGTGTTTAATAAAATTTATCACCCGAAAAGAAAAAATTGTAAGATCACATGAGAAATTGTACAAAAAACTAAATCAAAAGACCTTGTCTGTCATATTCAATGAAACGTGCATAAAAACAAAATGCACATCAAGTCCTCCAGACCAGCTGCAATCTTCAGCTGAGCGCCGTGCTTGAGCAAAGTTTCGGCCCATTAATTCAGTACAACTTCACACTGTGGGCCCACAACAGCTGGATGGTGTTACGTTGCAACCAGTCTATGTTGGATGCGACTCGATAAGAATTTTAGGGTAATCCATACACTGCCTTCCACCGCTTTTTCCCTACAAGTCTTTATCACCTTATGCAGCTTTTGGATACCAGCACACTTGAGGAATCTCTTTAAGGAAACAGAAGGAAATCCTCTACAGCCAACCTCAAACGTCACCAGGGTTCAACCGTATCCTCTCTCACGGATTTCAGCCACCAGTTCCTCATACCGAAGCAGCTTTCTTTCATGAGACTCTTCAATCCCTTCTTCCCATGCTACTGTCAGTTCGCCAAGTAACAGATGTTGCTTCTCAATATCAATTAAGACCAATAACCTCCACTGGCAGTGTAGCATCAACCAACACTCTCCACTTTCTTGAGTCTTCCGACCTAGTCTTCTGCAAAGTCTTATGCCTGCAGAAAAGGAAAATGGATTTAAATAAAATGGACATCATTATTTACCGTTAGGACCCTTTCCGGCTGAGCGACTTTTTTTTTCCCATTTTATACTCTTTTTGGAACTTCGCAATTTTTTATTCGTTAATTTATTTACAATTAAAATCTATTTCAATCGTGTTCCAATCTCCTTACCCCACTTATTCATTAATGAGTTATTTCTTGCTTCGCCAACGATTAACTTTTGAAAAAGTATTGGCCGAAGGGGTCCAAAGATAAAATAATGAGATGTTTTTAAAGCAAGAAAACGGAAACCGGAAGAGGGTTTCGCAAGTGAAAACTGCGAGAAAAGAAACCATTAGAATAGAACTTCCGGTTACAGCTAGCTAGTTCAACAGTAAAACCATAAGACATAGTTGCCTATTTGGTAATACGCTTAAATATATGCAGTCGAATTACCAATGTTGAGAGTTCATTAAAATAACTCCTATAAAATATAACAGCACCTATGAAATTATAACAACTCTTATGAAAATATAACAAATCCCATGAAAATATAATAATTCCTATGAAAATATTTATAAAAAAAATAGAGGAAAACCACTTCACAGTGGTGAGGAATTGACTGAAATCAAGATGCCGGGTAAGGAACAATAATATTGCGGACCCTTCTTTGCATCTATTTGAGAATCTCAAGACATGTAGCAGGAATACGAGACCAGATATGGCAACAATATTCGACCGGTAGATTTATAAATGTGTAAAATCGATTCTGATGAGAAAAATTTTCTGGGATGACACAGTGAGCCAACTTTCCTACCAGTCTTAGCAATTAATTCAATATTATCACTCAGTCAGTGGGAAGCGTGAGACCAAGAATGTGTAATTAGTTGCTCCCCAGGCGTTTAGCATGTGCCAGGCTTATGGAAGGCAAAAAACATTCACTACAGTGATTAAAAGATAGTCAATGGAGGTGTTAAACTTTACAAGCCATTCCTTGCTCCAGTTAACAACTGATTGGAGGATATTTTCGAGAGCTGCTGCTAATTTTATTTATACCTATCGGACTAATAATTATGACAGGAATAAACTTTGTTGTAGACTCTCTGTATATCGGTCAACGCGTGATTTGAGAAGTTTATATTTTATTTATTTTTATTTCATTTATTTATTGATCATTTTATTTTATATAGTTTTTATATACTTTCTTTGCTTCTAAAGAATAGTTTTAATGTAAAGTTTATTAGTTTTAGTTTTATAGATTATTAGTTGTTTAGTCAATGGAGGCCTGAGATAGGTGTAGGTAACATAATAGGAATTTGTTTCTCTTTTTGTATTTGGGAGTTACCTTTATTTATTTTTTATTTTTCTGGAAAAGGTTAGTATTTCTATTTTCTCTTCTTTTTTCCCTTTAAGTTGTGATGTCATTGAAAGACGGAGTTGTGTTACGTATTTTCATGTTACTTTTGTTCCCTTTTGCCTAGAGTTCTGTATTGTTTTGAGAGTCTTGTGTGATTGTATATTTCTTGTTGTTAACTAATGTTTTGAGTAGTTGCTCTGTTTCTAGTGTCATTTTGTATTCCTTTAGATCTTACCTTGTATATTATGTTGGTGTATAGGCATTTACGATTTAGTGTCTCTTCGTACGTTGTTCTACAGTTATATATGACTTTGTTGGTGACGGGAACAAAAATGTGGAAACTTAAAACTACAACTATCCCTATTGTGACTGGGCCATTGGGCATGATAAAGAAGGGGACCGAAAATCATATGGTCACATCAGCACCTCAAAGTTCCAAAAGAATGTTTTGCTTGAAACTGCAATTATGGCACTCTCTGGCAAGATAATATCACAAATATCACAAACAATAATAATAAATCATACCCTTATTATCTGGAACTGTTATTATAAAATGGAGCCTTGTCAAACATTATTAATTTTTAAAATCATCATTATTTGCTCTTAATTTCAGTTGTTCTTCATCGCAGTTTTTCAGACGGTCAACCAAAATTGGGAATTAGGGAGAAAGAGCAAACCTACAGCAGGACACGAACTCGTATCTCTTCCCCCTCCACCACCACCACCACCACCGTGAGGTTAGTTAGGTCACGAAGGTGAGCGAGTAGAAAAATCCCAAATTTATACAGTTTTCATTTATTTTCCCTTGAACACCGGTAGGACGAAGGCCTAAGAAATAAATTAAATAAAAAATGCTTCTCGAGGTAAACCGGGACATTTTCACTATAATTAAAAGAAGTTGTAAATTTAATTTCAAGAGATTTTTTCTTTGCATTTATTTTTCCTAATTTCATTTTTTGTTGATTCTTTAAACGCAGGAAATCAACGTCGCCATCAAAAGAAGCTAAAAAGAAAATAAAACATATTAGACAGAAAAAAAAACAATATTTTCTGTACTTTAAAAAATCTCCCACAATCTATCTATCTAGATATCTATCTATCTGGGTGTTTATCTATCTATCTGTTTCTCTGTTCCTATCTATCTATTGATCTGTCTGTCCGTTACTATCTAAATCTGTTCCTATCTATCTATCTATCTATCTATCTATCTATCTATCTATCTATCTCTCTCTCTCTCTCTCTCTCTCTCTCTATATATATATATATATATATATATATATATATATATATATATATATATATATATATATGCTTTTTTGTTTCTCTGATTTTCTCATCTTCTCCTCTTCCTTATTTTTGGTCTCTTCATTTTGTCTTCGTCTCTCCTCTCTCTCTCTCTCTTTATTACTGACCGACTCGCACTTTCACGTCAATCCTTTCATTCATGCCCCCTTTTCCATACTTTATTTTCTAATCTGTGTTTTTTCTCTTTCGCCATTCTTCTTTCATCCCTTCTACATTCTTGTTTTACCTTTCTCATTCTCTCTTTCTTACCGGCTCACTCTCTCTTTTATCATTTTTCTTTCTTTTCTCATTCCCCCGCTTTCACTCTTTTCTCATTTCTCTCTCTTTTTTGCACCTATCTATCTCTTTTCTCGTTCTCTCTTTTTTCTAACTCTCTCTCACCTTTATCATTCTCTCTTTTCTCCTCCACTCTCTCTTTTCTTATTTATTCTCTTTTTTCGTTCTCTTTCTTTTCTCTCTCACTCTCTCTTTTCTCGTCACTATCATTCTTTTCACATTCATACTGTCATTCTCTATCTCTTTTTTATTCTCTCACACTTTTCTCATTTTATCTCTCTTTGTCATTCTCTCACTCTTTTCTCATTCTCTCTCTTTTTTCTCATTCTCTCTCTCTCTCTTCTCATTATTTCTCTCTTCTCATTCTCGCCCTCTATTTTCTCCTTCACTCACTCCTTTGTCATTCCCTCTCTCTATTCTCATTCTTTCTCTCTTTTCTCCCTCACTCTCTCTTTTCTCATTCTCTCTTTTTTCTCCCATCTCTCATTAAGACAATCCCTTCGTCGTTCTTATTGATATTACTTAGTCTGGCACAAAGCCAAATAAAGAGAAATGAGTGTAAGAAGATTGTGTTTTTTTTCCTATGTTTAATTTTGAACAATCCTTGTGTCCATTTTTTCATTTTCATTTCATTTTCGATCTTTCCAATTCTTTATCATCTGTTTTAAACTTACATTCTGTTATCGTTTATTTTCATAGATCCCCGCCTGCATTTTATAATGACTGCCTAGTTTCTTTTGAATTTATTTGATTCTACTCCCCCTTGAAAAAATTTTACTGGCCAACCTTCAACTCAATCTGATCAAATTAAAAACATACCGCGAAAGACAAAAAAAATAAAAATAAAAATAAAATGCCTGGAATGTAAAATTTCCCTCGTAAATTTTCATTTGTTCTCATTGGCTAAAAAAAAAAAAAAAATCAAAGATAGCTTTCAAAATCGTTTCTGCGCATGACACTGCAGTGCTTCTACCAAAAATATTACATAAGATATTGACATATTTGGAAAACAGAATTTATTCGTCCTTTTTGAAGACCATTGACAATTTCCTTTTAGTCAGACATTCGATATGTTGCAAAACTCCATCTGATGCCTGAAACTGTAAATAGTACCAAAACCAATAGACATTGTATTTTCCTATACCGGCTTATAATAGTAATAATTGATTTATAAATTTAACATAATATATTAACACCAGTAACTAGTAATAAAATAGAACTGTTATAACAATATGCTGTAATAAAAGTTATGTAACAGATAGAAGATTCGTTCTTTCCGTAGATCTTATTAGACACAATAAGAGATTCACAACAATAACACACACACACACACGTGTATATATATATATATATATATATATATATATATATGTGTGTGTGTGTGTGTGTGTGTGTGTGTGTGTGTAAAAGGTTATATTTATTCCAACGAGAGAAGAATGTATATTTTAAAAAAGAGTGAAACCGGTAATGTTTTTGGTTATAATGTAGATTTTTTAGTATACATATTATATTTTATTCTTCATATTTCAGCTACACGCGTTCCCTGTCTCTTAATCTTCTTCAGGCAAATAAAAGGAATAAATTTTAAAAGATATCTGATTATTCGTTTTCTGTATTTGTTAGTGAGCCATGAACTCCTTTCTGGATTGTTGGCAAAAATGAATTTCTGCCTAAGTGTTAATAAAACTATTAAATTTGGTATGAGAGGTATGATAGATGCGTTGATGAGAAATGTTTTCCTATCGCTGTGTGCATGCGTGTTCCTGTTAGTCTGCATATGTATATTCCCTCCCCATATATACATACTGTCTTATAATAAGGAATCAGCATACGCATATATGTATACGTATATATACATACACATATACATGCATACCCCCACACACATATACACACTCTTCCTGTGCCCGTGCGTGTGCCCGTGAGTAGTCTTTCTGTTTTTCCAGTGTATGTATATATATTTTTGTTCTCCATGGATATCTGTTTGCGCGTGCGTACGTGTATTTATGTGTGCGGTCCAACCTGTATATCTGGCCATCTTGTGTGCATACTGTGTGTCTATGCGTGTGGGGTTATAATCTGGTTTAAATTTGTCTGTTTCTTTCCTGAATTTGTAGGAAAGAGTAGTAGTCTGTTTGGTATATTGACATAATTTTAAATTTGCCTTGATTGCATTTTTAGATGCGTTGCGATACGAAGAGTTTACTGTTGTCAGGTAATTTGATGTTGCACTGTTGTTAAATGCCTGGCTGATACCTATATATGACTTCTTGAAATTTGTGCATTTTACTGCATATTTTTAAAAATTTATTCCTTTAATTTGCCTGAAGAAGGTCACGAGACCGGAAACGCATATAGCACTGATATGAAGAATAAAATATAATATATATACTAAAAAAAATCCACATTATAACCAAAAACGTTTGCAGTATCTCTCTCTTTTTTTTTAAATATATATATAAAGTTTGGAGGCAATGTTATCATGCTATGATCTTTTAATCGAAAAATTATTATTGAAATTCAAAAACTAAACAAGAGCCCAAAGCGTCTACTTTCTTTCAGAAAATCAGACGATACTGGTTCAGGCAGCTGAAATTTCTTATAAATGGCGCACGTTCTCTTCTTAACGTAATAGCGTTGAACTACAAGATCGCGATGCTACTGCGAAAGCGAGCAAATCTGATTTTTCGATCTGTATGCGGAGAAAAATGCGACAAAACCCGTTCACAGGTATGCCATTTAATAAATGTCTTCACTCACTCCAATACTGATGAAACATTGCATACATGTTAAACTAACATCCATCTTGTTACTAGGTTAATTGTTTTGTTTTTATAAAAAAAAAAATGTCCTTAAAACAGGTTTTTATTCCACAGACAACAACAACCGAAACCCCAACCACAATATGCCTTTTTAAGATAGAAGTTGAAATATGAGCTTAGGTAAAGTTTTATTCGCAAATAAGCTCAATTTAAATGTTATTTTACGTTTAAATGACCGAATGGATCGATCTAATTTCTTTGTATTAATAAATTAGAACCTGGCGAATTTAATGATGCACATGGGGAAATTTGGATCGAATTAATTCAATATTAAATTAAATACTAAGCACAGTGAACCGTGTGCGTAAGACCCAGCGGCGAGCTGTTATCTAGTGACCCTAGCGGTACCATTATAGATTTTTATGCAAAAAAAAAAAAAAACAATTAGTGATGTTCTCTGTGAACGCGCAAAACCCTTTTTCAGGGCTACTTACTTTGAATTGTTACTTTCGGATAACCGATTTGCCTGATGACGTAAGTCGCTTTACAATTTTTGTATTCATAACTTATTGCTATTTTCTACATAATTCCTTGGAGCGGCAGTTGAGCATTCTCTGTGGACAGACAAAAGCTCTTTTCAGTGATACTTACTTCTCTTTTTTTATACTGGGAGTTATATTTTCCGATTTCTTTTTGAATTTGTAGGTCTGATGAATTGGATCGTGATTACAATTACACTGTAATAAATTATAACCATGAAATATCAGTGTTTGAGCCTTTTATATTATATTCTTGCTCTGTCCTGGACATTGAGCTTCTACCTAAACCACATCCGTGTCCTGAGTAAGACCATAAAGTCGAACAGCAAGGCCTCTGATCAGAAGGATTTGAGGAGCGTGGAACCACTTCTTAATTGCTGGTGTTCCCAGGTCCACCCTGACCCGGGGTGGTAGCACCTGTTAGGATCCCAGCTATGGGCAAATAGTTAACCTCAAAAGTGAGGTAAAAAGCATTATAAAATATTAACAGCAATACGTTTTTGTAAAAATATTACCAGCTATACATTTTTGAGGAAAAAATATTAACAGAAATAGATTTTTGACAAAAAAAAAATATTACCAGGAAAGAAATTGTCGGCATTAAATGACCCATTGATATGCTGTATACCATACCAAACCAAACCAAACCTATATATATATATATATATATATATATATATATATATATATATATATTACCAGTAAAAATCAGTTGGTATGTAATACAAGTGGGTCCTAATAATATAAAATATTAAAACTGATCCACAAAAAGAGCTTAATGTATTTATTATAAAAGCTCATATAAATTACACACACAAAAAAAAATTACCTCATGGCTATACCCATGAGGTAATTTTGGATTTTAATATGGGATGTTTGAAAACATACATACAGAAATACTTCCTGATTCAAAGCTCAAAGGAGCAACAGATTTTACTAATATTTGTTGAGGAGAAGAAAAGACAGAATAACTGTCCCATTTCATTGACTTATTAATGAAACATTTCAAGACACCTGGATTGAACGAAAAAGCAGTGCTGAATACTCGACTTTAGCCAAATTTTATATTATCTCATTTCTTATCATGAAAACAATTTTAGGCCGCTGAGACACTGAGCGTTCAAGCATGTAACAGACCGTCGCCACCCGGTGTTGATGCCAGTGTCCACTGCTATATTTACGTACGCTCAAAAATATAGCATACCTTAAAACTGTATTTTTATAACACACGAAAATAGACACGAGCATACACACATACAAAGTGTAGCAAAATACTTTTTTTTAAAATTTTGGCACGGATTTCTAACACCAAAACAAAGTAAAATGTCCATATAAACATCTGTTCAAGAAGCTGTCGTTGTGCCTCAACACAGAAACTGATAACAAATGTTCCAAATGTCCTACACACGCATACACCCGTCGGATCATTGACTGGCGCATCCTTTCAAACACTCCCACACGGTGTTGAATTGTTTCGCAGACCCCCATCGCATGTTGATAACGCGTCTATGCATTATTAATGTCTGCTGCATAAAGTAATTGTGCTAGGTGGACCCACAGATAGAAATCCAATGGATTGAGGTAGGGTAAACGTGCAGGACATAGAACCGGTCCTCCACTACCTATCCGTCTTTTATAGTAGATATCAGCCAGTGCATCGCGAACAATGTGACTAAAATGTACTAGAGCGCCATCATGCATAAACTACATGCGTCTTCGTATTAGCAAGGATACATCCTCTAGCAGATCTGGAAGTCCCTGTAGATAGCTCCTGTAAGACGTGCTGGGAGAACATAAGCACCTACCAGACAGTCACCTATAATTCCATCCCAGAAATGAATTGTAAACTGATGCTGGTGTCTAGCCTGTATTGTACTATGTGGATTCCGACTCTCCCACAAATGTTTGTTGTGCAAATTTTCTATTTCATCTCATCCGTAAACAAGATTGAGAAAGCAAACAATGGATCGGCAGTTTGTGCAATAAACCATCGACAAAAGTTCTCCTGCAGCGAAGGATCAGAGGACAAAAGACCCTGCAAAGGATACGGTTACAGGCGCTGCTCTTGAAGTACCTTCCATTCGGTACTATGAGATGTACGGCATGATTGGGCCACTTGACGTGTGCTGATAACTGGATCGTCTCCGAGAGCCTGAAGACTGTGTTCTTCGTGGTCAGGGTTCCCTATGGATCTTGTCTCAGCAACGCGACGATAATTTAAGAACAAATATAGTAAATATATTTCATAACTTAGGAACAAACATAGTAAATATATTTCATAAAAAAGCGACACTGTAAAATATACATTAAAACCTTAAATGTTCCGAAATATAGAAAAATTGATGAGATTTTTTAACGGGTTATCAACCTTTTCCGGTTATTTAAAGCCAGAAAATATTTTAGATTGTAAGAATTATAATAATTATTTACTGATACACTAGTTCTACTAATTAACCCATAGATGGGGGTAGAAGTGCATTTATACCTTTTCCAAGGTTATTTGCACATAAGAGTATATAACAAACCTGACTGGAAATGAAACACGGCTCTCCGTATAGTTTTTAGTACTTGCTTTTTTGTGGTAGCTTTTTCTCTGACAACCTCGGGTCATCCTGAATATTAATCTACTAATAGTAAGAACAATCCCCTATCTTTGACATGTGCGTGACCCATGTGGACCCTAACACATGGCTCTCCTTCCTTGGGCAATGAGTGAATTTTTGCTTGCTTGAATTTTTTTTATTTCCGCATATTTTGGGCATCTCCTAACGTATTCCTCTACATCTTTTGAATATCCTGACCATCAGGCTTGTAACTTTAGTCTTGTTGTGTGTTTTATGCCACAATGCACGTCATCATGTATTCCTTTTAATATGTACCATCTCAGTATTTTTGGAGCTACAAATCCCCATTGCATATTATGCCATTTTCTATGGTTAGTTTATGCTTCGTTTCTTTAAGGGTCACTCTGCCATCGAACAATTGCTTCATATATTATTTTTTATTCTTTCTATTATTCTGCTTAATATTGGGTCTTGCTTTATTTCTATTTTGAGTCTATTTAGAGGTAGAACGTATTATTTTGTCTTCAGCATTTTCCTGTTTACTTCTGTTTCATTTTTGAACTGTAAACTTGGTAAAGTGTCTACGTGAGGGATAGTGTTCCCTTTTACGTATACTATGTCAAAATCGAATGCCATGATTTTCATTGCTTATCTTAAAATGCTTGACGATGTGACTTTTGGCAGTTCTTTTCTCGGCCTAAATATGAATTCTAATAGTTTGTGGTCCGATTTTAATATGATTTTTTTAACTATCAAAAAGCCTCGTGCCCTTTCCATGCTCCATACAATCGCTAATGCTTCTGTTTCCATATTTGAGTAGTTGATTTCTGCTGACGTTAACCTTCGTGCTAGAATAGCAGCAATCGCGTTTTCACTCGCGTCTGTGGTTAACGTTACTTCTTTTTATGGATCAAAAACGTTTATTATTGGTTTGTTCCTCAGTATTTTCTTTAGAGTTTCCAAAGCGATAGTTTGCTTTTGTGTCCAGTTAAATTAATTGTTTTTTTGGGGGGTGGGGGGCGTAAATTTGCAGATGGCTCTATTATGTCGCTGTGTATTGGTATGTATTTACTATAAAAATTTATTATCCACAAAAAGGATTCTAATTCTTTTTTTATTTGTTGGAGCAGCTATTTCTGTTATTTTCTTTGTTAATCTATCGTCGGATGATATGCCTTCTTTTGATATTTGATATCCTAAATATATCTTCGTACAGTCAAAATTACATTAGTCTTTGATTGCAGTCATGACTGCCTTTTTTAACGTCACTCATATTTTCTCTGTTTTATATTTTAATTCTTCTTTAGTTCTTGCCCCTGAGAGAATCGCTTTTTCTACAATGCTGTGTTGGCTTTTGTTTCTGTATTTTTGTATTGATTTATTAATTTATTCCAATTTAATTCGTAACTTTGAGACAAATTTTCAGTCTAGTTAGGTTATTTGTAAATTAAAAAAAACTTCTTAAACATCAAGTCAAGTCAAAAGCGTTAACCACTCGGTCAGTACAGCAGATTCAAAAATACATAGGACGTGTAAATGAAGATTATTCCTTCTTTTTTTTTTGCAACTAGTGAGGATTTAATATAATCTCTATCTATAAAAGGCAGGATGTGTGTGTGTATAACGAATGCACGTCCCAATTTTCGACGGATTTGCACCAAAATTTACATGCACATGCACCAAGTTAGCGGAAGGCCAAGACCGACTTTGCATTTCCCAACTCCCATCGATAGTGGAAACAATCGATTTTTTTCATGCTTCTACGGCACTTTTCATGTAGTTTGCGGCCATTTTCTACGGGCCAGAGTGAGAGCCTATAGCTGGCTGCCACGAATAGGCAGGAAGATTCTATTGGCCAGCGTGAGAGCCAACAGCTGAATGACACGAATGTTAACTAGTATGCAAAAAATCGATACCTGCATTCGTCACAAGTAGGAAGAATTTAAATCTGCATGGCACTTTACTCCAATTGGCTCATTCGCTTGCTTAAACTCAACGTTGATTCTGATTCCGCAGAACTGGGTTGGGTGTGAAAAAGTATGCGTTGTTAACATTATTTTTTCATTCGGTTTTCCAGTTACGAGTCCTTTTTTAAAGCTGATCGTTTTGTGATAATTTTTTTTAGTTCTTTTTTCGTAACAGATTTAATATTTAGTATAGAGCTTAGAAAAAATTCGCAGTGTGAGAAGTAAGGCATGTAGCAACATTGCACTCCTTTAAAGTCAAGGAAGGGCAAAAATATTTTAAGTCAAGTGATAGCGATTGCTGCATGAGTCGTACGATTTTTTAATCAAGCACGGGTAACGCCGGGCCATGCTGCTAATGCTAGATAAAAGAAGACGGGAAAAGTGAGGAAATATATTTTGTTTTATATTTTTTCCCTTTTGTTTTTTGTCTTATTTTATTGAAACACAAAGACGCCATTCTCATTTGTTGGGGAGGTGACGATAATGACATGTCAGATTTGACCCCACACCCACCACAGATCGGTGGTCTTTGAAAATGGAGACGCTTCTTGATAGAGTCAGCCGAAACATTTCACTAAATGGCCATTTGATTCGAGCATAGCAAGACTTGAACACGAGGTCCCATGTATATGACGAAAGAAGTTTTTTTTCCACAATGCTGAATAATCGCATATTATTTTAGTAAGGAGCAATGGGACTTATACTAAGTTAAAACTTATTTTTAAAAAATATGAAAAAAAAAAAAATTCCCGCCGCCCTCCTTTCCGGTAAGTATTTCCGGTCGAAATATTGACGATTAAACCGACTATCCCACAAGTTACGAGTGAGGCTGTTCGTTAGCAAACCAGTAGGACGAAAAAGAAAACCTAACAAAAGGGGGGAGGAACTCAACGGCCAGCTAACTAGAGGGGGTGTCTCCATAAACTACCGTGGAGAAGGCAATGGGAAACCACTCCACTACCAATCCCAAGACAAAACATAGCTAACAAAACCTAACGGCGTGAAGTGGGTTAAGTCTATGGGAATTAGCTTCTCGCCCGGTAATGACCGACATGCGCAACAGGTGTCACCTGACTGTCATCCAGCGACTGCTAGCATAAACGGCGTAAAGGGGATAAAAGTCCTCGGAACCTATCTTTCGGACGGAAAGGAAGGACATGAGCGACAGTTGTCACCTGACCGTCATCCAGCGACTGCTAGCATTAACGGCGTAAAAGGGATAAAAGTCCTTGGAACCTATCCCTCACCCGGAAAGGAACGACATGAGCGACAGGTGTCACTGGACCGTTATCCTCTGCTCGCATCAAACACAAAATAACATGGAACTTCCGAACATTGAACAACTGCGGTCAGTTTGATAATGTTAAACGAGAGATGAACAGACTTAGCATCAACATTCTAGGTGTATGTGAATCCAGATGGCCAAACAACAGTGATTTTTGTCAGCGACAAACACAGGTTAATTTATGCAGGCAGCAAGAAGAACAACAAATGAGTAGGACTAATATTATATACATATAAGAAATGCGTTCTAGGATACCACCAAATTTCCAAAAGAATTCTGGTAGTGAAGCTGAAAGGGAATCCGTTCAACGTGGCTATTATAGTAGTGTACACACCGACGGCACAAAGCAAGGTGGAGGACATCGAATCTTTCTACTACCAGCTGGACTGTGCCAAGGCTCTATGCAAATCACAGGAAGTCAACATTATCATAGGAGACCTAAACGCCAAAGTAGGCAGAGAAATGGCAGGGGATATATCAGGAAGATTCAGACTAGGAACATGGAGAAAAATGGATCCAATGTTGCACAGTCGATGACCAGGTAATAGCCAATATATGGTTTCATGGTCTGAGACGACTATGGACATGGAGGAGTCCAGAAGGTGAAACTAAAAACCAAGTTGATTATATAACCATCAACTAAAAGATTAAGGAATGCAATGATTTACAGCAAAACCTACCCAAGTGCCGACTGCGGAAGCGATCACTGCGGAAGCGATTATTGCTCTCTTATATGTAAACTGAGAGTGAAACTGTGGAAATTGAAGAAGCCTAACGCAGCACCCGAACTGCAATACAACAAACACTTGAGTGACTCTAACCTAAAAGAAAAATATATGAACAACGTGAAGAGAAGATACGAAGCACACAATGGAAACAAAATGGGTTGCACTAAGAGGCGCTTTAGTGACATCAGCAAACGATATCATCCCAAAGGAGACAGGATGAAGAAGGAAAAAACGAATGGATGACTGATGAGATTCCCGACATGATGGAAAGAAGACAAAAAACCCTGCCAATATACGGAACGGAGTACAGAAAATTACTCAATGAAATAAGGACTAAATGCAGGCAAGATAATGAAGAATGGCTAAAAGAAAAATGTGTAAAAATGGAAAAAATGAGTACTACTAACAAAAGAGACATGCAAAAACAAATACGGCAACTAGCAGGACAGAAGACATGCTCGTCAACAGGCTTCCTAAAATCAAAGGATGGAACGCTCATATTAGAGAAGGAAAAAATTCTTCAACGTTGGAGCGAGTATATTGGAGAATTATCCCACGACGAAAGGGAACAACCATCAGAGCTACCGACAGACCTGGAATTTCGAAAACCGAAGTAAAAGCCGCACTGGCCAAAATGAACACAATCAAGGGAGCTGGACGAAACGGAATTGTAACAGAAATGCTGACAGCATTAGATGACTTTAGCATAGACACGATCACAGAAATAACAAATTAAATCTACAACAGCGGGGATATACCGGAAGACCTCAGTAAATTTATTTTCATAGCTGTGCCTAAGAAACCAGGCGCAAACAAATGCTAACTTCACCAAACAATAAGCCTACTAAGCCACGTGACAAAACTCATCATCCGTATTCTGTTGAATAGAGCGCGCAGCAGAATCAGGACAGAGATAGGATAAGAACAGTGCAGGTTTGTTAAAGACACCAGAACAAGGAACGCGATGTTCATGCTCAGGATGTTATCAGAAAGAGCGATACAAATGCAGAAGGATGTGGACCTATGTTTCATAGACTACGCAAAGGCCTTTGACAAAGTATGTCACAAGGATCTGATAGAATTTCTCAACAACCTTGATATATTCGGGAAACATATCAGAATAATCAAGAACCTGTACTGGCAGCAAACAGCATGCATACGCATAGAGAACGAGTTTAGTGAATATACAAAAATAGAAAGAGGCGTAAGGCAAGGATTCATCTTCTCACCCGACCTGTTCAACCTATATATCGAGGCAATTCTGAGAAAATTGGAAACCCTACCGGGATCTAGCATTGGCGGCTACAATCTTAACAACATAAGATACGCATATGACACAGTACTGATAGCAGATACGGAAAAGAAATTACAAAATCTCCCACAGAAGATAGCGACGGAGAGTGTGAAGAAAGGACTAAGCATAAATTACAAGACAGAATGCATAGTAAGAGGAAGAGCCCGAAATGCGATTTGCAGGTTGGGAACACAAGAATGAAGCAAACGCGGAAGTTTAAATATCTGGGGAGCGTCTTGAGAGAGGACGGTAAGTGCGACACTGAGATCCATAAACGTATTGGGACGGCCAAGGACACATTCCAAAAGCTGAGCAGAGTATTGCGAGACAGGAGGATTTCTTTGGTAACAAGAAAAGAATACTGAGCTGTTACATGAAATATGTCCTTCTTTACGGCAGCGAATGTTGGACAATTTCTTCGAAGATGAAGAAGAGACTCGAGGGAATGGAAATTTCAATCAACTGAAGAAGTCCGCGGCGCACAGCGGCCGAAATGTTGTGAATATGGCAATGAAGATGGGTATAACAGTCCAAATAATGTAAATAATGCAAGTCACCATAATACCTCTTCCCTCTGTTCCTAATATTTTCAGTATGTATTTTGAGTGCTAATTTTTCCAAGCACCCCTTCATCACTGTGTTCCTATCCTCTTTTCTCATTTTGTGTGCGGGTATTCTCAGCATCCTTCTGTAGAACTTCATCTCTGTTGCTCCAAGTCTCATCTTCATATGTGAGAAAATTATCGTGCATTCACTGCAATATATCACGGCTTCATATTACATAGCAATTCAGAACTATTTTTTGTTTGTTGGTTTCTTTTAATAATATTTTCTTATCTCTTAATAATATGCATAGCTTTTGAAAGTGTCCTTTTCAGCTCCAGTGCGTTTTGTATCTCTGTATCTCATTACGTCGTTTGCCATATAGTTATTTCTTTTATCTGCTTGATTCTGATGTGGCCAATTACACCTTAGACTGTCTCTCTAGCTAATGATCATAATACATTCTGTTTTTAAATCATTTCACCGTAAGCAAAGCAATAAAGCCACTAAGACGCAAAGGTTTACTGGACGTTATAGAATATAAGGAAATTAAGGAGAGATAACATTAAAATAACAAGAATTAAGGAAACTGTCTATATTTCTGAGATGAGGTATTATGATTACCTGCATTATTTACATTATTCGGACTGTTATCCTCATCTTCATTGCCATATACACAACGTTTCAGCCGTTGTACGTTCGTGTCTTCTTCAGGTGATTAGAATTTCGAACTGAATGCTTTATTTCGTCCACCGGGTTAGATTTTTCTAGTTCCACGTGCCACCCTACTTCCGGATCTCTCAGTTATTTCCCTTTAACTGAACTCTCCAACTTTTGGTTCACCACTGCTGTAGCCTGATATTGAACTCACAACTCTTTGGGTCTAGTAACCAACACTTTTATCCACTCAAATAACTGGAGAGGAGTGGCACGTAGAACTAAAACAATCTACCCCAGTGCACGAAATAAAGGGTTTTGTTTCAAATTTCAGTGACCTGAAGAAGACCGGAGCATAAACGGCCAGAACGTTCTGAATATGGCGATGAAGATGAGGATAACAGTCCGAATAATGTAAATAATGTAAGGAATCATGATACCTCATCTCAGAGATATAGAAGCCAAAACGTTATGAATATGGCGCGAAAGAATTAGAAAACAGAAGCATTATTAAAGAGTGAGAACAATAGAAGAGTAATCAGGAAAACCGTTTATAACGATTGTCATTGCATTTAAATTTTTGAACTTGACTGGAAAGCAAGAGGCCGTAAAAGAGTTCCACAAGCGAGAAGTGCGATAGAAAAAACTGTTAGCATAGAACTTACGGTTGCATCTAGACATTTCAACTGTAAAGTTATTAGACCAGACATTGGACGTAACGTGTATTCATAAGAGAAGCGCATATATATCAAAGTTAAATATTGCAAAAAGCATGCGACACCCGAGGAAGGTCAAAAAGTGTAGAGGTTGAAATTGGCTGGACGAATAATCAGCTACGTGATCTTTTATGATCGCCGAGAAATTCATTTTTAGATTAGAGAACAAGGAAAAGATTATGCGGTTTCTTTAATCTTGATCCTATATAGATGGATAAAGAATGGTACGCCAATTCATAGAAACGATAATAAGTCTATTTACCCCGATTCTAAGTTTTAAAAATGATCCATATTATTTTTATTGTTCCAATGATTTACCTAACTGTCAAATTTATTGGAAGTAAAAACCGTACTGAAAAGAAAAAAAAACTTGCTGTTCATTTTTACGACGATCTTACGGCTTCGTTCTTCTCCTTTCAAGCCTGTCGGTCGGAGACGAGATTCTGACATCCGAGATGTGATGAACGGCAGAATCAGGAGAAACTCGCCTCCCTGCTAACGATTAACAGGAAGTCACGGATTCAGCGACTTCCTGTCAACACTGCGTTTCAGTTCGACTTGGCCACTTCCTGTTTCTCCGTCTATTGTGAAAAGATCAAATCTGAAGGCAGCCAACGTCGTTTCAGGCAATGTCCATATTTTCAGTAGTTTGCCTTCATTACAAGGTCTGTGAAAAACGCGCACGTAACTTCTACGCAACTGATATCAATGCTCTTCTGCTTCTCCTACTTCTCCTCTTCCTACCCCTCCTCCTTCATTATTTTCCATAAAATAAAATATCTTACAGGGTGCGGCTGGTATCTGAGGACAGATTTTATGGATTAGTAAAAAACTTGCAGAACAAATGAATGTAATTATATTTGATTACAAACAAGTAAACATGAAATGATGAAATGTAACTAACTATTATTAAATTTTATTTAATAAAACCACCACTAGCATCAATAACTGCCACTACACGAGGTCGAAATCGGCTGCAAGCTCTGATTAATTAGTCCTTATTTATGTCAGACATTACTCGAACTATTGCAGATTTAAGAGAGTCTTTGGTGTTATGAGGGTGTTTATTAACCTCCTTCTCAAAAATGCTCTGTACATAATAAACTAGTGGATTGAGATCTGGAGAGTTAGGAGGCCAAATGTTGGGTGTGATGTGGTCGTACAAATGGTCAGCCATCCATTCTTTTGTTCGTAGAGCCTTGTGGGATGAAGCCGAGTCTTGCTGGAACATGTAAGGCCTGCCGTTGCATATGATGCCAATCCAGGGCTTGACAACTGTTTCTAGAACCTCAATGTAAGCAGCAGCATTTACTCTAAGACCTTGTGGAATAAGTGTGGTGGTATAACATGTCCTTCATTGCTAAGAACACCCAAAACCATAAAACTTGAAGGAAATTTTGTGCGCATCACTTTTGGCACATCAGAAGGATCTGAACAAAGCCATCTGTCATTTCTTCTGTTAAGTTTTTGATCTTGAGCAAAATTTTTCTCATCTGAGAAAAAACCAAATCACACCAGCTTCTGAAGGATTTTTAATTTTTTTTTAAAGCCTTTTGGATCTGTTTAAACGGTTTTCTTTTGTTTTTTCAGACATTAATTGACCTCTCTTCATCACGTAAGACTTGTATCGAATGTCTTCATGAATACTCCTTTTGACAGTTTTTTCAGACACATGCAGCTTTTTGGCAATTGACCTCATTGATTGACCTCGGTTTTCATCAATTGTCTGCTTGACTTCCTGAATAAGAATGTCTTTTACGTTTTGATACAGCATCTTCTCTTTTCGTATCTTGTGGACAAATGATCTTGCAACTTTGAGGAAACGTGCAATATCCAAATCGCTAATATCAGCCTTTAATGTCACAATCACAGCATGCCTTTTCATTTCATTTGTTATCATAAGGTTTGCCATTCTTGATTTCTGAAAAATAAAAGCATTAGAAGTTAGTGGGAAGCAGTATTAACCTTAGATCTGAATGTCCTGAAACACAAGCCGCACCATATATATTTTAATAATAAACCGAAAAAATAATTGTTATAATGTAGTTTTTCATCATGTTTAAGGAGTGTGGATAAAATAATGCATCTTGGGGACATGAAGATCCGAAAACTATTCGATGATTCTCCTATTCAGTTTGTATGTATGATGAATGTTATGATTTTCAACGTTAGATCAGCGCAGAAAGAAAGAAAGAAAGAAAGAAAGAAAGAAAGAAAGAAAGAAAGAAAAATAAAGAAAGTAAAGAGAAAACAGATAGAAAGAAGATATGCAGAAAAAAGAAAGAAAGAAAGAAAGAAAGAAAGAAAGAAAAAGAGAAAAAAGAAGAAAGGAAGCAGATGTGACGCACGTAGGTTCCAAAGATAAATCTAATAGAGAGAAAGGGTATGTGTGCCAATAATTGCGAAATAAAATTGGTATGTGATGACGTCACTCGTCCAAAGTAAAGAAAAGTAAAGAGAAGCTGTGTAAAGTAAGCCAACATAATTTTATGATGGAGGAAGGGCCTGTGAGGTTGTGAAACAATGAAAATACATGATCCGCTTTTTGGGTGCATAAAAAAAATGAAGAGAAAGAAATAAACAGATGTGGTCAGAAAAGAAAAGAAGCAGACGTATATAAAAAAATAAAAGTATAAAGATGAAGAGAAAGCAGATGGACAGAGGAAATCAGTTATGCATTCTGATGGAGAAACCTACATAATAATATTAATGGGAAAGAATTTTGGAAAAAGAGAATGAATATAGAAATATTATAAAATGCAAAAAGTCCGACAATTATTTAAGACATGTTTTTATATTTATACGTTCCTTTCATGGATACAAATAATTAAGTAAATGCCCTGTTTATAATAAACAGTATTAACTGGCCTGAATATCCGAGAAATTGTCATAGAAAATATGCGTCCTCCAACCGGAATCGAACCTGTATCCTATACGGAACTGTCATATAGTCTGAGGTGTTTTACCGATTTCGCCACAGAGGAGCCTTTCAGTTGGCAAGTTCGATTTTACTGTTTTTAAACTACAATTTTCCTTTATTCTCTCACGTACATTCATATCTGCTCAATGCGTATCCAACTGTAAACAAATGACATCACACATTATGAAATAGACAAAGTCCGACAATTATTTTAAGACATTTTTATGTTTATACATTCTTTTTTTCTAGGTACAACTATTTAAGTAAATACTCTGTTTATAATAGACAGTATTAACAACATTTACCGGAATGAATGTCCGAGAAATTTTCATAGAAAATATTCGTCCTCGGACAGGAATCGAACCTGTATCCTATACGGAACCGTCATATAGCCTGACGTGCCTTAATACTGTTTATTATACACAGAGCATTTACTTAAATATTTGTATCTATAAAATTAACGCATAAACTATAAATATATTAAAATAATCGTCGGACTTAGTCCATCCTATATATATATATATATATATATATATATATATATATATATATATATATATATATATATATATATATATATATATATATATATATATATATATATATATATGATAAAAGATGTGGTTTTACGGTATGCTATATTTACCTCATCACTATCCCGATCTTGCAAATTTGACGTAATTTGACGCTTCCTCTGTAGCTAAATAGTATAGCACATCAGGCTATATGACAGTTCCGTGCAGGATACATGTTCGTTTCCTGTTGGAAGACGCATATTTTCTATGAAATTTCACGTCACATGTTTGCGTGCCATCTGTGGAGTTAGCCTTTAAGACAGGACATCCAATATAGACCTGTTTAATAGGTGTATTATTGTAATATTGAAGGAATCGAGGCTTTCCTCATAGTCTCAGCTGCGGCGGACTGGTAATGCCATGAGAATATCTGATGACAGGATACCCAATATCCTAATGTACAGCCAGTTCGATCAGGGCTACAGGAATATATGACGCCCATGGCTTAAATATTTGGATCAGGTAGAATGGAGACCAACGTGTTTTACTGGACTCAGCAGTTTTCAGTCTGCTAGTCTGAATCGCCTTCAAGAAGCTAGAACAAGATCTAAAAGGTCAGGCAATCTAACAGTGACCTCATCCCACAATCCTTACTCTTGCTCCATATGCGGCCTCCTTTGCAAATTATTAGCGATTCTTTGTGCCACTTAAGATTATTGCACAAAATTCATAAATTCATAACTGAATCAATTTGTTATGGTGTCAGATACTCATATGTCGAAACCGTCAGGAGAGTCCATTATATATATATATATATATATATATATATATATATATATATATATGTGTGTGTGTGTGTGTGTGTGTTTAAAACGAAAGATGATCGACATGTGCTTCTTATATGTAGATTTAATAGGCCGGTTAATAAAATTAAAATTTTCGTCTTCGTGCTTCAATTTAGCCAAAGTCTTATTGCTATAATTTTGTTGGCTTGTTATTCCTTTTAAATCTTTCTCTCTCTCTCTCTCTCTCTCTATATATATATATATATATATATATTGAATGAGAGAGAGAGAAAGAACATGTCATATTTGTCTACAATGACGATATATTTGTCGCTGATGTATTTTTCGCAATTGTCAATGATGGCCTATCTATGTTCCGGTTTATCAAGACATGAAAAAATATCTCACCCACCTCCAAACTTACTTTTACTTTTCTGTTTAGCGTAGATCTAAGATTCAAGACATATTCACAAGTTTGTTTTTAATTCTGACCCTATATGCCACCCTTTAACATTCCTTAAAAAATCATTGAATCACCAGTTGCTTACTATCACCTGAAGGAGTACAATCATATTATTGAGACATGAAACCATTCGTGCAGCGATTTCAACTTGTTTTTATTATAATCTCTTATAATAAAAATAATAATTTTATATATATATATATATATATATATATATATATATATATATATATATATATATATATATATATAAAATGCACTACATCGGTGCCACCGAAGGTCCATTCAAGATGAGGAATAACAATCACAACATTTCATTCACCAGCAGGAAATATTCGAATAGCACGACACTTTCTACATACATATGGCAGCAAAAAGACAAAAATATCACACCAACAATAAGTTGGGAAATATTGAAAAAAGCCCCTGCCTACAGCAACATTACAAAAAAATGCCTACTTTGCCTACACGAAAAAGTAGCAATAATATCACACAAACCGCAAAAGAACCTACTAAACAAAAAATCAGAGATAATCCCCAAATGTAGGCTTGAAAACAAATACCTATTATGCGAATTCATACCAAAGGGATAAAATAGACAAACCACCAACAATCACAATTTAATTTCAAGATACCATCAAAATAATTGCATCTATCATTATTATCATTGCACCACCATTAGTAATCACTTTTACCATTTTGCAATAACCATTATCTAATAATATTATCATTACCACCAACACCGAGCACCATCACTTACACATCACACCTACTATTATAAATCCTCTACAATCTTTAACGCATATTACTCCCCCAGCATTTTTAACACCTTAAAACAATAAGACCAGATATAATTTCCATATATAACCATGAGAATAAACACCCATTACCAGGATTCATAATAAATAAAAATTAACAAATAAATATAAAATAAAATAAAATAAAACACCAACAACCACCCTTTAGTTCAAGCTAGTACCACAATAATTACATTTATAGGTTTTATTATTCTCCCACCAACATTACTAATCACTACTAACAATTTACAATAAATATTAACCACTTATATTATTATTGCCACCATCCACCTTACATATTACAATCACACCATATCTACCATTACCATATAATCCTGCCATAATTATTAACGTAAACTACCCCCTCTGCCAGCATATTTAATACCACCATAAAAATAACCAATAAGGATTACAAACTGAAATGTCTACCAGCCACATATACACAGTCACAAATAAACAAGGAAATAGAGAGCTTTAATATAATAAACAATAATATTTTTGTAAATTAAAAATTAAAATATTATAGCAATCTTCAACTACCATAATTTTACACAGAATACCTATTATCAGGATTTATACCAAAATAAATTAATACATATAACAAAATAAAATAAATCACCAACAACCACTCTTTAGCTACCACCACTATAACTACATTCATGGTTTCATCATTCTCCCACCACCGTTACTAATCATTTCTATCAATTTACAATTTCTACCAATTTACAATAACTATTAGCTAATTATATTATCATTGCCTCCAATCCCTTGCAGCATTACTATCACATCATATCATATAGACCCGTTATTAAATCAAACTACCCTTTCTCCCAGCATATTAAATATTAAACATCACCATATAAATAACCAATAAGGATTACAAATTTCTACCTGTTACATATGCACAGTCAAAAACAAACAAATAACCAGCTTTAAATATAACAAATAAACCGACATTTTTTTCAAAATTTAAAAATAAATATAAATAATAATAATTTTACCTATCATAATTTCACACAAACCCCACCACACGTATATACATACATGCGAGGAAATATGATTCAGCGGAAAAATAAAATATATGACATGCATACATTCACGAGACATTCACGAGACATTTCCGCCACACTTCCAATCTTTAAATTTCAACATACAAATGCGTATGTATAGACACAACACCACCCGTATGCATACATATGTCATATCCGAAACTGCCCACATATGTTTATATATGTATGAGTCCCGACGGACGACCAAGTATATATATGTGTCTGCATACATCGATGTTTGCGTTAGTACGATGAAAAAACGACGAAGTTTTCCCCACCACTTCCACAATAACACCAATACACGCAATCTACGTAAACCCAATTTTAAAAAAAAAATTAATCAGTTTGTCTGACGATCCCTAAAGCGTGAAACCCAGGGTCACAAACTCACATCTATCCAACCAAATATGTTAGCTCTATCTCTGATATTGGGCGCTTTCTAATAAGTACCGCGCATATAATATATAAATAATTATACATATATATATATACTTATTTATATTTACACACACACACACACACACACACACACACACACACACACACACACACATATATATATATATATATATATATATATATATATATATATCGTCCTGGGTAGGACGATAAACTACATCTGCGTCCCGGGTAAGACGATAAACTACGCCCAGCAGCCTCTGATAATACGTTTTGAAAAAATAATGTTGCCAGATGTACGTTTTTGAAAAAATATTACCAGCTATACTTTTTTGAAAGAATAGTGTTGCTGGCTATACGTTTTTGAAAAAATAATATTACCAGCTATACGTTTTTGTTAAAATAGTATTACCAGCTATAAATTTTTGAGGAAAAAAATATTAACAGAAATAGATTTTTGACAAAACAAAAATATTACCAGAAAAAAAAAACATATATATATATATATATATATATATATATATATATATATATATATATATATATAAACTTAAAGAGCCGACATTTCCCTCACGATCCGTTTAGGTTTATAGGTTTGCCTGGCTTTTAGGTTTATAGGTTTTAGGTTTATATTAGGTTTGCTCTACTTTGTGTATTGAGCACTTTACGTAGTTGCTTTTACTCGTTTTGAAGGTTTTTTCTTTGGACTCTGAACTTCTTTTTTATTACTCATTTTTCTTTGGGTACTAGTTTGTTTTACTACAAGCCAACATATCCAAGGTTTTTCCAAGCGAGTACCATCATATATATATATATATATATATATATATATATATATATATATATATATATATATATATATATATATAGGCAGAGATAGATAGATAGATAGATAGATATTTCCATTTGTTTGGTTTTAATTGTCCATAGTTTTCGTTTTTTGAAATCAAAATCATAGATTTTTTTCCCAACTTATTTAAATATCACTGAATTAAATTAAATTCATTTACAAATGTAAACTCAAAAGATTATTTTATCTTGGTTTTCCGGTAGTCAGTGAAAAAAAACTAAAAGTAAAAATCTTATTGAGAAAAGATCATAATTTTGCTTTCTTAGGGTAGAGTTTTCTGGAATATGTCTACTTTATAGGTTCAACAAAATAAAGATTAAACATTTTGCAATCATTCAGGAAAAATCTGGAAATCTCTAATTTTGTAATTAGAGAAAAGACTCCAAACCAGATGTCCTCTTTTAATTTATTTTCAATTCACAATTACTTACAAGAAGGACACTTCGATTTTGTAAATAAATTTTCCATACATTTTAGATTTAAAAAAATACAAACTAGTAAAACAGCCTGGGTAAGACGATAAACTACATCCAACAGCAAGGCCTCTGATCAGGAGGTTTTGAGAAGCATGGAACCCCTTCTTAATTTCTGGTGTTACCAGGTCCACCGTCACCCGGAGTGGTAGCACCTGTTAGGGTCCTAGTTATGGGCAAATAGTAAAGTATTACCAGCAATACTTTTTGAAAAAATTATTACCAGCAATACAATTTTGAAGGAAAAATATTACCAGAAACAGATTTTTGACAAAACAAAATATTACCAGCAATAAAAAATGCTGTCGGCATTAAATAACCCATTGAGTTTGATATGCCGTAAAAAAAACAAAATAAACCAAACCAAAAAATACATATTCTGTCCATACGAATCTATCCTAAAAATGTTGTCGGCATTAAATAACCCATTGAGTTTGATATACTGTAAAACAAAATAAACCAAACCAAAAACCAAACCAAACCAAACTAATAAGCTAAAAGCATGGTTGTGGGTCTCATTTGTAAAGAAACTCAGTAGTCAAAATAGGGATAAATTCTTACCGAGTGTCGGTCGCGGAATCAGAATAGAAGCTTCTGGAATTAAATGACGACAATCAATTAAAATTGATCTTTTGTGATTGTGGACAACTGCCTTGACTTCCATGATGACCTGATGTGTTCCTTCGGTTGTTGGGATCAGGTTGTGTGTCTTCCGACTGGATTTTCCTATTTTCCGAGGAAGTTTGCCTGCATCTCAAACGTAAACTAACACTGAAATTGACAAGCAGTCCTAATTCAAATCGTGACTAAATCTTGTTCAAGCCAGGAATCCCAATCAACGCAAATAGTTTCATAAGATTGCATGGAATCGTTCTCTGGCATTTTTTTAAACTCTTACCTTGAAACATTGTCTGAATTTGATCTAAAAACGCCAAAGATAAACGAACGACCAAGGTGGCAGTGTAAGTGTCAATAAAGAAAGAATATATAGAACACTATTGTCTTTCGTCCTTGATAGCTGAAATAGTTATGTATTTCTCAACAGTGCAAAAGGCTCAAATCCGGGGAATAACTAGGATTCTGAATGAGGATTTTCAAGGTATGCTAGCGTCCTGGGTAAGACGATAAACTACACCTGACAGAAAGACCTTTGACCAGAATGTTTTGAGGATCGTAGAACCACTTCTTAATTGCTGGTGTTCCCAGGTCCACCCAGACCCTGGGTGATAGCACCTGTTAAGGTCCCAGCTATGGGCAAATAGTTACTCCCCTCTGAAAAAAGGAGGTCAAAACTCTAGAAAAGTATAAAAATAGGTTTTAATAGCAGCAATATATTTTGGAAAATTTTTTTACCAGCAATACATTTTGAAGAAAAAAAAAATTACCAGCAATAAAAATCTTATCGGCATTAAATAACCGATTGAGGTTGATATGCCGTAAAACAAAATAAAACAATATATAGATAGATAGATAGATAGATAGATAGATAGATAGATAGATAGATAGATAAAAAATATTAGCAGCAATAAAAATCTTGTCGGCATTGAATAACTCATTGAGGTTGATATGCCGTAAAACAAAACAAAACAAAACAAACCAAGGTATGCATGTCTTGAAAATTGATAGATTCGAATAATGATGTCTACCTAGCTTCATTTCATCAGATTTACAATTGAATCAAACTAAGCTAATCTTAGTAACAACACCATTGGAAAATTCGTAAACTTAAGGAATCAGCACATATGCTAGGCCAAAAAAATCTCCTGAGCCGATCAAGTATAGAATTGAATAGAATATGGGAACCAGTAATAAGGGGTGTCAGAGAAAAGCGATAATAACAACAAAAATTGTAATATGAGTTCTGGTAAAATCATGATTGATCACAGAAAAAATTGCAATATGAGCACTGATAAAAAACATTATTGCTGAAACATTAGTTTTATAATACCTACAAATTCATACACAGATGTCCTCAAGGAGACATGGCACAGTGGATAAAGGCGTTTGTTAGATCCAGTGATAGGACCCAAACGGTTAAGTCAGTGGAGAACTTGGAGAGGGTAATTAACAGGAGATAACTGATAACTGACACCCATTAAAATGGCACGTGGAACTAGAACAGTCTACCTCAGTGAGCGAAATATAGGGTTCCGTTCGACATTCCAACTACCTGAAGAAGGCCGTTGTAATAAATATGGCGACAAAGATGAGGACAATTGTCCGAATAATGTAAATAGTGTACATAATACCTCATCTCAGAAATATCGACAGATACTAATCTTAGTAAGTATTTAAAGGCTGTGGACAGCTCCTGAAGATTTTGAACACTCGTAAAATACAAGCTTCATGTAAATATTTTCTAGTATCGCATGCAAATTAGAGAGACAAGTATAAATAGAGAACAACTGGCGAACATAGGGAACAGCTATACTTAGCAAACCCGGTTGTTATTCAGGACACAGAGAACTGTACTACGACTACGACTACACAGAGAGGTTCCAAAACATAACACATTTTATCTCGATTTACTAATTATATTAAGATAAGCTTCATAAATAATTATTTCAAACGCTGGTAGCAACTGGAAAATGGACGCATCGTAATTCTCCTTACCCGCACCCTTTCTCTTGGTATTATTTGGGCCTTGTACCAAACTAAGTTTAGTAAACTGGCTTCTTTATCAATGGAATATTTATACAACATTCTATTCAGATGAACTAAATAATGGTAGCAAACAATTGTTTCCTTTTTATAAATATTGTAACATTGAAGACGAAATTAATTCCAAAGAGGATGAAAGTTAAATTGTATCTGACTTCACTCCTCAAAATTCTACTGCCTCAAGTCTGATACTCTAAACCGTTAGTTATGTCTAGAGTCAAATGACCAGGAAAGGTATTCAAGAAAAGTTGGAATTTTAGGCTTTATTATTGTGATTTGTCAAAAATTCGTTCAGATCGTAGGTCCATTCACTACACTCATTTCGACGAATAGTAATCTTTTGAGTTTTGATATGGACCCAAAGAAAGCTATCTAATTTTTTTCGTGTTTTAAAATCACGTAAGGTTCCCTCGCTGTGTTTTTTCTATAAATACTTTCATGGTAATTGTTCGGATGAGCTTTTCGCTATGGTACCGACGCTTTTTGAATTTAAGCGCAGTACTAGATTGGCGGCGAGGTCATATCAATTTACGGTAGAGATGGTTAGATGTAACGGTAAATTCTATGCTAACAGTTCATTTTCTCACACTCCTCACTTATAGAACTTCCTTCCTGCTCCATATTTTCCAGACAACTTTAACCTGCAAACATTTAAAAGTAATGTCCATCGCTATTTACTGTCCTTCTGATTACTCTTTTCTCTTTCCACTCATTATTGTTTCTGTTCCTAATTCTTCTATACCCTGTAACCCCTTTTGCCTTAGTGGCTTTAATGCCTTGCATGGGGTGATACTGATTTTAAAATTAAAAAAAATAATAAAAAATAGAAAAATTATCATTAGGTTGAAATTATTATTTACCTGTTGAATCTTTTATAATTTTTTACTTAGATTATCTTGGCAAAATTGTTAGTAGAGATCAAACTCGGCTTGTACTCGCTATCTATCGGGTATTGCAGGCAGAATGATATTTACTAAGTAGCGTTGAATCTGGAAAAAGGCCATGATGATAGAGCACTGGAGAAAACCAAGTTCGTTACTCTGACAGTATTTTATTAGATTGTTGATCATTGCTTTACGGCCAGCATTTTTATTTGGTTGTGTGTGTTCGTTCATTTATATAACGCTTTCGAGAAGAGGCACGAATATAAATATTTTCGTATATGCAGTGCGTATTATTCAGTGTGGTCACAATCAGAGTACAAAGGCTGAACGAGGGTGATGCTTCGCAAGTCATTATTTTTGTAGGAAAAATTAAAATAAATGTCTCCGAATCGTTGGTGTAGTTTTTGAGGGTCTTCCAATGTTTCTTGGACTTTCGTCTCACGAGCAGGAAATTAACCTTTCTCACGAAATAGTTTATTACGGCATATCTAGCGATATATATATATATATATATATATATATATATATATATATATATATATATATATAGAATATATATATATATATATATATATATATATATATATATATATATATATATATATATTATATATATACTATATACTATATATATTTATATATATATATATATATATGAGATTCTATCCCTAGGCCAACGTTGCAAAGAGAAGAAGGGAAATTTTAAAGTTTTCTATGCGAAATAAGTATATGGCCCGGGGATCTCAATTCAATTCGGTTGAAGAGCAATCCGTTAATAGCGGTATGAGCCACCGTTTTTTAAATTATGCTTTTCTCAAGAGAATTACCCGGGAGCATATATATTGTCATCTACAGACAGACTGTTTCGCTGTATTACTGCTCTTCAGTGTGGCTAGACGTCCGATTGATTCAAGACGGGATCGAAAACCGACCGATCTCAAGAGAGCTCAACCGAATTTTCCGGGAGAAAATAAATGTAATGCATAGATACATATCACCTAACGACAAAAGCAAATTGGACACATCGCTTATTACAAAATACTAAAAACCTACAAGATGATCACCAACAACGTGCTTATAATGACTCAGCCACAAATATGTTTATCTACTAAGAATAACGTATAAGTGATAAAAATCCATTACTTCAGAAATTGCTGTGTTTATGTTTGGAGATAAAACTGAGCAGATACGAAATTTAGAGAATATATGACAAGAAGAATTTCTTTTAAAAACACTATCCAGCCTTGCTTTAACGGTAATGTTCTGCGTGGCTAAACATGTCGGATCTAACGGTTTCTTATGTCAAGTGGAGTGGGGGAGAACATATTTTTTCTTTAATAAGATTTCTCAAATATTCAAGTCGGTAGACTCTAATAAAATACTGTTTAAAAATAAAAACGGAGTGTCTACTCAAATATGGGTATCCATTAAAAATAGCGTTTAAGAGATTATATATATATATATATATATATATATATATATATATATATATATATATATATAAAGTTCCTCAAAGTACAAAACGCATCTGCCAAGTATAGTTTTTCCTCTTGTTTCTGTTCATTATTTTTTTACAAATACTCTTTACCTAAGAATATTTATACATATATATATATATATATATATATATATATATATATATATATATATATATATTAATCAATATACATAATATCCCACGTCGATAGCACGACTCGGAGCTTCATGTTACTCTCTCTGTCTCTCTCTCTCTATCTCTCTGTCTCTCTCTCTCTCTCATATATATATATATATATATATATATATAAAAACAATTCCATATTGGTTTATTTATTTGCAAGGTACGAATCTACTGCTCTGTACTCGTTCCATCAACTAATTTCCGGACAAAAATGTCTTGTTTTTGACATGTCACAATAATTCACGGATGATAGATTAAAGGACTAATCGCAAAAATCATGAACAATGTTTTCTTAATGTGATTAGTTTTCATTTATTTTTCTAAATGCAACTGAGAAAAGGTGGAAAATATTACGTCATTTAACGTCACTTTGGCCGCCATTTTCTGAAAGTTTTAAATTTATGTCTTTTAAGAAACTCGCTAAAATACTCTATAAATGTTTCAGATGTTATTGCTGAATTTAAAGTTAGACTGACAATTTTTTTTTTTTTTTGGTGTTCCACAGGAATAATTAAATTAACATTTCAACGAATTATCACTTTATGCCATTAATGATACGAACCCAAATTAGCCCCGCCATTAACAAGTTCCCGAACAATGCCAAAGTAATTCAAAGAAAATACATATACGCTTTCTGGTTCCAACTAAATTTCAACCAAATGCCACTGATTTGTGGCCGAGGTAGTTTCATGTTTCGTATCATGGGCAACAAATTGTTTTCGGGGTCAGATTGGTACAACACAATGTTCATTAATTGGTGCAGTGCAATTTCGAAGCAAACTTATTAAATATCTAAATCAACAGAAACTGTACTTTTATAGCCACACATTTGATTTTGTACAAGTTTAATAAAACTCTGGCACAGCAGGCTGGTTCAGAGCTGAAAAATTATATGACAGCTAAAAGGCATGTGAAAAGAAATTAACGATTTTTTGTGATAAATGGAGTCTTATATATTTTTTATTCTAATCGCAAAAAAAGGCTTCACTGTTGTATCGAAAAGACAAATTTATTCTTCTGGACTGGTGAGGGAAACTCGTTGAATTTAAAATCAGTTTTGGTTTGGTTTGGTTTGGTTTGGTTTGGATGACGGCATATCAACCTCGATGGGTTAGGCACTTCGCGGTATTGTGTAATGGTTAGCAAGCTTTTCTTGCTAATTAAATCACAACTGAATTGTGAGTTCGATTTTCCCTGGGTGCTCCATATTTTCGGCTTTGTGCAACATCTAAGCTACGCTTAGAAAATCATTTTGGAGAACCTCGAGGTGGTATGATGGTTATCAAGCTTGTCTCGCTAGAATAATTACGACTGGGTAGTGAGTTCGATCCTCATTGGGTGCCCCATACTTTCGGCCTTATGCCACATCTAAGCTACGCTTGGAAAATCACTTTTGGGCACCTCGAGGCGGTGTAATGGTCAGCAAGCTAGTCTTGCTAGAAAAATTACGACTGAGTAGTTAATTTCTCTCTGTATCTCCTCCTCTCTCTATCTGTCCTAATTCTCTCTGTGTATCTCTCTCTCTCTCTCTCAAGCTTCTGAATGTCTGTGGCAATAAAAAAAAACCTTTCACCCGCCTGGCAACCATAACTGGGCTCTCCGTAAAAACTGAACACATTACACTAGTAGCTAAACATCGCACCGCGCAGGTGTGTGATTGGAGATGTCTATTCAGACAGTGCTATCGAAATGCAAGACACTTATCAAAATTCCAATATCGTTAAGAAACAAGAAACAACTTTGAAATTTCTTTAAATTGGAAAGCCACAGAGTCGGAGGAATTACTTTATTTTGTCTCTGCGAGAAATCAGCATTTTCTACCGATTTCAATGCAATTTATTTCCAATGCAAAATATTTCATATTTTCTATCGCAAGATATCCGCATTTCCTACACAATTCTCATTTCTTACTGATTTATTTACCTACTTATATCTACCTTTCCATTTTTCTATCTCTTTCCCTTTCTCTTCCTTTTTCTCTTTCTCTTTACCTTTCTTTATCTCTTTCACTTCCTCTTTCCTTTTTCCTTTCTCTTCCTCTTTCTCTTTCCCTTTCTCTTCTCTTTTTCTTCCCCTTTCCCTTTCTCTTTCTCTTTCCCTTTCTTTTTCCCTTTCTCTTTCCATTTCTATTTCTTTTTGCCTTCATCTGCTCCTTTTCCTTCCTTTCTCTCTTTCTCTTTGCCTTTCTTTTTCTCTTCTCCGTTCCTCTCCTTTTCTTATTATCTTTACTTTCTTTTCCTCTTTCTCTTTTGTCTTAGTCTTTCTTTCTCCTTCTATTCTCTTTCCCTTCCCTTTCTCTTCCCCTTTCTCTTCTTCTATTCTTCTTTCCCTTTCGATTTCTCTTTCCCTGTCCTTTTCCCTTTCTCTTTCCCTTTCTCTTTACCTTTCTCGTTCTATTTCCCTTACCCTTTCTCTCCCCTTTCCCTTTCTCTTTCCCCTTCTCTTTTGATTTTTTAATCATTTCTTCCTTTCCCGCTTTATTTCTATTTTCACTTTCTCTTTCTATCATTTTACTTTGTCAAAACCTTTTCTTACCTTGTTCGTAACAGTTTATAACTATCTCAAACTGTTCCTATCTTACTGCATATATATATATATATATATATATATATATATATATATATGTATGTGGGGGGGTGTTTGATAATTTTATTGTTTTATTGGTATATTTAGTGGTAACAATGCCAGATAGAGCATATGTAAATATAAACATAGACACTGAGGTCATAACCAGGTGCCGACATTCAGTTCCTTGGTGGAATGTAATCTTTAGCGCTGAAGATTAAATTCAAGAATGAAAACATACGCTGTTAACCTGAATGTCCACTTTTATTGTTGAAAATTTTTGGAAAGTGAACGAAACGATAGCAAAAAGTTTCGTCTACGAAGCTCCAGAATGGAGGTGTTGAATATAACATTAATTTGTATTAATCATATATATATGTGTGTCTGCATGCTTTTCTCTAATCAGATATATTTAGGCTGGTAGACGAAAATAAATAAACATACTGATTAAAAAGTCAACGGGCATCTACTTAAGTATGGGTATCCACTAAAAGCAATGTTTAAGGTGTAAAAATATGTCAGATTAATAAATAAGAATTATTTTATTTTTATTTCTATCTATCTATCTATCTATCTATCTATATATATATATATATATATATATATATATATACACGCATAGATATATACATATATATATGTACATATATATATATATATGTATATACATATATATATGTATATATATACATACATATATATATGCATATATATATGTATACATATATATGTATACATATATATGTATATATACACGTATATATATATATATGTATATATATCTATCTATATATATATATACACATATATACATACGTATATATATATATATATATATATATATATATATATATATATATATATATATATATACATACATACATACATACATACATACTTTTTCAGGTTGGAAATGAAGACGAAAACTTGTCTAATGAAAATGCGACGGGATATTTAGGAATAAAGATAAATATTTAGGCCGTTTCTGTTTGATTTTAAATCAACCGATAATATACACACACACACACATATATATATATATATATATATATATATATATAGATAGATAGATAGATAGATAGATAGATAGATAGATAGATAGGTAGATAGATATAAAATATGTTTTTAATCAGACGACAGAAAGTATATATATCTATATATGTGTGTGTGCGTGTGTCGTGTGTCGTGTGTGTGTGTGTGTGTGTGAACGTGTGTATAAAAGAAAAGTTTCTTTGTTGAATTTAATGAGAAATAGATTAATAAATATGTGACTTATTTTCAACTGTGTTGAGAAGACTTGTGGAAGTTGCAGGTGCGCTTGTCAACAGAAGCATCGTCACCTCCCGCCTACTTTCCGGGCAGTGCATCGCTGGCACGAAGGGCGTACACCTGTGTGACGTCAGCAAGGGAATCTGCAGGGAAATGAGCGAGCAGGCGGGCCATGCGACTGTAATTCAAATGTATAAAATTACACACGCACACATACAGACACAAACGCGCACTCACCAATACACACACTCATGTACATATATATATATATATATATATATATATATATATATATATATATATATATATATATATATATATATATCAAGGATGAAGTGCTAAAAAGTTCTTGGCTCAGGCAAAAATAAATTAATGAATTAAAAGAAAATAATATTTATTCAGATTTTAGGATATGGGTCGGTCCGAAAAGTTTTCAGACATCTTTTGTATATATGTGTGTGTCCGTATGCATATAGACATACATGCAGATACATAAAAGCACCTATTTGGATATATATATATATATATATATATATATATATATATATATATATATATATATATATATATACTGAGATAGATAGAAAACTAGAGAAAGAATTAAATAGACAGAGACAAGTAGAATGAAATATCTATATCTATATATATATATATATATATATATATATATAGATAGATAGATAGATAGATAGATAGATAATGTACAGAGATAGATTTACGCAATGAAATGAAATCAAGTGACTAGTCTAAAGAAGAACTAAATGGATAAAATATAAGTAAAAAAAAAACGACGATGATAAAAAAAAATAAAATGAAAACATTTCACCGCCCCTCAATGAAGCAGACTGAAGATGGACGACAGCAAAGAGACGGGGAGGTGAAAATAATGAAAAAAGAGGGGAGAGTTTGTCGTCAAAAATCTCTCGCCTACGAATATGTGCGCTTCACGCTCAGGAAAGAAGCCAACCAGGGGGAGCGAACGTACGCGCTTCCGACAACACCACCAGCAACAATGTCAGCTGTCGCAGCAGCAGCAGCAGCAAGAAGCGTGGCCTCTCTGCTAATAACAATACATTTTACAACTAATAGTCATCATAATAATTGCAGAGGCGTTGCATGTGGCTTTTTCCTGTTCGTCCTTGTCTCTTGCATATATAGAGTGCGTCGACTTGACGGTATAAGTTAGTGAGGCGGCTGCTGACGAAGACACAGCGTCGTGATCAACTCAAAGGACCCGACCAGCAAGTTTCCCCTCTAACTGGCTTTCACATCTGCCAATTTTCGCGCATATTCAACACACGTGAGTACATTGACTATTTCTTTTATTTCTCTTACTTTCTCTTTCTCGTCTCATCTTTGCCGTCGAATGATATGCAGCAACCCGCACTTGTTGTTGCTCACATCCTAGCAGACTGACCCCTAATATTCTGACCCTGTTTCAGTACCGACATTTTCTTCGGCCTTTTCTCTCTACATAATTATTGCTCGTTTTCTTTCCGTTTTTTTTTACATTTAAACTTAGTTTAAAATGATATAAGACCGTAACTGTGGGGCACCCAGTCAGGATCGAATTCACTTTTATTAGTGTCTACTGAGCTCACAAACTGACCATTTCTCGCCAAAAACTTGTTAATTAGTTTTTAACCCTTTGAGCACTGACCATCGCTTTACCTGTGGTAGAGAAAAATAACGTAATGCCCAGCCACCGGCTGAACAGTAGTAGAGAAAAATGACTTAATGCCTAGCTACCGGTTGAACGGTGAATAAGCACTTGTAACTATTTTTATATCTATCGTGAAATGACATCCCTATTATTTGCGAATTTGGACTCAGGATCTCAGGCAGGTGGATTAAAACTCTTCACGAACGCAAGGCTCAAAAGGTTAAGCTTAATTTGAGCCAGGGTCACAAGAATGAGTTGTTTTTTTTTTGTTTTTTTTTGTTGTTTTTTTTCGCAACGGAAGTGAACTGGTCTGCGAGGCGATCTGATTGACAACTAAGACCAGGTTCACGAGTAACACTAATATGGCATTTCCAGCACTATAGGTATGGCAGGGGTGGACTTCAATTATAGAATGGCTTGTGAGGGGAGGGAATTCAGCTCCCTCACTTTATTTTGTAATTGAAAACAAAAGAAAACTCTATGGCAATGCATTTGAGTTGAACTTAATCATTTTTCAAAATCATTAGTTATTAATTGTAAAAATGAAACTTAATTTCTCTTTTTTATTTCGAACTATTAGCTTCTCAGACTTTTAGACATTTTTTACGCGAATAAAGTTTCTTCATTTCATCACAGAAAATAAATACAACTGAAATGGAAAACATTGTGTATTTAAAATTAAAAAAAAACTTTTACAGTTGGTTAATAGATCTACATATAAATTTGGGTATGTCAAATACCCCAGAGAGTTGAACGTCTCTGCATTAGATAGTTCACCACATCATGTAGCCTTGGTTGGCAGTTTGTTTAGGAGAAGGATCACTCTGATTTCAAAACCGTAAGACTTTCCATGGTCCCAGACCCCCCCCCCAAAAAAAAAATGAGGATGGGAAGATACAAAAATATTAGATCTGAAAAAAAAGCATCAATTTAATGAGAGAATCAGAACTATAAAAAAAACATTAACACCTGATTTAACAACCCCTCCCCGACGACACAAACTTTTAGCATTTGATTTAGTTCCTTCGTGTTTTTATTTTGTGGTGCCATACTTGTAATGAAGACTTTTATATTTAATCTGGTCTAATGTCTTTTGCTTGTTAATTTGATTATTTGAATATGATCTCCTAATTGTAGACGTGTGCAAAATTCTCCAGCGGAAAATAAAACAGTTTTCAACTGTGTATTTAATTCTGCAATTCTCAAAAAAGTACATTGAGATCTTTTTTCTTTGTCGAAAATGTTTCTTATTCCTGATACTTCTATTTCCTTTGCACCGAGCAGAAAATCCCGTAAAAGAACAAAACGATATATTTTTCATCCGATATTTTATATCTGTTTAATATTTGATGAATTTGGTCTTCGAAAGCCGTTCTTAAAATTACTTTATATTTACACCAAAGTTAACTGGTAGCCATTGCAATGAACCGAGTGACAACAAGCATTTAGAAATCATTATCCGGATCGCCAATTCATCTTTGATAAGGCCATGGTTGAAACTCTCGTATAAACTTATATATATATATTTATCTAATGAAATCTACAATAACAAGTTTTTTCCCTGTTGTGTCACAATTTGATCACGATTCAAAACTATTTTAACATTTCAATTTATCACGCTTTTTCGATAGATCCCTGTATTCTTATACGGTTAAAAGACAACATCTTTTCTAATACTACTTGAAATTTCAACTGAAAGAATATGGAATGCACTTTTACATTTTTTGTGTCTTTTTTTTTAAAGTAAATGCTACGAACTGAGGATTTTTACACCATCTTTTCTTTCTCTTATTTGTATATATATATATATATATATATATATATATATATATATATATATATATATATATGAGGGAGCAACATTTCTTTTATTTTCGTTAAATATGGCAGACAAGGAAAATTTTGGCACAGGGATCCATCCCTTGGCTGTTGGTATCACGGCTTCGACTAGCTTAGACCAGTTTGGACAAGCTATGACCAGCTTGGACCAGCAGCCCGAGTGAGAACACTCGGGTACACAAGTTTAAATCTGACCTTGTGTCACAACCTGACTCAGTGGGGTGTCAAGTAAATCTCTACATTTGGTGGGTGTCAGGGAATGCTAAAATTGTCCATAATGTCGATTGCCCCAAACGCTTTCCGTCACTTACTTAGCAATTTTCAAGGGGGTTTGTTTTGGGTATTGTTAATTTAGCTTCATATTTTGACTGTTTAAGTTGTACTTTTTTTTTGTATTGTTTTGAATACAAGTAGGGGCGTTTATTCCGAGCCCCTGCGTTTTGAGCGCGGCTGGAATTCCAGTGAACATCTTTCTATTTAAAATAAAACAAAACTTTCGACACTGTATATAAAGGCTGTCTACTCAATTTCGAGCATGACCACTTTCTTGCCTGTAAGAAATGATTCTAGGCAGAAGTGCCGATGTGTAAATAAAAACCTTATTTTTAGTGGATGGAGTGATAGAGAGAATATCTCCAAAATGTTCACACAATTTTAAATAGGAACACTGATGATTGTTTGAAAGAACTTTCCTAATCATGAATTAAAGAAAAGGAGTCGATCGCAGTCGGAATCATCGAATCAATGCGAATGATCCTTTCCTTAACTGCATAGTATGTGCTTTGTCAGGGCTACATATATTTTTGAATTCAGAGTTTTTAGACCGGTTGCCATCCAAGGCTATAGAACACAATCTGTTAAGAAGTCGACTGTAGTCGGGATTATCGAGTCATTGTGAATGATCCTTTCCTTAGATGCATAGTATGTGATTGGCCAGGGTTACATACAGTTTTGAATTCAGAGTTTTCCTTCTAGACCCGTTGTAATTCAAGGCTATAGAACCCAGTCTGTTAAGGAGTCGACCTGAGTCAGGATCGCCAACTTTTCCTTAACTGTATAGTATGTACATCGCTAGGGCTATTGAGTTTTCCTTTTTTCAAGCCGGTTGTCGCCCAGTCTGTTCGGCTATTTAGCCATAGCTGGGGAGAACTGATAGATTCCCAATGCTATTAGCACTTAAATGAATGTAATGAACTCGACTGCAATTCGAACTCGGCTTTTTCAATCCAAATCGCAATCCAATCTGCCTCCCAATTAAAAGGTTTAATAAATATTGATTAACTTGTATCTTTGTGTGTGGCATTTCTTTTCGATTACTGTCCGTATATGAGTGGATGTTTGCAACTTAGTTTTGACATTTTACACGAACATCATTGGAACATTAACACCTGATCCATTGCTTTGTAAACGTATATTTCATTAAGAAAACATGTGACCCACTAAACTAAGTTCTTTGTGTTAACCGGAGTTGCTACGAGAAAATCTTTGTCCCGAACACGCACACACATGCGCACACGCATACGCACATAAATATATTACTAAAAGAAAGGACGGGAGGAAAATTTATTTTGCAATAAATTTCTTTCCATGATGAAAGTTGAAAAAATGTTTTCCTCGCCATTCCTGTTGTTAATATTGTATATTATAATAGTATATATTGTATCATAAAAATAATAGCTGGCCACTCGTATTCAAGTATACCCGTCTATTAGGGCGGCTATATATATTATTTTCGCCGGAAATACATTTCTTAGTTCTTTCTTTTTTTAACCTTTTTTCCCTTGAGTATTGGTTTGTTCATTTATTAGGTTGGTGCAAAAATAATGTCGGTTTCTCACATATGTTATTATGTGAGAAACCGACATTATTTTTGCACCAACCTAATACAAGCTATAACACCTAATATTTTGCCGGACGAGTATAGCTGCTTATATTTATAAGGTTATTAGTATTATATATATATATATATATATATATATATATATATATATATATATATATATATATATATATATATATATATATATATATATATATATATATAATGTCTATAATATTTACCTGCTTTTAAATCTGTCAATTCTTATTATTACGCATTTTCATTATTGATTGTAAAACCTTTTCTCTATCATTGTGATTTGTTTTCTTTTCATGAACTGCATCAGAACCAACGCTGGGAGCAAAGCATGCAATTCTATTCTGAGTTTAATTATTTTAATTCTTTGCTTATTCTGGATTGAAAACGAAATTTTGTGAATATCGGAAACTTTTTCAAGTAAACACCTTTACTAAGCGCCAACTTGATATTTATTCAGCAGCTAAGATGGGGAAATTCTAGATAAATAATCCGTGCGTATTATAAGCAGAGATGTGTACCAAACTTCTATTCAGCACATTTGACACATTGTCTTGTATCTTTTGGCATGGAGAAATGTTTAATTTAGTTCATAAGAAATTATAGTAGCTAAACTTGTTTTTACAATGATTCTTTGATAAGGTTACTAATGAAATTAAACGCGTTTCTAAACAAACAAAAAAGGAAAATCCGGCATTTATTTAGCTACCAGTTTTACAGGAAATGTGACCTTTCTCGTCGACTATTATCACTCTTTCTAGTACTGATGGTAGTTTCCTTCCTAACCTTTTGTTTAAGGTAGTGTGGAAAGTCAACATCTTGATCGTAGCCTTATTCCCCCACCCAGTCACATGTGCTACTCATTTAAGCTGTTGCTGCTGTTAGAGGTCTTCAAGTGGCGTGTTTTTTTTGTTTTTTGTTTTGTTTTTTGTTTTTCTAATTTGGAATTTTATAGTGCCAATCTAGAGGATCTGGTGACCGATTTTCTTTAAGATCTAAAGAATTCATTCGTTTGACGCCATTTTTAATGGAAATAAATAAAAGAGAATTGTATCTAGATGATAGTTTTCTAAACAAGCTGAAAGACAGGCATGCAAGACATAGAAAATCTTCGTCTGACGAAGTAATGTTTTACTTTTGTAGCTTCCTAGAATCTTGGCAAAAAATGTACTGTAACAGAGAATCGGGTCTCCCCGATAAAAGACATCGAGTTGGTTGTATGTGGTGTTGTAAACATCAGAAGTTGCGTCCCCTTCAACAATGGGCTGTTGAGAGAAGGCCTTCTAATTAGAGTAGGTGGCGCAAACTATTTGCAGGTGAACGATACTGGTCAGGTATTAGCCAATAGTCAGCGTGGGTCTGGGTCTGGGAGAGATATATAACACCATTTTTTTCTCAGTCGAGAGAAGCGCTCTCAACGTGTAGAAACCAAACCAAACCAAACCAAACCAAACCAAACCAAACCAGACAAGACGAACACAAGCTATTTCGGCCACTCATAATCGCCCGGCCTCGAGCAAGCAGCTGGTCAACAGACACGAATTTGCAAATTTCATTTTATGATAAACCTTCACAATGCCTAGAAAATGACAAGACTATAAGCTGATATATTGATTTTTGTTCATTATGCTGAAATAAATTAAATTTTAGATAAGAACGAGAACAATTATTTATAAAATGGATGAACATTTGATGAAAGGTCATCGTTTACAGATTAAAACACTCAAAAATGATAAAAGCATTTCTAGCAAACTTGTTCTATAATGCTGTTTGGTTTGGTTTATTTTGTTTTACGGCATATCAACCTCAATAGGTTATTTAATGCCGACAAAATTTTTTATTGCTGGTAATATTTTGTTTTGTCAAAAATCTGTTTCTCGTAATAATTTTCCTTCCAAATTGTATTGCTGGTAATGATTTTTTTCAAAAGAGTATTGCTCGTTAACTATTTGCCCATAGCTAGAACCATAGCTAGAACCCTGACAGGTGCCACTACACCGGGTCAGGGTTGTCCTGGAAACACCAGCAATTAAGAGGTGGTTCCACGCTCCTGAAAACCTCATGATCAGAGGCCTTTCTGCTGGACGTAGTTTATCGTCTTACCCAGGACACGGATGTAGTTTAACGTCTTACCCAGGACGATTCTATAATGCAGTAAATTCCTGTAAAGTAACTGATATTTTACAAGCACGTGTATGCTTACCGAGTTCAGGATGTTCAGCTGTGCAACTAATTTTTTTTATTTACTGAATGCAATTTAGTTTTGGTACAGTTATGGAGTACTTAGTGTAGTCGAGGATAGCACATGCCTGACTTCAACGCGCCTGGTTTCTGCGGAAGGAGCCTTTTTTGTTCTGACTCAATATTTGCAGCAGGTCTCGGTAGTATCTTCCGAAAAATGAACTGAACGTAAAAATGGGAGTAAAAATCATATGTAAACCATTTTCGATTTGATGACGACATTTTAATAATGTCAGAATCATGGGATGAATTTTAAGAAATTCTAAATGTCCTCGTTCCGAAAAGGATCATAAAAATAAATAATAGAAAAACAAGAAGACCGGGAAAACATCTATTTAGAACTTGTGATAGAATTCAAGGGAAAACACGGAAATGAAAAGATGTAAAACAATTGGGTGGAAAGGATTTAACATGCAATAATAATAATAATAATAATAATAATAATAATAATAATAATAATACATCATTTTGCTGATATACTTAAAACAAAGTGTATATTACCAGTTATGATGTATAGTCAATCATGGAAATTAAAATCGCGAGTAAAACTTCAAAAAAGTACAAAAATCAATAGTAAGAATAATGTTAGTCAAAGTGAAAAGGATACATAAAAAGAAATGAATACTACTGGAGTAGAAGGTTACTTAATTTTTGCCCAAAGGGTACAAAGGTAGTAGAAAAAGACAAGAATATAGGAAGAGATGAAATAAAGGACTTTCCAGAGTATAACAAATTTACGGTCGTTATGGAAGAATTTGGGAAAGGATTTAAACTTGCGGTTGATTAGCGGGGTTTTTTTCTTCTGCAGCTGCTAATTTTTAGTCGGCCATAAATTGTCCTTATTCTGAATGTTTCCCATTATCACACTGACATCTTATTAAACTGCCCCCTTGTTTTCTGATGATTAATTTTCAATTGATTAGTTAGCAAATCGAACAGGTTTTACATCATGCCTAGGGGTATCTTGTTCAGTCCTTATTTTAGTATTGCTCAATTATTGTTCTCCATTTTTATATTGAGTCTAAGTACACACTACCCGATCCAAGGATTGAACTTACAATGGTCGACAGAACGAGAACAATATAACTCCCGTAGATTAAATAAAGTGTTCATTTCGAAATTCCTTTAACGCACCTAATGAAAGTCGTAGAACACAACGGCTGAAACGTTATGAAAATAAACAACAAAGATGAGGAAAACAGAAGATATAAATATTGTTATCTTTGCTTCCTTTTAACTTTTCTTTTAGCAGATCATTGGTAAAAATGCTTCCAAACGAATTAATCCTAGAATCTTAAAGATGACTACCCTTCATCATAATGGCGCTACATAATCGTAAACGAAGAGCTTTAACAAATGAAAAAAAAAACCAGATCACTTGAAGAATTCCAACAGCAGCAATAGCAAAAATGGGCATCGTGTGTAACTAGTAATGAAAATAATGATATCATCAAGCTGTTAATTTATCTCACTACCAAAAGCAAAAGGTCAGGAAAAGTAAACACCTATCAGTAATAAAAAGAGCTATAAAATTTAGTGGACTTGAGAAATTTAATTTCCTGATAAACGATTTTAAGAGAAATTATTTTTTTATAAATTTACACCATCATTAAAGTTAACTCTTTGATCTTTGAATGCTGAATGTTTCCTTTTGAGGAAACAGCTAATTTTTCCATTGCAATCACCATTTGCTAAGTTTGTAGTTCACTGCTCGTTTCGTGAACTTGTTTTTCTCTGGGTAACCCATTATCTTGACCCTATGCTAGACTAAACTAAACTTAGTGGATATCTTTATTGTATTTTCCGTCTTTGCTCGACGGTAAAACACATATACGTTGTATGGGTGCCTTCCGAGGAGAAACGATTATAAACTAGTTTTGCTAATTAATAAAGGGAGTTTCGTTAAGATGGATTATATATAAGTGTTTCATTAAGACGGAACAAAGTCAGCAGTAAATAAATCAGTGTTATTAGTGAAAATTTATTTATTTGTCTATTGAATCATGTTATTTAAGTCATGTGAAAAATAATATCGACCAAATGTCCGCCAATTCTGAAAGAAAAAGAAAAAATCATTAGATGCTTAAACTTAATTCACATTTAAAATCGGTTCAAGTTACTGAAACACCCATTATATATATATATATATATATATATATATATATATATATATATATATATATATATATATAGGATTGGTGTATACGGAATAAATTCCAATGACCAACAATTACTATTCTTAAAAGAGTGCTCAATATAGAGTAGAGCAGATATAATTATTTATTTAAAAATTATAATAGATATGTTATAAAATCACTACAAAAATAGCCATTTTGTTTCAACAACTCCGGTGTCTTATCAAGTGATGATGTTGAATGTAGAATAAATAGTTTTAAATGTTTCAAATTAATTAACGATCCTTCGCAAGGAGAAAACACTGTTACATAAGATAGAATGACCAATCAAAACACAAGTATAAGATAATTCAAAAACTTGACAACGAAGTAAGTTTATAATAGCTATTAAGAGCTTTAGAATTAGGGTTATACTAAAAAGAATTTATTCTAACCAATAAGTATTAAATTATATGATAAAATTTGATATTAAAATTAAAAGTAAAAAATTACCAATTTTAAAATCTAAATTTAATCTCTATTAAGTTTAAAATTATAAAATTTGCTGAGGAGAAAAGAAAAAATACATATGTTATTCAATTTATTTTTTCATTGAAATTACATTAGAATAGACACTAATATCGGCTGGTCTTCCTGACAAAATGTATAAAGTATTGAACTCACAACGCTTTGGGTCTAGTCACTGGGTCTAACCAACGTCTTTTCCCATTGGGCCAATTACCTGAAGAAGACAGGAGCGTACAACGGCTGAAACGTTGTGAATATGGTGATGAAGATGAGGATAACATTCCGAATAATGTAAGTAATGCAAGTAATCATAATACCTCACCTCAGAAATATTGAGGCCGAAACATTATGAATATGGCAATGAAGATGAGGATAACAGTTCGAATAATGTAAATAACGCAAGTAATCATAATACTTCATCTCAGAGATATAGATGCTGAAACGTTGTGAATATGGCACTGAAGATGAGGATAACTCTTCGAATAATGTAAATAATTTAAGTAATAAAGCATGTTACTAATGAAGAAACAACTAGTTTCATTATTTATTTTCATATATCTTTTTTATTCATCATTGATTCATTTGCTGATGCATTTTCATGTAAATAGCATAAGCTGTCAAATGGTCCAAAAAAGCAATCCAGAACGATTTTACTTTTTCTTTTCTTAATTTTAATTCCTCATTTATTCGGCTTGAAACATTTTTTCTTCACGTTTTTCTGAAGAATCATATGCCTGTTGAACAAATTAGTTTTATAAACGAGATGCCGTGAAAGTTATCATCGACCGAGTTACTTTTATTCTGCCATTTCATCGTAAAAGAAAAACAATAATCGTGGGTTATTAATAAGTTTAGAGGCATTCGCTAAACAAAGTCAAACCAAAAAAGAACTAGATGAATCGTGATAAATTCAATCTGTTTCGGTAAAAACCGAAATACATTTGTCTATTTGCATTTGTAGCAGCTTTTCTCTTCACACTAAAATTAGATTAATATCTGTTTATATAATTTTTATATCATACTAGCAGAACTAATACACACACACACACACATACATACATACATACATACATACATACATACATACATACATATATGGAGAGAGAGAGGGGGAGCTAGAGAGAGGAAGAGGTGAGAGAGAGTATGACGAATACACTTCGAAATGAGCTACCATCAGCAATTTCCCTGCTCGTCACGCCTAGTGCCACATTTACAGACGAAAAACTTTACCCCCAACAATAAAGGGAGTAAAAGAAAACACACTCATTTTTTTGTTGTTGTTGTTGCATTTTCTTTTAAATGAATTGCTTTAGTTTCTCTTTGAAAGTTTAAATTGTATTCAATGTAATTTGTAATCCCAATTAAATTTTTGGTTTGATTTTATTTAAACTCATTAAACAAATGTACAAATTCATAAATCGTGAAATATGCTTGTCGTGTGCAGCAAAAATAAATAAATAAATAAAAAAATAATTGTAGTATCAAAAATAATTATAATGAAATAATTATAACAATTATAATTATCATTAATTTCCTCATCTAAACCAGTGAGAATTGACACCACTTTTATCCTCCATACATACAAACACGAAACATTCTCACTATCAGACAGGCAGTTCACATAGACAGGTCGATAACACATGCGTCAACGAAAATTTCATTTCCTTTTCTTTTTTCTGGCCAAAATAGTAACATTTATCTTTTAGCACTCAACAAAACTTCGAGGTAAGAAAACCCCAGACACCCCGTCTATTTTTTCAACTAAATTATCTGGAAACTCATTAAACACATCAATAAAAAAAAAACATACAAAAAAGACAGTATACATCTTACTCATTCTTTATCTTATCATACAGTTGGATTCCAATCCATATTTCATCTACATATGACACCAAACTCAGAATTTTGCTCAGTATTACTGTCTATCGTTTATCCAACACCACATAACAACTAGGTAATAAATAATACTCGCTTTTACAAGCTTTACATATTTACATAGTTTTACAAGCTTTTTTATGGTTAAGAAATTGATTTTCCAGCTTTGCTTTGTGATAGAATTTATAACTGATCCCACTCCCTTTCTACTGAAAGAAATTGCAATGAAAATCGTTCAGCCAAATCGGTGGGTTTAATTTACCTTGGATCGGATCTTCTATTGGATCCAGTGAATGATTGGACAGAATAAAATTTAAAAATTAACCATAGACTGGTTGGTCACATTGCTAAAGTGACAGGTAGTAGGGACAGTATCTATCTATCTATCTATCTATATATATATATATATATATATATATATACACACACACATTTTTAAGAGTTGACATTGAGTTCACTTGTTTCTTTCAAGCATGTTTCATTGAAAACGGCCGACAAGGAAAATTTAATTAATTTTTTATTGAGTTTTTCCAACATTTTCTAACTTTTATTCTCTTTTTTACAGGGGTTAAAGAATATAGAAATTTTTCAAAGTTATTACTGTTTCGAGCGCTTTCGGCTACTTCTCTAGCCATTATCAAGGATGTGTTTTTCGGATGTTGAATTTCCTTGTTTTCACTTCTACATAGTAGTTTATATTCGTGGAGTATTTGCGGAGGAGTGTATGCTTTTTCGGTAGTTACTTCTAAAAAATAGATATGATGACCAGGTCAACCGGTCACATAGAACATGTGACCGCCGAAGATGCATACATTCCTCCACAAGTCCTTGTATATATACATATATATATATATATATATATATATATATAGAGAGAGAGAGAGAGAGAGAGAGTATATATATATATATTTAGAGAGTGAGAGAGAGAGAGAGAGAGAGAGATAGAGAGAATAGTAGTAGTAGTACACAATAATAAACAAAATTACCGCATATGGGGAATAGATCTACTTCAACCGACGAAAGATTCGTCCGTCTTGTTCAACCCCGGTATATAGACTGAGTTCGTGTCGGAATTAGAAATGTAACTGGGACAGCTATCGAAAATTTAATACAGAATTTATCCATTTCAATGTTTCAGTCAACTATTAATATCGGACAGTATTTTCTAAAGTTAATAAATAAACATTTTCATCAAAACAACCCTCTAAGTAAGATCTTCAATAGGAAAACTATTAAAATTAGCTACTCTTGTACTAATAACATGCATCAACTCACATAATAACTATTTACGCAGTATTAACTCCTACCCCCAACTTGAACGAGATGTGACACAAGGTCTTTTTTAGGTGGGGACCCAGGCGCGTACGCCTGGGACAAGGTCAAAAATTGCCCTCAGCCCCCGCAACCGTTGGTTGCACTGGATTCGGTGCGAGCACCGATACCTCCCTCTGGTGCAATGGAGGGCGCGGCCTCGGCCAGCTGTTCCCCAGGGCTGGGAACCTCTCAGTATAATTTTCCCAGTTGCTCCTCTGTCCTTTGAGAGAGAACCCCATGAGAGTACTCTGTCCAAGGACAGAGACGCAACTGAGTGATGATAAGACTGCGTTGAAAATCCCTCAAGGAGGAATTTACGACATTGTGTTGAGGCAACTGCCAAGATCTCAGACTTACTTGCTCCTTACTGTGGACAAGTTATTTAATTCCTAGGGGAAGATATTTCATTTGCATAATAGTGCGAAAAATGCTCTGAATTTTAATTAATGTTCAACCTTTAGTTAATTCAACCATTAAATACCAAGCCGCCATTTCAGTTTTAATTGGCTAAGATTTGTTTTCGACAAGGCAACGAAATAGACTTTCGAAAGAAAAATACAATAGGTGAAAAATGATGGAAACGCTGGCAAGTAAGAAAGAAAGAGACAGAGCAATAAAAAAGAAAAAAAAGAAAGAGACACAAAAGAAAAAAAGAAAGAATAAATAAAATGAAAGAAAGAAAGTAAGCAATAAAAGGAAAGAACGAATAAAAGAAATAAATAATAAACTGAAAGAAACGGAAGAAAATATTGAATAAAAGAAAGAAATGGAGCAAGAAAAGGAAAGAAAGAAAGAACCCTTTAAGCATGACTTATTTTGTTCGCTTTTTAAACTAATCGAAAGTGTCACATAGATTCCTGGATGAAAGCTTTCTAATAGCCCCAGTGGTTAACGAAACGGAAACCATGCTCACAAGATCAAATGGCTTGGCACGACCTCTTGTGCACACTGGTGAATACAACGAACACCCAAGGGAAAAAAGAATGTGATCATGTGATTAAAACCTTTGTGGAAGTCCATTTAGCATTCTTTAAGCATTTAATCCATTTCCCTAAGACTTATTTAAAGGTCCGTTGTTTTACGTCTAATATATTTATTATTTCGATGAAGTAGAAGGAGAAGCTGAGAGGTTTTTAAGTAGAAATGTTTTGACGATGAGTATTTTAACAACTCCAGACGTCGACTTTAACAAGCTTGAAGATTCAGCGATCAACGCAACAGATTACAGGGTCATGTATAAAAAGGCCAAGTTTTTGTTATCCCTAGATTGTGTTATATTGATTGGTCAGACAAATGTTGAAATAAAAGCTAATCTGTTGTCCTTTGGGATCAACCAGCTTAAAACTATTGGATTGAGTTGCACGAAACCAATAAATGTCTTTCATTTTTACTCATTTCACCTAAAGCAAAGCAATCAAAGCCACTAAGATGCAACGGGTTACTGAAAGATTTTTCAAATGAGAAATAGACAGTAAAAGAACAAGATTCAATGAAACAAATTATTGACATTGCATTTAAATTTTTGAAGATAAAATTTGACAGAAAAGCAAGAAGTTGGAAGAGAGTTCCAGAAGCAACAAGGACAAGAAAAGAAAATATAGGCATATAACTTTCGGTTACGTTTAGCAATTTACATATAGCAATTTCAACAATAAAATGATGAGACCTGACAATCTAGTGCTGCGGTTAAATTTATAAAGCCAAGGTACCAAAAAGAAAACAGTCCTGGGTATGACGATAAACTACGTCCAACAGCAAGTCCTCTGATCAGGAGGTTCTGAGGAGCGTGAACCCACCTCTTAATTGTTGGTATTCTCTGGTCCACCCTGACCTGGCTGGTAGTACATGTTGGGTCCCAGCCATGGGCAAATAGTTAACCCCTTAAACTGGGGTCAAAACAATATCAAAGTTTAAAAATAGGATTTAATAATAGAAATACTTTGCCAAAACTTATTGCCAGCAAGAAATTTTTGAAGAAAAAAAAATTATTACGAACAATACATTATTGAAGTAAAAAATTATTGCCAGCAATACATTATTACCAGCAATACATTAAAAAATTATTACAAGCAATACATGTTTGAAAAAAAGTATTACCAGCAATTAATTTGTGGAAAAAAAAACATTACCAGCAAAATATTGTCGGCATTAAATAACCCATTGAGGTGTGGATTTGCCGTAAAACAAAACAAACCAAACCGATCTTCAATGGTTGCTTGAAATATTTTCACAACATAAATATCATAACTTTCTGAAATATCAGAAATATTTTTTGAAAAAAATATAATAACAATAAAAATCTTGATTGAGGTGTTGATATGCCGTAAAACAAACCAAACCAAACCAAAAAGAAAGGTTCATTTTTTTACTCATAAAGTCATGGCTGTTTTTGAAGGAAAACATCCTGCCATTCATGAGAGAAAGAAACTGTATTAACTCATTTTTTTTAATCGAAATCACCTCAAGCAAGGCAATAAAGCTACTAAGGCACACAAGATTAGTGGTTGTAGAACAATTAGAAAACAGACACATTATTAAAGAGCGAGAGCAATAGAAGAGTAATCAGGAAGACAGTAGATAACGATTGAGAATGCATTTATATTTATGTGGATCAAAGTTGACTGGAAATCAAGAAATGCGAGAAAGGAAACTGTTAGCACAGAACTTAAGTTTATATCTATCCAAGTCAACAGCAAATTTATGAGACCTCGCCGCCAATCTAGTAGTGCGCTTAAATTCATAAAGTCTACATATAATAGGGACGAGTTCATCCGAATAATTATCATGAAAGTATTGATACAGAAGGCAGAGGGAGTCAATTTTACATCGGTGGGAAAATGAATGAAGCTGAGACGCCAGATCAGGACCAATAATATTACTGATTATTCTTTAGATTTTATCAAGAATCTCTAAATATATAGCAGGAGCACCGGACCATATGTGGCAGCAATATTCTATGCATGGATTTATAGGTATGTCAGATAGATTCTGGAGAAAAAATTGTCTGGTTTGACACAGTGAACCAACTTTCTTAGCAGCTGACCTAACAGTGGATTCAATATAGTCGTTTCCTTGATGCCAGCTAAGAATATTAGCCCGAGATGGCGCAAAGACTCACTCATATGGAGGTTAGCATCAACCATGATGATGGAAAGTAGAAAGGAATTGCTCAGATTATCAATAGCAGTGTTGTTTTGGAGGTGTTCAAATTGACAAGCCATTCTTTGCTCCAGTTAATAAAAAACTGAATCTCGTTTTTGACATCAGCTGTTATTTTCACCTTATCGAACTGATCAGACTTACTGTCGAGACAGGAGTAAATGGTTGTATCATCGGCATAGATAACATGTTGAGAGCTTATGCCATCGAGAAGGACATTAGGAGCAAGGATAGAGCCCTGGTGGACACCTGCATTAGTACAAAAAGATCTAGAAAAGTGGCCATTCAGGATAACTTTCACAGAATCTGTTCAAAAATTCGACCGGCGACACCACAATGTTTCAACTTGTGAAAAAGACATGCATGCCAAACCCTGTCCAACGCTTTTCGAGAATTACAAATCAACAGCCCGAGCCTCACTATTCTTATGTAGATCTTCATAGACTCTTTCCACTATGATCATTAATATATCAGCAGTTGAATTAGAGCAGTGGGTCTCAACCATTTTTTACCCCTGGACTACTTTTACTCTTAATTCTTTTTGGTAGAACCACATAACCATTCGATAAAAAAAAAGTTTATCTTATTTTTTACTAATAGATAACTTTAGAAATAGATTATATAAATAGAAAATGTATATGCTTTCTTTATATATAATACTTATACAATTTATATATTAAATTAATGTTATTATTAATATTTTATTTTTTATATTTTATATTGATTAATTTATATTAATATTTTATTTTATTAATATTTAAAATTATATTATTTATTGTTAATATATTAAATTAATTTATATAATAAATTGTAATATTTATGTAATTTTCCTCTCTATATAATCCTCATTTTATATATATATCCTTCTTTGTTTTTTGTTTTTTTTTCAACTTTTACAATCAAAACATCCGGCAGAGTAAAAGGAACGCTAACTTACATTGCTTGGTCACGTTTTCTGCTAATTTTAGAGTTGTTTTTTTCGCATATTAGTATTTTAATACGGCGTAAATTATTCTAGATAATTTGTGATAGCCGTTCCGAAATGAAATTGCTCTATGGACCACTAAAATATTACGGTGAACCCCTAATTGTCTATGTTTTTTTTTTGTTTTTTGTTTTTGTGTGTGTGTGTGTGTGTGTGTGTGTGTGTGTGTGTGTGTGTGTGTGTGTGTGTGGACCCCCCTACCCCAGTAATGTTACATGGACCCAAGGGGTCCATGTAGACCTTGGTCGAGAACTACGGAACTAGACAACCGAAAGCCATATTGCTTTTTTGAAAGAAGGTTCTGCATTTTGTAAGATGCTTAACTAATTTAGCATTGATAAGACCCGCTGGTAGTTTACCACCACAACAGAAAATAGGCTGATAGTCGGACAGTTTACTTGAGTTCTCTTAAAGACAGGAACAACAAAAGAGGATTTCCAGCAGGTCGGAAAGCAAGAGACAGTGAAGCATTTATTATACATTCGAGAGAGAACGAGAATTTACCCTCACAAGTTTAGCAACATGATACAAATATCTTTTCTCATGCAAAGTATATGCAAAAGTTACAATTTAAACACCGGTTTTCTATGTATTAGGCCTTTAATTTACAAGATAAGCGCTGGTTACTTTGGGGTGCAGAATTAATTTCAACTTCAGCCACCGCGACGCAAATGAGTCCGAAATTATATTATTGATAACTCCAAAACGGGAGATTTTATACAAATTTCTTTGTTATTTTCGAATTAAACATACATTTATACCTCAATGGAACTATTCGAGAATTTTTTATCAGAAACTGAGCGCGAGGCTTGAAATACAAATTACCCTTTTGAGGTTCCGAGTTGAAAATAGTTTTGTCACCCGTTACGTTTGGTCTCACCTAATACTTTACAAAAAACGCCAAGACAGACAGATTGATAATAGAGCATCATTGCATCAATATTGTAGTTTTCAACGAATAAAACGCGTGACTTACAAACGCAGTTTTTGATTCTTGATCCCTTGAACTCATTTTGGACTCCCCACCCCGACTTGACAATTCAAAATTCTGGAAACGTCCCCCAAGCCATAATACCAATACAATGAAATATTTCGACGCAATTTTTGAAATTCAAAATACATATTATAGGCTCACTGGGTTTAATATATCTTAAAATGTCAAAAAAATAATTTCCAAAATAAAATCCTTGATTTAATACAAATTAACCTGTAGCTGGGGGGAGGTGTATTTGTACCTTTCCCAAAGGGTATTTACCCGTACGTGGGTGTGTATGTTTCTCATGGGTATTTACGTGTACGTGTATGTGTATGTTTCCCAAAGGGTATTTACACGTACGTGGGTGCAACGAACCCGACTGGAAATGGAAATCAGCTTTCCTATTTCCAACTCCCAGCAGTTATCCATATGAACAGGTATTCGCAAGCGATAACTCATCTCGGTAACTACCAGGTTTGCGTCCTGGGTAAGACGATAAACTACACCCGACAGCAAGACCTCTGGAGTTTTGAGGAGCGTAGAACCACCTCTTAATTGCTGGAGTTCCCAGGCCCACCCTGACCCGGAATGGTAGTACCTGTTAGGGTCCTATCTATGGGCAAATAGTTAACACCCAACCTGGGGTCAAAACACTATGAAAGTGTAAAAATAAGTTTTAATACCAGCAATAAATCTTTGTAAATAATTATTACCAACAATGAATTTTTGAAGAAAAACTTATTAACAGAAACCAACATTCGTGAATATTGAGATAAAATTTGAAATCAAAGGCCACGTGACAAGCTGGAAGAAATCGTCTGTTTCCTGACCCGGAGAGAAATGACCTTTACCAGTTGGACTAAGACACGCTACGCTTGAATGATTACTTCTCCGACTTTCAACCCATATATATAAGTAGTTAGGCATCTAATGATGACGGTGATGAGGATGAACAAAATTAAGATAGTTATCTCCGACGAACAATCAGCCTAATGAGCCACATAACAAAACTCATCATCCGAAATCTGATGAATAGAGCGGGCAGTAGAATCAGGCCATAGGACAAGAACAGTGCGGGTTCGTTAAACACACTGGAACAAGGAACGCGATATTCATGCTCAGAATGTTATCAGGAAGAGCAATATAAATGCAGAAGAACGTACCTATGTTTCATAGACTACGCAACAGCCTTCAACAAATTACACCACAAGGATCTGTTGGAACTGCACAGCAACCTTGATATATTCGGGAAAGATATTAGAATAACCAAGAGCCTATACTGGCAGCAAACAGCATGCATGCGCACAGAGAACGAGTTCAGCGAATATACAAAAATAAAAAGGGACGTAAAGCAAGGATTTGTCTTCCCGCCGGACCTAGTTAACCTATGCAACTAGGCAATTCTAAGAGAATTGGAAATCCTATCAGCATCGGCTGCCACAATTTTAATAACACACAGTTCTGATAGCAGACATGGAAGAGAAATTACTAAACCTCCTACAGAAGGTAGCAAAGGAGGGCGAAAAGAAGGGACTAAGCATAAACTACAAGAAGACGTAATGTATGGTCGAGCCTGAAATGCGATTTACATGTCGGGGACTTAAGATCAAGGAGGTGCGGAAGTTTAAATGTCTGGGAAATGTTTTGACAGAGGACGGCAAGTGTGACAATGAGATCTGTAGACGTACTGACCAAGGACGCATTCCAAAAGCTTGGCAGATTATTGCGAGACAGAAGAATATGTTTGGTAACAAAGAAAAGAGTACTGAGCTGTTATGTGACATCTATCTTCCTTTACGGTAGCCAATGTTGGACGGTCTCCTCAAAGATGAAGAAGAGTCTCGAGGCGACGGTGACGTGGTTCTACAGAAGGATGCTGAGGATATTATGGACCGAGCGTGTAAGCAACGATGAGGTTGCAAAGGAGGGGGGGGGCTTATACTTTACATTAGGAAGAGGCAGCTGAAGTTTCTGGGACACGTAATGAGAAAGGATAGCTTGGAGAATCTGATACTCACGGGTCGAATAGAGGGGGGGAAAGACAAGGGAAAGCAACGCATGACATGTCTAGCGGGTTTAAGCAAGTGGATGACAGAACGTGGTTTGGGGATGGGGAAGTGACGAAACTTATAGAGAGCTACAAGGGATAGGGAAAGTGAAGAGCCATGATCGCCTACGTCCTGAAATGATATGGCACGTAAAAAGAAAGATCTAAACATTCTGGAGAAAGCGCTTTAAGGTTCAAATTTCAAAATGGTTCATTTCTTTAATTTGTTTGGAGCATTTCTTTTCTAAATTTACACCGTATAGCTAGAATTGTATGGAATAACTTGAAGAAGCCAGTGTTGCTTGATGCGTTTGTCTCGAAAAGGACCACCATTCGCTTGTGGACTGGGGAATGAATTGGCTGGTTAACTTTAATGCCTCAAAAACAAAACTGCTCTCTATTACTCACCTCAGAGAATCTTCCTTGCCTCCCATTAGAATACCTGACGCTCAACTCCACGAGAGCACCTCTTTGGGACTGCTCGGTCTCACATTGTCTGCTGATCTGAGATGGAACAAATAAATAAGTCAATAGCTTCGTCCACCGCAAGGAAAGTTGGCTCCCTGTGCTGCGCCAGAAAATTTTTCTCGCCTGAGTCTATCCTTCAAATCTACAAATCAACCATTCGCCCTTGCATGGAGTATTGCTGCCATATATGGTCTGGAGCCCTTTCTGTTTGTCTCAAGGTCCTTGATAAAATCCAGACAGATATAATTGGCCCTGATCTGGCATCCCGTCTGCAGTCGCTCTCTCACATACTTGCCCGTTGCCTCCCTCGTTCAACTCGGCTGGCATCTCGCTCTCATCCTTTCACTGTCGAAATTGTTAAATGTCTCTTCTACTCTAATTGCTTCATGTCTCGCACCTCTCGCCTGTGGAACTCCCTCCCCGTTCCCCTGAGAGCTATAATCTCCACCTATTCAAAAGTAGTAGTAATCGAAGTCTCCAGATGCCTTGATCTATACCCTATCTTTCTCTTCATCCTTTCCTCTGTCACTTCTCTCGCTCCAACTCTCTGTAACCCTTTGCGCGCTTATGGTTTCCCGCCTTGCTTGTGGTGAAATGCTTAAAAGAAAGTGATAAAATGTTATCGATTTCACAACTATTTCTATAAGACGTCCCTAGGTATTGACCTTGTTTCACTCTACGTTTAATAAAAGAATAAAACCTGCAACTTTGGTGAGTAACACCGCTGCCAAATTTAGTGTTCCAGTACAGAGTTTGAAATGATGAATTAGGAAGGGACAATTTACGTCGAACTTTGGTGCCAGACAATCTTGCTATCATTATTTTACCTTAACTTGAGCAGAAATAACCTCGGTAAGTATTATAAAGGAAAATAATGACTATTTGTAAGGTTTTATATTTGTAAATATGGGCACGAGGCCGAGGGATTAGAACGTTCGCATTCTAACAAAGATTCCCCGGTTCGAATCTCACCATGGTCGATTTTTCAGGAAGGTGACTTTCCGATATTATCGGACTGGTGGGGTCGATCCCACTGTGCGGCACCTTTGGAAAGTGCCTGAAAATTATACCGCGAGTTGATCCTTGGGGGCCGTCGATAGCTGTGCTAGCACGAAGTAGCAATTCATCGTGGCCGAGCGTGCTGGCCTTCTTCAAATTGTTGATCATGCTAAATAACACGCTCTTTCCCAGAAACTGTAACTACGGTCTGCTCAGTATAGTTGCTGTATAAACCACAGGTCGGTTGTCTTAGTGTTGAATAAACACAAATGCACCTTAGCAAACGTTTGCAATAGGGATTGGCTAGCCGCCGTATTATCCTCGAATACGAAGGGCCAGCTATACACATATTTGTAAATAATTTCATTACTCTTACATAACTAATAGACGATTATATTTTTTGAGGAAATTTTTCGAACCCCTATCTCGAGCTAATTAAGCAACCCCCAATCGTTTATTCCATATTGAGAAAAAAATTGAAATCCCATAATATTAAGCCCCACTTCTATTCCTTTGTTTTTACCGGTTTTGTTTTTCTATGTATTTATTTTGGACCTTCCTGGTTGATTGGTTTGATTTGTTTTATGGCATATCAACCTCAATGGGTTATTTAATGCGACAAGATTTTTTATTACTGGGAATATTTATTTTCAAAAATGTTTTGCTTGTAATATTATTTCCCAAAATGCATTGCTGGTAATATTTTTTCAGAAATGTATCGCTGGTAATAATTTTTCTTCAAAAATTTATTGCTGGTAATTTTTTTACAAAAACTTATTGCTGTTATTAAAACCTAGATTTACAATTTCGTAGTGTTTTGCCCTCATTTTGTTTGTTTTTTTTTTTGGTGGGTTTACCCATAGCTAGGACCATAACTAGTTAGTAGAACTAGTTAGAACTCGGGTCAAGGTGAACCTGGGAACATCACCAATTAAGAGGCGGTTCCACACTCCTAAAAGTATCCTGATCAGAAGCTATTGGGTGTAGTTTATCGTCTTACCCAGGACGTACATGTAGTTTATCGTCTTATCCAGGACGTGGATGTAGTTTATCATCTTACCCAGGATGTGGATGTAGTTTATCGTCTTACCCAGGACGGTTCCTGGTTGCGATCATTTTTGACATTTTCACTCCAAAAGCGGATCTTTCTTATTCTTTTCCAGAACAGAATTCTAAAAAGGATTAACTCCATATTTACTTGTCATGGTTTATTTTCCCCGCTGCTGCAATGAGCTAAATTTCTGTTGGACGTTTCAATCGAAGCTGTCACATTGATAAGAAACGTGAGGACATCTCTCAAAATTTATCTCCAGGAATCATTTGCGGGAGTCATTAGACTAAGTTGCAAAGCTTATTGACAGATTTTCCTTTCACGCAGAAACCTTTTATTGAAAGGTTTCTCTGTTTTTCCCCATTCATAACTTCAAAATTGTTACTGAAGCTTTCACCATGACAAGACTTCACTTTGCTTTCAACATTATTCGATTCAAGATATTGTGTGATTGGCTACGAAATACCTTTATCAAGATCTCTGTTGTTATATGATTTTATAGAGAAATATTGCAAGAAAGAAAGCCGTTGTTTCTCTATTGTTAATAATACAAAGTTTATTCCATTATTTATTATTTAATATTCTAGAAAGCAAATGCATACATATTCGGGGTGTTATTTGATTTATTTCCCCCAAAATTTCAAGGATCAAACATGCTGTTGAAAGTCGAAAGGGAATTTTATCCGAAATTATTTTCTAATACTCCATACGTTATTTTGTGGTTGCCCACGTTCGATTAGACGCCCTGCTATTTTATTAAAGTGTGAATTACATCTACAAGCCTACGCATTCGAGAGACGTAATAAAGAATTTGGCTCACCGGAAGGTTTCCCGCTAGAAAACGGTTAAATCTATAACCTCATGTTAATTAAAATATATAACATAAATCCATCGTAAACCAAAACAATTTAAATACTAATTTATATATATATATATATATATATATATATATATATATATATATATATATATTATAAATTAATTGATTTAAAATATGTTTCTTTTTCGCTACACAGTTCTATCTTACTGTTATTTCTTTATATATATATATATATATATATATATATATATATATATATATATATATATGTATATATATATATATATATATATATATATATGTATGCATATATGTATGTATAAATTAGTATTTACATTGTTTTGCTTTGCGATGGATTTATGTTAAATATTTTAAATAATATGAGGTTATGGATTTAACCGTTTTCTTTTAATTTTTTTTTGTATGTTTGTGTTTATATGCTTATATATATATATATATATATATATATATATATATATATATATATATATATATATTTGAAGGAGAAACTACCGTCTGAATGCTTGGCTAGTGGGAACCCTTCCGGTGAGCCAAATTCTTTATTACGTCTCTCTCTCTCTCTCTCTCTCTCTCTCTCTCTCTATATATATATATATATATATATATATATATATATATATATATATAGAGAGAGAGAGAGAGAGAGAGAGAGAAATCTATCGGTAATATTTTATTTCACGGAACCAGATCGATTCTTAATTATATAGATCAAGAGATTTTACAACAGTCTGGTTCCAGGAAATAAACTATTGCCGATGGATTTCTAAGGAGACCATTTCCATAACTGTATTTACTCTGTTCTTACATTGAGCTCTTTTGGGATTCATATCCTCTTTGGAATTGTCCGTATTAATTATCAGATAATATATATATATACATATATATTTTTCGCCATCATTCTCTCTCGTTCTCTCTCTCTCTCTACACACACACACAACCCACACGCACACATCGAGTACTATTTTATTAACACCAGCACTATATATATATATATATATATATATATATATATATATATATATATATATATATATATAAAAGTGAACATTGAAGGAAACACTGTTTCATGCTAAATGCAATCATCTGGCCATATATATATATATATATATATATATATATATATGTTTGCCATAAGGTTGCTTCTCTATGTCTTTTCTTTAATCTTTGCTGTGGTACCTAGACTTTATGAAAAACATACTCGACTGGTGTTGAGATCTCATCAATTTACAGTTGAAATTGCTAGATGTAAACTCTATGCTAACAGTTTCTTTTCCGGCAATTATCACCTGGTGAACTCACTTCTGGGTTCATGCTTTCTATCCAATTTTAATCGCCAAACATTTAAATGCAATATCAATCGCTATTTATTGTCCACCTGATTACTCTTTCCTCTTCCTGCTCAATATTAATGTTTCTGTTCCTAATTCTTCCACGCCCTGTTTCTCCTTGAGTCTTAATGATATTACTGTCTTGCTGGGGGTGACTCCGATTTGATATATATATATATATATATATATATATATATATATATATATATATATATATATGAGAGAGAAAGGACAGATGGTGTAAAATTCCACTGTTCGTAGCATTTACTTTTAAAATAGTACTCAATACAAAGTAGAGCAATATATTGTTATTATTTTTATTATAACAGATTATAATGAAAACATGTTGAATTCGCTACACAAAAGCTTTCGTGTTTTAAAACTATGATTGTACATCATCAGGCGATGGTAAGTAACTAGTGATTAAATGATTTTAATGATTTTTTTTAAGCTTTTATACATACATATATATATATATATATATATTATGAAGTGGACAAAGATTTAAGTAAATGCTCTCTTTATAATAAACAGTTTTAACAACATTTACTGGCCTGAATGTCCGAGAAATTTTCATAGAAAATATGCGTCCTCCGACAGGAATCGAACCTGTATCCTATACGGAACAGACATATAGCCTGACCTGCCTTTACAGATTGGGCCTCAGAAAAACGTTCGGTTAGCAAGGTCAATTTTACTGTATTTAAACACAATTCTCCCTGATTTTCTCTCATACACTCATATCTGCTCAATGCGTATCCAAATGTAAACAAATGAGTCACACATTATGAAATGGACAAGGTCCGACAATTATTTTTAAGACATTTTTTTATGTTTATACGTTCTTTTTATAGATACGAATATTTAAGTAAATACTCTGTTTATAATAAATAGTATTAACAACATTTACCGGCATGAATGTCCAAGAAATTTTCATAAAAAATATGCGTCCTCCGACAGGAATCGCACCTGCATCCTATACGGAACCGTCATATAGCCTGACGTGCCTTTACCGATTGGTCCACAGAGGAGCGTTCGGTTAACAAAGTCGATTGTATAATATTTTGTGTAGCGATTCCAACATGATTTTATCATAATCTGTTATAATAATAATAATAATAATATATGTGTGTGTGCGTGCGTGCGTGTGCGTGAGGTATATTTAGACAGCAGAGGATTTAGTCAAACGGGTTTAATTAAAAAGAACATATCCGGTACGTCTGGCCTGTTTAATATTGTATTTTTTCTTCATTTTGTTAATAAGGCGTTGTATATTGGGATGAAAAATGTGCATAAACTGCCCTGAGAGTCATAAGTTCGACAGTGTATTCAATTCTCTCTGGGTGCCTATAGACTTGACCATGTGCCTATAGGCACTCGCAAATAATGAAAGACACTATCGAACTAATGAGTGATGAGACCAGCTTAAGTTTTCAGGAGATTTTTTAAAATTCACTTGAAAATGAAACAGTACTAAGGATTTTAATGTAATTCTATAATTAAATTTGAAAGTCTAATTTCTGTTTTTGAAACATGGTAATTCCTCTGTAGCGATGGAAAAATATTTTTAAATTAGTAAATTTATAATGTTTATACGCTGCAAAATTGTACTGAGCGTTGTTTTATAAAAATAAAAATAATTAATAAAAACACAGGATTATAAAGCTTACTATTCTTTCTCTTTATTTTAATATATATATATATATATATATATATATATATATATATACATATATATATATTGAACAATAAAAAATTAAAATCTTCAGATACACTGGGTTGTATATTAATATTCTTTCGTTTTTATTATTATTTCATTTAGATTCCTCGATTAGTTTCGGCCAACATGGCCATCATCAGGAGAAAAATAATTTTCTGCCTGCTAGTAGCAGTGAACTACAGAAATGAATGTCTTGATGGAGAAAATGAACTTTTGTCTGTAGTTTTTATTTGTTTTTTTTTTAATTCTTTAACATGAATTTTGGTCAGTACTTATGTTGGTCAAACAGTCTCTTTTAAGTTGTTATTTAAGATATGAGATGAATGGATTCATGCTGCTCTGAACTATATATATATATATATATATATATATATATATATATTCACATTGAGCTTGCTCATTAATAATAATGTTATGATCGCCTTTATTATTGTTCTTGGTCACATGAAGTTGCGTTAGGAAAATCTGTTCACTTTGCTTTATTGACGTGTCTCATTTCTCACTTCTATTGGCAAATCAAGCGAAATTTCCGCTGCTATAATCAAACAGCTTTATTTGAAAGCTTTACCAATGTTTTGGGCTTCACCAGTAAAATCCTGGAATTTCAAAGACTTGTATTCCATGACATTTTTTTATCTACCTGAGGAGTTTATTTTTTTTTGCAAACAAGAAATAAAAAAGTTCCAATCGCTTTCCGAAAATTACCCTGAAACACAATAAACGTTTCACCTCAATGTTCAATATTCTCTCGCGTTAACATTAGATCAAGAAAGTGATCGATTTTATTTCCTCTCTGTAGGCCGATGTTTCTCTGTTTCTTCATATATTTTCCGATTGTCCGTCCATCTAGCTATTTCTTTCTTTCTTTCTTTCTTTCTTTCTTTCTTTCTTATTCGTCTATCCATATCTATTTCAGTCTATTAATATATATATATAGGCATCAACCATTGTTCATGTCTATAGTTTTCATTCCAAGTTTTCTTTTCTTTTCTTTTTTTTTTTGTTTAAATATACCGCATATACTCGTGTATCAGTCGACTTTTAAAGACCTAATTTTGAAGCTAATTTTAAGGGGGTCGCATCACACACGAGATATAATATTAACGTATTAGCTTCGCCGTTGATCCAACAATATATGCATTTACTGTCATCAGAAAGTACAACTGTATTTAAAATATACATGATTTTGATAAAACTAATATTTTACTTAACTATATACAATAATAAACCAAGTAATATTCACATAACTGACATCCATTAAACATGGCACGTGGAACTAGAACAGTCTACCGCAGTGGGCGAAATAAAGGAATCGGTACGACATCCCAACCACCAGAAGAAGGCCGGAGCGTACAACGGCCGAAACGTTGTAATAAATATGGTGACAAAGATGAGGACAATAGTCCGAATAATGTAAATAGTGTTCAAATATTGTGCCTGGTAGCTTGTTGCGTTTGCTAACCTCTGCTCATGGCAAGACCATGGTTGTTTAATAAATTTAGCTAGCATCACATGCATTTAGCATATTTAAAACGAATTGACAGTGAGGCTGATTTCGCGGCAAAGCGGGATCTATGACATGATACCCCACTCTACTACATCTCAACTTACATAAGGTAATATATATCTATAAAATAGAAGATATCTGTCTGTCTGTATGTGTTTGTCGATTTGTCTGTCTCTGTGTGTGTCTGTCTGTGTGTGGTGTATGCTATACATGCCCGCCCACATTTCTCGACCGATTTCGATGAAATTGTACATACATTTTGCAAATTTACCAAGTTAGGTCAAAACGAACTTTTCAATCTCCAGTTCTTCCACCATCCCGGGTTTAGCAGAAAAATTGATAAAACTGAACGTGGTTACGACTTTTTTTTTTTTAACCAAGGTAAATTTATCATTTGTAAAATCGCCAAAGCACATTTTCCTATTTGCTATATTATTCCGATTTAGTTTCACCTCAAAATCAAAAGAGTTTAGTTGTTACTTTCAGGAAAACTAGATATTAATCATTTTTTTTCCAAAAATAAGTGTCGGCATTAAACGCAACATGATTTACGAGCTGAATAACTTACACTGAATAACTTACTTGAAACACTCAAGTAGAAAATGGAATTTGTTTTATGGGAGACGACAATGTGGCTTTGAACAGTTTTTCAGACTACCCCGTTTCATCGTTGGATATTTTACTACTCTCATAGAAATAAGTATATCATCGATTTCTACCTCGCAAACACACACACACACATATATATATATATATATATATATATATATATATATATATATATATATATATATATATATATTAATGTGAATTTGAATTAGGATTTAAAGATTACATTCAAACCTACACTATTAGTAATTTCACAGTCAGTAAGTTCATATATAGATAAATAGGAATCGTTGCGAAATTATTCATGAGCATGTATATATTAAGACATTTTTTTATGTTTATACATTCTTTTTTATAGATACAAATATCTAAGTAAATGCTCTGCTTATAATAAACAGCATTTACCGGCTTGAAAGTCCGAGAAATTTTCATAGAAAAAACGAGACCTTCGGCAGAAATCGAACCGGTATCCTACACGCAACCGTCATCTAGCCTGACATTCAGGTTATATGACATTCTCAGACATTCATAAATGTTGTTTAATACTGTTTATTATAAACAGAGCATATACTTAAATATTTGTATCTATAAAAAAGAATGGATAAACATAAAAAACAGAATGTTTTAAAATAATTGCCGGACTTTGTCCATTTCATATATATATATATATATATATATATATATATATATATATATATATATATATATATATATATATATATATATATATATATATATATATGCACATGATTGAACACTCTTGTAAGAATAGTATTTTTTGGTTATTGGAATTTATTCCATATACACCAATCCTATACTTGGATATATATATATATATATATATATATATATATATATATATATATATATATATATATATATATATATATATATATATGTATATGTGTATATATATATATATATATATATATATATATATATATATATATATATATATATATATATATATATATATATATGTATGTATATGTATATATACAGGATAATACGATTGATAAGCTCAGTACAAGTCAAATGATGTCGATCGATGATGGAAGAGAAGAAGAGAAGAAAAAGTATATCCATAAAAAAACAAACTCAGATTTACTCTTTCCTGTTGTTTTCTGCTTTCGTATGAAATCGTCCCGGTTCAAATAACGATCGAAAAAAACCTGTTGGCATTTATCGGATAAAATATGGTTTCTTTTGATGTACCACTTGCAGGAAGAAGCGGACATTTTGTGTGAAAGAAGACAACGATCGAGTTAGTATTCTTTTTATAACCACAGGCCTATACATACGCATATATATATATATATATATATATATATATATATATATATATATATATATATATATAGAGAGAGAGAGAGAGAGAGAGAGAGAGAGAGAGAATAAATCCTAACGAGCCAGGCAAACCTATCTAAATGGATCTTCAGGGTACCCTGAAAATCCGTTTAGATGAAACCCATGTAGTTTTGCCTGACTCGTTAGGATTTATTCTAATTTATCGCTCTACTGAGCGTTTTGAGCACTCTAGATTTTCGTTTATTCTTTATACTCGCTTGGTTTGTTTGCATTCTGGTGTCTACAAATAGAGTCATCCGAGATTTTTCAAGCGAGTAATATTGATTATATATATATATATATATATATATATATATATATATATAGTCCTAGATCCAATTCATCAGACCTACAAATTTGTAGGTCTGCTGAATTGGATTGTGAATACGATTCCAATGTAATAAATTATAACCATGGTATATTAGTATTTGAGCCTTCCATATTATATTCTTACTCTGTACTGGACATTGATAGCTACCTAGGTACTATCCTCTTTGGAATTTATTCATATAGATATATATATATATATAGAGAGAGAGAGATTTATACATTTTTTCATATATATATATATATATATATATATATATATATATATATATATATATGTATATTGAGTACTAATATTATCTATATATATATATATATATATGTGTGTGTGCGTGTGTGTGTGTGTGTATATTGGGAGTGGCTTCCTGACACCAAAACAAGGCCAAAAGTCCATATAAACATATGTCCGCAAATCGACCTTTTTTAATTTATTAAGTTTAAAGTTTACGATAGAGACTGTTAAATGCATAATCCAAGATATAATACAAAAATACTTTTACAGATGTTGGGTGCGGGTTCCTTACACCAAAACAAAGTAAATATCCAAAAGGCTATCGTTGGACATGTTCTAAATATCCCCCAATTGTGTCTACACATGCATGCACCCGTCGGATCAATGGCTTGCGGATCCTTTCAAATACCCGCACATGGTGTAAAATGGTTTCGCGGGTCCCAATTACCTGTTAATGAAGCGAATCTGCAACATTAATGTCTGCCAATTGTTTTAGGGTGCCCCTCAGATAAAATTCAAAAGGATTGAGGTCGGGGTAACATCCAGGCCATGGAACCGGTCCTGCCTTACCTATCTATCTTTCATGATAGATGTCGAGCATATGGATAAAATGTGCTTGAGCCCTATCATGCATGAACCATATGCATCTTCATATTAGCAGAAGTGCGTTCGAAATAATTCCCTGTATACAGCTCCTGTAAGACGTGCTGGGTGAACATATGGACCTACCAGACAGTCACATATGATTTCAGCCCACACATTAATCGTATGCTGGTATTTAGCCTGTAATGTATCATGAGGTGTGAGGAAGCCACCCTCAATGTTTGTAAATATACTTTTAATACAACCTCTATATATATACACACAAACGTATATGTACATAAACACAAACATACACACACATCTTTAAAACTTGATACTTTTGAATCTTATTTTAGTAATAAAATTAAAATCCCTGTCCTTATTTTTTTTATACTGGTGTCATTCCAAATTATATTCGGATATTTTTTGAGTTGGCGAGGTTTCAAGGAATTTTCAGCACACCCTGATAAATCTCTTCTAAAAATTGCTCTACTTTTTTTCCCCAAAACCTGACCCACTGTGCCATATGAGATGAAAGGGTGTCTCCACAAAGAAAATCTTCTTCGCCCAAGAGAAGCTACATTCCTATGAAGAGAATATCTGAGACATTCCTGTATCGTAGAAAAACGATATCATTTGAAATTGTCAGTGACAATGTTTTTGGCGTAAATTTTTCTTTGTGTTGGTCACATAAAAAGGCTATATGATATGAGTCCATTTCTTCCTTCTTTTAGTATTTTTTTTTTTTTTTGAAGATGTTTATGTTATTTACTTATTGGAAAAATTACTTCACGTGCCTTGATGTTAGTGAATAGATAAGAGCGCTAACCACCAGAGGGCACCTACCGTTATATTTAAAGCGCCATTTTTTTCTAAGTTTTAGGCAAAGGCATCTCACCAAATTCCCCACTCAACGATGCCCTTATTTATTCTTTTTTTTCTTTCAATATCTTGCGATTCTTTTACGACTGATTGAAATTATATCTCTCCCCTTTTGAAATACGAATAATTGCTGGAAAAATTGAATGTCTCTCTGTCATTCCGTACACACACAAACGCACACACACGTGCGCGCGCGCTCGTGCATACGCACACACAAACATATATTTACACACACACACATACACACACACACACACACATATATATATATATATATATATATATATATATATATATATATGGTGGGGATTTGAGACAAAGTGGATTTTTTTTATCAAAGACGCGTTTCTCCAGTCTGTTTCATGCTAGATGCAATCGTCAGGCACTGGCCTGACGACTGCATCTAGCATGAAACAGACTGTCGCCTCTAAGTGTTGACTTCTATGTTCATTTTTATATTTACACACGCTCTATTTCTGATATTGATCACTTTATCCCATAAATATAGCACATCTTAAGACTATATTTCTTCATATATATATATATATATATATTGACCACTAATATTATCAATATATATATATATATATATATATATATATATATATATATATATATATATATATATATATATATATTGCAGGGACTTTCTGAGTGAAAGACAAAAGGAAAAATTTCTTTACGAATGATTTTTGTCACCTGAGGGGCTTTATCGAGGTATAATTTTTCGTTGATAATGCTCCTCAATCGCCGAAACCTGTTAGTAAAGAAAAATTTCCCATTTGTTTATTATTTATATTTTCTCTCGAACTAAACTTATAGTAGGCGGAAGAGTCAAACAGAGAGAGGACCTCACAAAAATATATGAATATTATATCATCATTATAAGGAATCTATCATCGTTAATACCAGCTTTCATCTGAGTTTTTAATCGCTGTAGACGGGTACTTGAGCTAGTACACATATATATACATAGACTCACGCACACACACACAACATATATATATATATATATATATATATATATATATATATGACGTCACACATTTTGAAAAGAATTATGAAATTATGAAATGGACAAAGTCCGACAATTATTTTAAGACATTTTATGTTGAAACATTCTTTTTATAGATTCAAATATTTAAGTAAATGCTCTGTTTATCATAAACGGTATTAAACATTTACCGGAGGACGAATATTTTCTATGAAAATTTCTCGGACATTCAGGCCGGTAAATGTTGTTTAATACTGTTTATTACAAACAGAGCATTTACTTAAATATTTGTATCTATAAAAATAATGTATAAACATAAAATGTCTTTGTATATATATATATATATATATATATATATATATATATATATATATATATATATATTAAATACTCAGATGGAAGCTGGTATAAACGATTTTAGATTCCTTGTAATGATGATCTGATAAGATTCATATTCATACAACAATACATGCACATATATTAGGTTTCTGCAAAAGTAATTTCGTTTTCTCACATATGTTACTATGTGAGAAAACGACATTATTTTTGCACCAACCTAATATATATATATAATTCTGAAAAGTAGTCCCACATAAACACTGGTAGTAATGTGAGGTGTATGAAATGGATAGGCAAGCCATATCTATTTTGCAATATCTTTGTTATACTCAACATTCGTATGCTTCAGCATTCATTCGCATTAACACTAATCATGTACATTAACTGCTTCATAGTAATTAGTGGCATAAAAATAAAAGAGAATATATTTAATTTCTTCCTAATTAATTGCCGGAAGTTACTACGAAGAGTAGAACAATTAAACCCGTTCGATGAAAATGCTTTGTCAAGGCACATTAATATTTGTCTGGAAAGGAATAATTCTGAGAGAAATTATGATCTTATATTGAACAGTGTTGTGACTACAAAAGATATTTCTGTCTAAGAGAAAAATCGTAGGGTGTCTCTTCCCCACCCCCATGTTGAACCGAAAAATACGTTAGAACATTTTTAATATTATTATTGTGTTCAAGAATTATGCAGCAAATTTGAGCTCCGTACACGAAAAATTCGTCTGGTCGTATATAACAAACAAACAAACCTTTTGTAATACTCTTCGGTAAAGCGAATTGAGTCCTTTCAGTTACTGTGTATTTATCTAAAAATAAATACGCTTAAATTAACATTTGCCCTGCCGTTCGCCGATGGCTTAGTGGTAGAATCTCCGGCTTATGCCAATTTAGTGGGGTTTCGATCCTAGCTAAAGACCACTGGACGTCTTGTAGAGTTGTAATGCAGCTAAACAGTCTGTGGGTGACTATATATATATGTGTGTGTATGATTTGAACAATAAAAAATATAGTAAAATTTTCAGACACACTCGATTGTATGTTGATACTTATTGTTTTATTATTTCAGTTATATTCCTCGACTAGTTTCGGCTAGAACGGCCATCATCAAGAGAAAAAAAATCCCTACTTAGTATCAGTGAATTACAAGATTGAATGACTGTCTCTGATGAATGTGAACTTTATTTGTAGTTTTCATTTGTTTTTTATTGCTAATTTTGTTCAGTCCTTGTGTTGGTCAAACGGCCCCTTTCAAGTTCTTTTTAAGATAGAGGATGGGAGATTCCTGACTTTAAGAATACCCTCCTTGGTCATTGTCACAGTTTTATTGGTTGCTGGGAATGGGAAATGTATGTTAAATGTATGTTATCTTTTCGTACTTTGGGAGTGTGTGAGTGTGTGTATAAGTGTGAGACATCAAAATCTCTGCAAGCATGTCTGTCTTGTATGGGTGAGAAATGTGGGCCGGGATTGATTCATGGGACTATATATTAATTCTATCTATGTTGTTAAATTTTGGGTCATGCCCGTTTGGATGCAGTGTTTTGAGGCGCAAAATACATTTGTCTTCATGTCCCTCTAGTATTCTCTTAAGGTTATCTTTTCTGTCTATTTCTATTTTTTCAATTATAGTGAATTTTGCATGGCTTTTAAAATCATGTTATTCTGGGCGGAAATATTTTGTGGGGAGCCGAATTGATCCGATTCCGATAATTATTAATTTTGTAGTGAATATGCATATTCAGATTTTTCCAGATATTGTTTCTGGCATAGCGTGCTTTTTAATAGGTAAATTATGTTAGGACTTCTACAGTTAGAGTTGTGATAGATTTTGAAAGTAAATTTAATGTTTGAGATAGTGAACGATTTTATATATATACATACACACACACACACACACACACATATATATATATATGTATATATATACTTATAACGAATTTATATATATATATATATATATATATATATATATATATATATATATATATATATATATACTACAAGCATTATTTTTAGTGGATGCCTGTATTTAAGTAGACGCTCCGTTTTATTCTAAATAGTTTTTATTTCGTCTATCAGCCTGGATAATCGAGAAAACCTATTTAGTAAAAGTGTCTTTCGACAAAGTGTTTATCAAACATCTTGTCCTGATGAGTTTTTCGACGCGAAATACATGAGTCGGCTAACCAGAAACGTTACTTCAATTTTTGTTTTAACTTATTGAATATACAGGATGTGATGGGTAAATTCTCTCCATTTCATATTTTTCATTTCGCGCATGTCGTTTGCACAGTATAGTAGATTTAGTTTGGTACTGTCTGTGAGAAAAAAAAGCACAATGACGCAATTAACCACGCCGGGAATTTTGGAAACGGCATGGTGCACTGATTGGCATTTGCACCGGAAGCTCCAATACGAACCTTCCAAAGTGGGTGTCAATCTGAGGACAGTGCTGATGATTTGGAAAGAGTCGGATGAGTCTAATGGTGATTACGAAGGTACGGTAGCCCGGAAAACTCACCCAGATCTTTCTGATAAGAAAAGAACTCCCAAATTGGTGAATGCATCAGGCTCAATCCGCAGGCCTACATCATGTGCCGCCCTGGCTCAAGAGGGTGGCTGTTGGAAGACCCTATGTCAGTCAACAAGACTGTGAACCATGCAACACAAACAGTAGAACGCAGTCATGGCTGGGAAACAATTTCTGTGACTAAATCATCCCTTACATCTGGCCACTTAACTCCCAAGACTGCAATACCCTTTGATTATTATGCGTGGGGTGCAGTTGAGCGAGAGACCAACAAAACTCCTTGTAACACCAAAGATGAATTGAAGGCAAGGATTATGGCAGCATTCACCAACTTAAACAAGGAGATAGTCCAGAAGAGTTGCAGGAGATTCCGAACTCGTCTGGAGTTCATGGTTGAAGCCAATAGCGATTCTATTGAATAAATTTACACTTTAGTATTTCAAGATATTTTTGTGCAGTTTTAGTAAATATATCTGTTAAAATGAGATTTCAGTGTTATTTTCATTTTTGCGCAATTTACACGACAATTTATCCATCGCACCCTATATGTGTGTGTGTGTAAATATGTATGTGTGTTGGGAGTGCATGCGCTTGTGTGTGTATGTATGTTAGTCCTAATTAGTTGACGAGAACGACAAAATTATTTCTTTAAAAAAAGAAACAGATATTGTTGAAATGTAGTCTGGTATAAGGCAAACATTTTCAATATCCTAGAAGTTGCTTTTCAGCAAAGTGTTATAAACATTATTTCACCTTCTGAAATCTAATCTTGAAAAGTTGGAAAAGGGAAATGAATTGCTTGTTAAATCGACCATCTAAGATACATACAAGGCCGCCCGCACGCGCACACACACACACACACACACAGCCATATAAATACAATGAGCCCTGATCTGTTAACTATTCAATTCCCGACTCCAATCGACAATTCGTACCATTCTACACTTATCTAATTTACTCTTTCGTTCGTTTCTTCAAAATGTTGATGGAAATCAAGAATAGACGCAGTATCAAACAAACCAATTTTCCATTTTACTTACCAGGAATCCCATCAAAATGATGAGAACCTTTAAAATGAATGACTTCGTTGCAATAACTCGTTAGCTGTCACTGATGTCTGATATAAAGAAGCTTTATAAGGAAATCAATGAATTTCAGAGGATTTGCATTTCCCAGAACCAAATTTCTCATAATAAAGTTCCGTCTACACTCTCTTTCCATCTTGGCCTAACATGTAATTGGCATTTTATTTGTGTTCAAAGACTTGCTTGTTTTGATATTGACTAAACTCAGTTTACAACGAGACAAAGCCAAATAGGTAAAATTTTAGATCATGTTCTGCCAATATTCCTGGCTTAGAAATAGACATTTAAAACGTTGGCTTTCTTACTCGGTTCGTTTACAATATACATAGGTAAAAAATACTTCACAACTTCCGAACAGAGAATGTCTTTCACTGTTAATTTTCTCCAGTTTGTTCTCTCTGTAGGTGTGTTCCTGTGTATTTATTTATGTTGCATTGATTTTTATATACCTAAGTTCAGTCATTATAAAGCTCGAAAGTTACTCAAAGTAGAGTGTAACTGCTAAAATGATAATAATGAGTATGATATGAATGAAAGTGGAGGTGGTATCAAGAAAAGATTAAGAAGATAAGGAGGAAAGTAAAATTTAAATATAAAAAGAAATGAATTCTTTCCTCTTCAAGTCAAAAGTCTATCGTTGTACATCCTCCTGAAAATACCAGCCTAACAAAAAAGAACATACTTTACTACGAAGAAAATATTTAGAAGGAATATTAATAAATATCTTCTCGTCGATAAACACACGCCAGGTACACTTTTCACTTTTTAATATCACTCATACAACATTCATAGCACTTAGACTTAATACACAGCCACCCACATACTCCAAATATCCCGATACATATATTAGTCAGGCTCAAGGCTACAAATATGGAGCAAATATTATGACTGGAATGTAGCAGTCTGCAATAGTAACTTGCTAACTATTTTTTTTCAAAATTTTGTAATAGCCAACGATTTAAAGACTAAAATGATAACACATTTGGTAAAAGTATTAAAATACATGAGATGCCATGTAGTTTCACTGTAAACACACGTTACGTGATTTGTTTTTTATTCGTTCTTATTATTTGTTTGAAAAATACATTTAAAAAGACATCGATGATAATAATAATAATTTTAATAATAATAATAATAATAATAATAAGAGACTGCAAACAAAAATATTGCCTCCTTATTAATATGACAGTACCTGCAGACTGCAATGTATCTTTGTAGATCTTCAAAAAACTATCAAAATACAATGACCTTGAAATCGAAATCTTAAAAATGTGGCTCATGGGAACATCAACAATCTCTGTTGTAGTTGGAGCCCGAGGATTGTTTGAAAAGATTCCAATAGACTTATTGAAGGGATTCCTAGAAGCCCATGCCTCAAAGAAATACAAAAAATTGTTCTCACAAGTACAGCCCACCTTATGAAGGGCTTTATCTATGTAAGATATTTTTTTTTGTTTTTTTTTAATTGCTCAGTGGAAAATGCCATGATGCCATTTCTGACCTTAGGTCTCTGGTCGGGACCCGGAAAGAAATGAGTACACACCAGAAATCAAAGAAAATAATAATAATAATAATAATAATAATAATAATAATAATAATAATAATAATAATAATAATAATGTGGGAGTATTTACGTTTGCACTCGTACCGATAAGGATCCCATTTTTTCGCATGTTTGTTACAAAAGCTGGAAAAATGGAAGTAAAAAATAAATGAAAGGTCATTTCCTGTACAAAAACTATGATGTCGATAAAATAATGATACATATATTTTTAGTAAAAAAGAAATATTTTCATATAATATATATTTAATATAAAATATATTATTTAACGACTATAATTTCTTTTCTACCTGTTCCAACTAACTTTGGCTATTTCCTGTCATCAACAGACATTTTATTGCTTGAAGGAGTAGATTAGAGTAATACATTTAAAACAATATATAATCTTAAAAACGCTAATTATTTAATTATGGTCGAGATAATGGAGACTATTACATTTTCAAGTTTTCCAGAAGTAACTCGAATAATCTAATCTAATCCCTTAGTTAAAAAAAATAACTCTCGATAATAAGAAAGTATCAAACCGTTTTTCTAAATTATAAATCTGTATGTCCAAAAATCATTTAATAGTAGACCCCTGCTGATTAGAGGTTGGTAGTAGTACAAGCAAAGCTAATTTTAAATTTTAAATTTAATTGGATTATTTTCACATTATTATTTCAATAATTATGAATAAAATGTGATATCATACTTGAACGTCATCGATTTCCCTTCGAACTAATCTTCTTGGCACATTTTGCTGCAGTCACTTTTCCACTATTGAAAGATTGCAATTATTTCGGCGTTTTTTTAACATTTTTGAGTTAATATAAAAGCGTCTACACAGCGCAAAAGTCGATTTCGTCTGATTTTGCGAGTATTCTTTGCGTCATTTTTTCTCTTATTCTCAACATTCTTTCGTGTGGTGGTAATAATATAAGTACATCCCATCTCACCTCTCGCTTCTAATCATCCATCCCAATAAAATAAGTTTTTCAGCGCTAAAGCTGAACGAGACAAAGAAGGCTTCTACTTAGAGTTGTTACTATATTACACGTGTTACTCTTTTTTTTATAGCAATTTTTACTTTTCTCAAATTCGTGTTTCTTTCTCAGAATTCATTTGTTTTGGTTCATATTTTTTGAATTCTTAGAAATCATTTTTTTTTGGTTCTTAATGTTTTTCATTCTCAGAATTCATTCCTTTTTATATTTAAATTTTACTTTTAAATCCGTCATCCATTGCTTAATTTGATTTTCATTCTTCCTTCAAAATGTTCTTCTTTTTCATTCTTGAAACTGTCAGCTTTGTAAAACTCTTTCCTTTTTTTCTACTCCTAAACAGAATGACAGTGAACGCAGTCCACGTGTTGTGCATATTCGCCTTGCTGTTCGCCTGCGCCCACTCATTACCCAAACGAACAGACCATGCTAGCACCCTACGTTACTTGCAACAAAATGGACTGAGCGACTCCGATAGCAGAGCGCTTCTTCAGGCTTACCTCCTCGGTAAACTTTCCAATGGAGATGGATCAATTGGCAAGGAATTAGAGACATCAGAATATCCTACCATCAAGAGGAAAGCATTCTGGAGACCCATGGGTTACCTCCCTTTCGAAAATCACGTAGGAAGTGGCGCTAGCAGTAGCAACGACAACGCTGCAGGCACTGGTTCCGCTTCTGCTGTATTCAGATATGGTTAAATTTGAACACTTTTTAAGCAATTTTACTTTCTTATATATATATATATATATATATATATATATATATATATATATATTAAAAAGGAACAATTTACATTTTTAAGAAAAAGTTATAACGAAAGAATGAAAGAAATCAACCTAAAATTAACGAACAGAATAAAAGAATAAACGAATGAAGAAATTAATTTTGTCTTTCTTTTAATGTTTACATTTTTTTTAATGATAATCAAACGTATTTGAATTATTTAAATTATTTGGACTGTTATCCTTCCTCATCTTCGTATTCACAACGTTTCGACCATTGCACGCTCCAGCCTTCTTCAGGTGATTGTAATTTCGAACCAAACTCTTTATTTCGTCCACTAGGGTAGATTGTTCTAGTTCCACGTGCCATGCCTCTTCCGGATGTCTCAGTTATTTCTCCTTAACCCAACTCTCCAGGTATTTTTTTTTGGTGAGTTTTACCTTTTTTTGGTAACCTTGTGAATAAGGTAATGAAGATGAGGGTAAGAGTCCGAATAATGTAAATAATGCAAGTAATCATAATACCTCATCTAAGAAATATAGATGCTGAAACGTTGTGAATATGGCAAGGAAAATGAGGATAACAGTTCGAATAATGTAAATAATGCAAGTAATCATAATACCTCATCTCAGAGATATAAACAGATACTCAAACGTATTTTCCGAAACTTTTCATTATTCGGACGCATCTTTTTAACACTCATGTCTTCTATATGAAAATATTTGTTCTTTACATGAAACCAATATCTATTCTTCAGGGATTTCTTTTTAGTATTACAATGGCCCCAAGAGTATTAGAGGCTAACGGTGGCATTATTACACGACCGTTTTTTTGCTTTGTAAATGATTTGGTTTTATTGAAAAGAAGAAAAACTTGTAATAGACTATAAACAATATCTGGCCTCGAACGTGACAAATACAGAAAGTAAATCTTCGAAATCCCTTTGAAAGTCGTCACTTTTCGTTTGAAATATTCTTCTTATATCCAAATTCAGGGTTCAAATACTTTATAAACAAAAGCAAGCGTTTTGAATTCTACCAAGAACACTTTGGTATATACGAGGGTAAGTCAAAAATTATCTGCTCTTTCACCATAACATATTCTTAGGTTTGTCACACAGCCTTCTGTTCAAGTACGCTTATAGTTAGTAATATAGCGGTGACGTGATCGAAATTTGAGCTTGATCGCGCCAGTTTTCTTGTTATTGATACAGTGTAAACATGGCCCCGGTGCTAGCAGTGTGCAATTTGATCACTACTATTTGTTCCTCCTTGATAGCATTGGTCCGAATCTGCAGAGAACATGCTACCACATCGATGTTAACCCGCCAGTTGTCCATTACCATTGTAGTAGACCGTGTGGGTTTGCGTGTTGTTAAATTAGGAACCCGTGCTGTTTATTCCTGCTAGAAGGTAGAACTACAAGAGCAATGGTGGACTCAAGCTGAGTCCAACCGAAGATGTAAAGAAAACAAACAAGACCGATATATATATATATATATATATATATATATATATATATATATATATCAAGTATATGTATTAAACAACGAACTTTACAATGGACAAAGGCATTAACATTTATGTTTGTGCGTGAACGTAAAGTGTTTGTATATTGCGAAAGTTCGTACGTACGTGTATGTGTGTTCCATGGCGTTTTCCCACAAGTGGACGAAGGATCACATTTTTAAATGTGCCCGCTGAAATGCAAAGTAGAAAGAGAACGAGAAAAGAAATCGCCCAGTATTTATAATGTAGGGAGAGCGTGCTCTAGTGAAATATTTGGACAATTAACTCCCGACACCATCTCTCGGGCTTGATTATTTTTCACGACAATTGTGGAGTTTGACGAGCGTCCTTCTCAATCCACTCATACACACTTTTACGCGGCAGTGCACTATAGTGTTAAAGCCTCTGGTAAATTTCAGCCCATGACACACCTTCCGACCAGAGATTACTGCTCCATTCTTCGTGTACACTACTAGCGAAGAGTCCATGTTTATACTGTAACAGCAGCTAGAAAACTGGTTCGATCAAGCTCAAACTTCAATCACATGACCATAATAGTACTAACTGAGCACGCATGCGCAGAAAGGAGTGTGACAAACCTAAAGATATATTATGGCGAAAGTGTTGATAATTTTTTATTTACCCTCGTAGAAATGAAAACTAATATACAGGGAGCCCCCGCCTACTCGCCTTACAACATTCGCGGCTTCACGCATACGCGAATTTTCTTTAGTATATATATATATATACAAGTACCTGTTATTCGCGGAAACCAAGAATATTCGCGTGTTTTTCTGAAGAACATATGTAAGAATTATTCACTGAGAACTCCCTCGATTCGTGTATTTTTTCGATAGAATATATTTCAAATATTCTTGTATTATTTTCCTGTTATTTAAGTGACTTAAAACATATTACAGTCCATTTTTATGCTAAACATTGGCAGAAATGTACATCTTCATTGTAAAAAACAAATACAAAAACATGCGTAGTGCCTAGGGTTTAGGTCTTTGTTAGGGGCTGCGACTGAGGTCTTAAAAGTGGCTTATACTAAGTCTGGGGGCATCATCACAGTTCTGTTTTTAGAAAATATTTTAAACTTTATATCTTATGTCTTGTTACACATATTTTATAGAGTATTTTCAATGGTTTTGTCGATCAATGCGTAATTATAAAAGTTTATTGTACGTATGAAAGAAAATTTACGTTAAGTGTATGGTCACCAATAGTATTTTATAAAAATGCTATTAAAGGGGTGTGAAATGTTACTAAAGTGTTTAGGATGAAAGTTTAAGACATATGGGGTTTTAATACTAAAAATAGGTACTTATAACCACTTTTAGAGGGGTTACAAGTATTCGCGGATTCTGGTCTCTAACTCCCACGAATACGGGGGACTCACTGTAATATAATTAAATAAGGATGGAACTGAGAAATAGTTCGTTTGGTTTAATAAGTAAATATAAAACATTGTTTTCACCTTATCGTTATTGAATAACATATTTACCTTTTGCTCAAGTTTTTTCGGGCATATTTTAGTGCAACTTTATTGATTAATCTTTCGAGATCTTTCTAAGGAAATATAGAATGATGAATTCGTGCAGATTGAAAAACAAAAAGGATCCAGATGTAATTTGAAACTGCCAGCGGTTTTAACCATTTCTCTATCTGCAATGCACGTATTTGTCTTCAGATTTAGCAAATTTCAACTTTGTCTATTCTGGCTTAAACTAAATAAAGAAAAAAGTTTTATCTGCAAACAGTCATTTTGATAAAGTACTTAACGTTGTGTTTTTTCTTTCGTGTCTATTTTGGGTGATTTCTTTAGGCTGACTATATACTACACGGTGGCACGCTAGAATAATGGATAGCGGCTCGGATTGAGGAATCAGAGAGTCGAGTTCAAATTCTAGTCAATTCCATTCACTAACGTGCTAATAACCTCGGAAAAGGTATGAATCCTCTTCTTCTCCCCACCACTGTAGTATGGCAGTTAACTGACTGATAAATACTACGGAAAGGCCTTTCTTTCTTTGTCAATATTAGTAAACTCCGGAAGACATATACATCGATCGTGAATCAAGTCCAGCGCTTGATTTAAGACAATAAAGTCATTAAAGGTATGGACATCTTCTCAAATTTGGCTGGTTTTACAGACCGATATGCCAACTTGGTTTATAATATCAAGAAAGACTAGCCATTAAAACTACATTATTTCTATAACAAAGAGTTTTAGTAAGAACGCTGTTATTTCTACATCTTCCATAACTCTTTGTTATTCAATGAATGCTTTCAAATTAAGATATTAGTGGTTTTCCCTGACACTGGGTCTAAATAAATGATTTAAAAATTTTATAATTGGCATATTTTGTATTTCAGAAGAAAATCATTAATCTTGAAAAGACATATTCTAATCATCATAATTTTCTATGTACCAAACTCTTTTTGGGGTTTAATTTGAAACCACACATTTTTTTTATTTAGATGGTTTTGTAACACGAAAATATCTGCGTTCTTACCAAAATATACTCTTCTTTGTCATTCTAGTAAAAATAACGCCTGTTATCCACTGTGTCATGTGTCCTAGTGGATAAAAGCGTTGATTAGATCCAGTGACAGGACCCAAAGAGTTGAGAGTTCAATACCTGGTTAAGGCAGTGGAGAACTTGGAAAGGGGAATTAACAGGAGATAACTGATAACTGACATCTATTAGACATGGCACGTGGAACTAGAACAGCCTACCCCAGCGAGCGAAATAAAGGGTTCAGTTCGACGTTCGAACCACCTGAAGAAGGTCGGAGCGTACAACAGCCGAAACGTTGTGATAAATATGACAACAAAGATGACGACAATAGTCCGAATAATTTAAATAGTGTACAAATAACATACTTTATATTTTGCGCTATAACAGTTTGTGCCTCAAAACTAAGAATTGACATTATGCAACATTAAATAAGTCATAACATTCTGTATAAACTGATATCTGTCTATGTCTCTGATATGCAAGATTACTTACATTATTTACATTATTTGGACTGTTAACCTTCATGTTCATTGCCATATTCACAAGGTTTCGGAGATATACTTGTGATTCTTGTTTCCAACAACATACGATGTATCGTTAAACCCTCCAGGACGTCTTGCTGTCGAAAAGAGTCTGTCATAATAAATAAGTAAGCTCTTTTTTTGAATGACTAAACCCAGTGTAGCACTTGAAGTCTAGTGTCAGAACATTAATATTTACACATCATGCTTAGAGACGAACGTTCATTTTATTTTTGCCGCGAGGTTAACGAGTATGCCATACTTTATGAGATATTTTTAAAACTCGACATTTGTAAAATATTTGCAAAGATGTACAAATATCTGACTGATGACTAACTGGAAGGACAGCAGCTTTTCTCAATTTGTAGCGATTATGTGCATCCATAAGTGCTTTTTCCGCTATCGTTACTTGATATGGAACAGAATGCAAATAACGGGTAGCAGTCTGTTGACTTATCTGAAAGTAAATAATCTCAAAAACTTGCGGAAATATAAATTTCATCCACACACCTCGGTTGACTCGCTAATAAATGTGAGCAACGTTTTTCTTTTCACTTTCTCTTTCTACAAAACATGTTCACCCCTAAAGGTTTAAAAAAATGACTAAGCTGGAGATTTAATGTGCGTTTGGCGTAATGGGGACAGCCGTAGGGAATGGAATCGGCGAGCCGAATTCAAATCTCGGACTTTTTTTTGGCGGTCAGTCTTGTGCAAATGCCCTTAGGAAAGGTAAGATGCCATCTGTTCTTCTCACCAATACCTGTGAGTTAAATAGAAGGGTAAACTACACTCTCAGGCAACCAGTTTGAGAGGAGGAAAACTCGAAATTCCAAACATTGGAGAATGCAACAAGAAACCACTGCACTATATTTCCACAAAATACATGTCAATTCAAAGATAATAAAGAAAAAACTACTGCGGGAAAAAAATCTGCCTTGTTAATCATGTATAGAAAATACATGATCGCCTAAGTGTGTATCGTGCGTTGCATATAACTGACTGATCTGTAGGGAGTCGTGATCACCTACGTCTAGAAAAGACATAGAAATAAATTTTTAAAAAGCTGAAAACAGTCTACCATAATTATTTCTTAAATTACACTTTTTCAAGATTTTATATTGAAAATTACGAATGCGTATTACACACGAGAACTAAATATTAATATTTTACAGCCATTTACATCACGACATTTGGACAGAATGACCGAAAGTAAATTATATTTATGGTCCAAAATAACAAATTTCTAATAAAGAGTTTAAGTCACTAAGCAACTGCTTCACTGCTGTTCGTGTCAAAGGTCAGCGTCATCGATGTCTTTCTCATCTTCGATACCGTTGTCGTCGTCAACAGAGTCATCTTTATCTTCTTTCTTCATAGAAGATATCATCTTCACTGCCATTCACTACGTTCAAACTCCAGCATTTTGAAAATCAGCTGCAGAGAAATAGCCACTGGTGTATGTGTGCGTGTTTGTTCAGGCCATCGTTTCTCCAAGGTTTAAATTATTTTCGCACCAATATTGCGGCATTTTTACGTTAACATGTACGTGAGGTTTGTTAACATGTAGGTGGGCATTGTTCTGAATACTGTGGAGAGTTTGTATTTTAAAACATAATTCAAACCATAAATGATTTTTGTTCTATAACAAAAACCCTAACATTGCGGCATTTTTACGTTAACATATACGTGAGGTTTGTTCTGAATACTGTGGAGAGTTTGTATTTTAAAACATAATTCGAACCATATGTGATTTTTATTCTATAACAAAAACGGATACACATTTGAACAAATATTAAATTTTGTTCAAATTTATCTTCTAGAAATTCTAAGTCAGTGCGTATTATACAAGAGTGATTTCTCCCATAATTTCATAGCTTAAAATTAAGTGTGTTTATCCTAGAGAAATACTTACAATAGACAAAATTAATAATAACAAGTAAAAAATTCAACTAAAATAAACTGTATCAGCTATGTTGAAACTTGACTAATGCATGGAATAATAATGCAACACAAAATGTACTTAGAACAAAATGTATTGAAACAAGAAAGTGTACACAATATTTACATATAGTCTTTTGTATATTCCCGGGAAGACCGTTCCTGGAGAATGTGTGTTGACTGAGTCGCAGTCGGGCAGAGTCTTTGGTTGGATCTCTTGATTCCTCTCACTCTCTTCCCGGTACCAACCATATTTATATGGTCGGTACTCCACTATGCAAATTAGGTGGATCCTACCACAACAAGCTATTACCAAGAATTAAACATTATGTCGAACCACGTTACAGACTTGTGAAAAATTAGATTTAAGTTATATTACTTAAAATAAAAACTAACTCATTTTTGCGACTCTTGTAGGCTCCAGACTTGATTTTCTATATTCGTATATATTAACCAATTAGCGACGTCATATGAAATGTTACAGAGTGAAATTCTCAAAGCTTAATTAATTACTGACATTTTCGCATATTTATCCGAGTATATTATATTACAAAAAAAGGCTTGTTGATGTTGAGTTAAGTAACACGAAAAATATGTATATGTTTACAAACATAAACAGTAGTATTAACATAGCTCACTGCTTATCAACTGCCAATTGCTAGAAAATTACGCGCATACATAAAACTACGTACATACTTGACACACTCATTGGAGATGCATTCTGTTTCTTCTATACTAACGCAATTGATTCGGTTCTAATTTAAAGAAAGACAAACAAAATGTTTTTTTTGTGAAGTTGTTCTTCAACGAATCTTTGTAATTTATTTCTTTCAATTTGAAAAAAACTAATACTCAATAATATATTTTGTAGTTTAAGCGTTTGAAGATCGTTTATTTCTTCGTTTATCCACGCAAATTCTTCGATAAGTATGACGTGAAGAAAGATGAGAAAGCAAGTAGATATATGACTGGATTTAACCACGTCGACTGGTTGGTCTCTGTGCAGAAATCAATCCTTGTCCATATCAAATGGGATCAGAATGATACTGAAGACGCGCTTGGGAGTCTGCTTTTTCCGGCATATTTAAAGTATTTGAAATAAACCGAATGTTATAATAAAAATAATTCTAAAGCAAACAAATGAAAATTGATAAACAAAAACACTTTCAGCCAGAGATTTATATTGTTCTGTTCGATGTACTTACTGAATTTTGCACAATTACCGATTCTCTTCTTATGTTCTTTTTATATATTTAACTGAATTTCAATTAAAGATTCAGTCCTTTATCAGAAAGAATCATTGGAGGCAATAATAAAATAATCTGGTCATGATTTTGTTTTTTTGTTTTTGACTATTGTTCCTGAAGACCCTTTCAAAAAAAGGCAATATGCATTTCCAAGATCATTAGGAGTAGGAAAAACTCTGAATTTAATACACTTGTTCCACCAACCTTCATCTTCCGTGTCTTTCTTTTTGGCCCCTAAACAGGCCTCAACACTATTGTTCCTGAAGGCCCTTCCAAAAAGGCAATACGAGCAGGGTTAGGGTTTTGTTCTTCATTTCCTTATCGAAGTTGCATTGCATCAAAAAGAAACACACATGGTAAGAAAAATGATGGTCCAGTCCCTCTGGGGCAATTGTGTCGGAATCTGTCTGCAGCTCGAGAGACGATGGTGTAAAGTGCTATGGAGATCGTGGGCCACCAAATGAGTCAAAAGGAAAATCTAAACAAATAAGCCTTACACCATAGTACTGGCTTTAAGAGCTTCGCTCAATTTCTGCTTGGTTTAATCTTTGGCTTTCTCTCTAAGATACTCACTCTAGGATTTGTCTTCTCCTAGAATATGCCATGCTATCGCTGATTCATACTTTTCCATGATCATTAGGAGTAGGAAAAACTCTGAATTCAAAACGTCCAACTATGGGTAACAAGTAGGGTAGTCTGGGCTCTGTAGCCATGGTTGGCAACCAGACTAAGAGAAGAATATCTATGAATTCAAAATCAGGATCCGGAGTCCGATGTCATGTTTCGTTCTGGCAACTCTTGCGACGGAGCGAAGCTGTATTGGCTTCTGTATTTTCCTTGGACAACATCGGTGACGTGGAGAAGGAAGACGTACTGCATGGGAATCTACCGATCTCTGATTAAAAAATTAAAAAAAACTTTGCCCAGAAACATTTATGAAGTAATGAAAATATGTTAATATATAATTAATTTATTTCAGCGTATTGATGTTCTTGTAAAGCAGAATAAGCACCGAGAAGCATTGGCTTTGGCTCTGTCTTTCTATGAAGGCAAAGCTAAATCTGTTGTGGGTCTGATAGGATCAACAAACAAGAAAAAGTGTGTTGTAAAAGACATGTTAAGTAATAAAAATTGCAGTCAGCTTTTTTTTTTCTTTTTGGAGGCATGGTGGAAAAATGCATTGTGACTTAGATTTAGGAATTGGAGTGTCAAGTTTGAATTCCACTCAAGTTCATTGCATTCACTTATGTGCTAATTCCTTTGGGAAAGGTATGAATCCATCTCTTTTTCTCCCAGCTATGGGTAAACAGCAGGACAGATTAAGTTCTATAGTCTTAGGTGGTAACTTGTCTAGAAGAAGAAAAATCTCTGAATTCAAAACCTCTAATTATGTGTAAATAATAGAGCAGGCTAAGATCTGTAGGCATGGTTGATAACCAGACTAGGGGAAAGACAATACTAAATACAGTCCAGTGTCATGTTCTATTTTATTCTGTTAACTCCTGCAATGATGCTGGTGCCTAGCTCCGTTGGCCTCTGCCTTTTCTTTGGACAACATCGGTGACGTGGATACGTGCTGCATTGGAAACTGCCGATCTCTCATAAAAAAAGAAACTGCCTAGGCTTGCGTTTTTCGAATGCTGATCCATGGTCTCTTCAGACCGACGGATGCCAATTTCATTCTGTTAACTCCTATAACGATGCTGCTGCTTAGCTACATTGACCTTTTCCTTGGACAACATCGGTAGCATGGAGAGGGGAGACGTATTGCATGGGAAACTACCGATCTCTCATAAAAAAGGCCTACGCTTTTCGGATGCCGATTCATTGTTTCATCAGACCGACGGATGCCCCGCCTCCCAACAAAAAAAAAGAAAAGAAAAATGTGCGATATGAACAAAAAAGGCAAATTCAGAATTTGGACTCGACACGCCGATTCCATTTTCTACACCGATAACCGTTACAGTAACCGCGCATCTGCCCATTGGAACATTATTATTTCTAATTGATTATATCTGTTCACGGTCGGCTTTTCGGCTATCACTCTACGACAGGATCCCAAGTCACGCAGGTGTCATTGTGATCCGATAATTTTGTTTGATTAAAAAGTTAGAATTTAATCTGTTTACTTAACAACACCCAAAGCAACAAAAGCTTTTCATTTCCCTGATCCAAATAAACAACCCCAGGTTTTCACGTTTAAACACAAAATCCCGAAAAATACGAACAAAAATATTCGCCATAGCCTCCTTTCCTTCTTAGCCAACGGAAACTATGCAGATTCGTGACAAATTCGATGACACGAGTTTGCTTACAGAAAAACGGAACAAAAGATCGATTCACGCTAAAGTTGATTTCATTGTGTGTAATTGGAATGGTTAGGCGTTGTTTCAGGGAAATGGGAGAATTCTTTATTCGCATGGCAGATGAAGCGACCTATAATTAAATTAAGAAAAAACAAGAATTTCAAAAGGGAAAAAAATACTTTGAATGTCTTTCTCAAGGCTTTTGTAGATTTTAAAATCCACAAGGATTTTTTTTTTATTTTAACCGAATCCACTCGTGCTTTCATTCCATTTTTTTAAGTTGCAGAAAAATTAGCTCTAAACAGCAGTTTGAAATGTACTTTACGAATTTATAAATTTAAGTGCCGTACTAGATTGGCTGATAGGTCTCATCATTTTATGTTGAAATGGATAGATGTAGCCGTAACTTCTATGCTACCAGTTTCTTTTCTTGCACGTCTCGCTTTTAGAACACTATTTCGTATTCTTGCTTTCCAGTTAACTTTGATCTTCAAAAATTTGAAACTGCAGTATCAATCATTATCTTCAGTTTTCTTATTTACTGACCTTTTATTTTATTTTTTTCCTTCTCCTTACACGAATAAATTCCTTCGAATTCGATTATCTTCAGAGTTGCTTTTGAACAACGTCACTTTCGGATCATTGCAAACAGAACTCGACGCCGTATGATCAAACAAATGATTAAAAAGAACCTGAGATTAAATCTGCGAAAATATTACGAACAAAAGTTTAAGACTATTGTGGAGTAAATTACAGATATGAACTAGGCAAGACACCTTAAATAACGAACTCAAAGCGAGCCAGGAGAAATCAGTTGCAGTCAGTCTCAGGTTAGTGTCAAGAAAAGACAAGATATGACCTCCCGCTTCGGGCAGAGGATGACTCAGTCGGGCTCTGTCTTCGGATAGAGACTCGGCTGCGAAAAACAGACCACTTCTGTACCGGATCCCACTTTGGCGAGATCGAGGTAAATTTTGACCAGAGGCCCGGGTGGAAACGCTCGGGTTTCCCACAGTAAACTTGACCTTGTGTCGCATCTAGACCACAGTAAAGCGGCCGGTAAATACCAATCCGTCGTAGTCTGAACCAGGCTCGCAACAAGACAAGACCTGTGCTTTCAGGTGAAGGATGACTCGGGGTTCTGTCTTCGGATACAAAAGCGGCTGAGAAAAACAGGCAAGTTGGGGTCAGGCAGTTCGCTGTTTGGCTTGCCATTGACAAGACTTCTGTTTTCGGAACGAGGGTGACTCAGTAGGGGCTCTGTCGATTTTTAATTGTTTTTTTTTTTTTACTTTCATAAGATTAAACGATTTTCTCTCACCAATTTTTCGCTATAAATAACGAGTCAATTCTCTTTGCTGTAGAAATCACACCTGTACCTTTTACCTTCTCTCATTATCAGTCTCTTTCTTTTTCTCCTTCCCCCTCTCTCTACACACCATTCTCTCTCCATCTCACTATCTTCCCTCTGTCTATCGTTATTTTTCCTCTTCTTGGTTTCATACACGTATAATTTCACTTAAAGTTAACATCTTTCGTAAAGGGTGTTCCAATAACTTGGACCGATTTTAAATGTAAATTAAGTTTAAGGGTCCAATGATTTTTCTTTTCCTTTCAGAGTTAACAACTTAAGTCTTTGGCAATTTCAACCATGGAAAGATTAACAATCAAACAACGTGTTAAAGTTATCGAAGCCTATTACGAAAATGGACGTTCAAACAAAAATGCATTTCGCGCACTTCTTTTGAAACAGCAAAGTCAAACTTGACGTCTTTAGATTTCTTCCTTTGGGGTCATCTCAAAATTAAGCTCTATGCCAACAAGCCAACAACAATTCAACAATTGAAGGATGAGATAATAAGGCATATTGGTGAGATCGAGGAGCAACTATGCAGAGACGTCTTCAAAAATTTTGACGATCGAGTGGAGGTATGCCGCCGAAAACTTGGCGGACATTTGGGCGATATTATTTTTCACACATAATCACACATGACTTAAATAGCATGATCCAATAGAGAAATAAATACATTTTCAACAATAACACTGATTTATTTACTGCTGACTTTGATCCGTCTTAATGAAACACCCTTATATATAATCCGTCATAGTGAAACTGACTTTATTATATATATATATATATATATATATATATATATATATATATATATATATATAGTTAGTTAGTTTATGAAAAACTAAGTAATCCGTATGGGTAAACCTAAGGAGGATATAATCCAGAGAGCTCAATGTAAGTCCAGAGCAAATAATTTAAATAAAAACAGACCACTTTAAGGTTCCATGTAATAAATTATTTATTTATTTTTGGGAGTAAAGTCTGATGATCCGCAGTCCTTTTAAAAGGGCTGTGGTGAAATAATTTATTACATGGAACCTTAAAGTGGTTTGTTTTTATTTAAAAAAATGTATATTTATATGTGTGTGTGTGTGTGTGTGTGTGTGTGTGTGTGTGTAATGAAGCTTTGGTAATCCGTATGGATAATTCCAAAGAGGATGTAATCCAGGAAGCTCAATGTAACACCAGAAAAAATATTAATTAATTAAATTAAAAAAGGGAACCTCCTTAAGATTCCATGAATATTTCTCTAGAAAATATACTTTTCCTGGTCACATCTCTATTTACCTTATATATATATATAAGTAAGCAAATATAAATGGATATAAATCCGACAGAATGGAGAAAAATATTTGGAAAAAACAAACAAAAATCCTTAAATGCAATTATGTTGTTTTAATATGAATGAAATGTCAACGTCTGACGTTTCGGTTTAATAAACCTTCATCGGGACAATATTCATTAAAATGCAATTAATATAATCAGTTCAACATGACAAAGACGATGGACATAAAAACAAGACTTATCCAAAACAGATAACTGAAAATTTTAAATGATCAGCTTTCCGTTTAAGCGTGGTCACGTTGTCGTCAAATGGGCGACGCTTTCAAAACGTATTCCTAAAATCTAAGCACCTTGAATGAAAACGAAAAAATGAAAAGAATTCTATTATGATGGAAAATTGTATGTACGCTTGTCGAGCATTAATCTCGCTAAAAAAGGGGAAATACTAAAGAAACCAGGTCTAGTATTCACCGTGCGTGAGATGGATATTATACCTGCTTCATAAATCCTCCTAAGATTTTTATTATGAAAATATTTTAAAATCTTCACGGAATCAAAATCGAAATTATGATCTGCTTTAGTTATGTGTACAACTAAAGCATTGTTCAAATTTCCGAGGCGAATATCTCGTCCATGCCCGAAAACACGAGACCCTACGGACCTGCATGTTTCACCCACATATTTTAGGTGACAGTTTTTGCATGAGATTTGGTAGATGCAAGCATCGGATGTAATATGTTGTTTGCTGGTGCTATTTAATAAATTACGGATAGTTCTAGTAGGTAATATTGTAGTTTTAATTTTTAACGCATTTAAATTATTGGAAATACGTTCGGTCAAATGGTTATTTGGAAGAAAGATGCGATCAAAAGAATTTTTATCAGGGCCAGCTGAAAGTGTACCTTTCATTGCTGTAGTTGTAGTGGCCTTCGTGGGGTCACTCTGCGCCGATGAGTAAATTTTCAACGCTCCATTTTTAGCCTTCCGTAATAATTGTCTCGGATACGAAAGATTTGAAAAGGTATCCTCAATACATGTGAATTCATCATCCAAACACCTTGCCGAACAGATGCGAAGAGCCCTTAAATAGAATCCAATAATAATACCCCTCTTAGTGTTAGTATCATGGTGAGAGTAAAAATGTAAATAGTCATTTTTACATGTGGGTTTACGATATACTTTAAATTCTAATTTATTTTCACCTCCAATGAGCAGCATGTCCAAAAAAGGTAAAGAATTATTAGACTCAAGTTCATAGGTAAATTCTATAGTAGGTTCTATTTTATTTAATCTATCAGTAATCTTGTTTAAATCATGTTTATGTGGGTAGATAAATAAAATGTCATCGATGTATCGGAAGTAATGTGTATCAGGTGGAATGACATTTTTAAAAGGTCCAGATTCAAGAAATTCTAGAAATATGCATGCTAGGAATCCAGAGAGAGGACTCCCCATCGGTAAACCAAATTTTTGTTTATAATAAATATTATTATACTGGAAGAAACAATGTGAAGTGCAAAGGATGCATAATTTGATGCATTTCGAGATAGAGATAGGTAGCTTAAAGTCAATTTTCTTAAGGTGGTTCTCTAATTGTTTAATACATTTATCAACAGGTATATTAGTAAATAAAGATTTGATGTCTAAGCTAGCTAGGGATTTGTTACCTATATCAATATTTCTCAACTTATTTAGAAGAGAGCCTGAATTCTTTACATGTGCGTTACTTACGGTGCCCAGAATTGGAGTTAGAAATTTAGTTAAATATCTAGCGATATTATGAGGAGCTGAGCCTATACCCGAGATAATGGGCCTTAATGGAATGTTAGGCTTATGGGTTTTGGGGAGGCCATAAATTTTAGGGACGGTGGGGTGGTAGTTAATAAGGGAAAGCCAAATTTTATCTTCATTACATATGAGTTTCTTATAGGACCTATTGAAATCTTTTAGATTCTTAGAAACTTGTATAGGGGAGATCTGTTCATAAGTGTCTCTATCATTTAGCAAGTCCAACATTTTCTGGTTGTAAACAGTGGTATCCATGACAACAACACCGCCTCCTTTACCAGAAGGAGATATAATGATATTATTATTCATAGACAAGGATTTTAAGGCATTCATATACCTCTTAGGTAAAGTGAATTCCATATTTTGGCCATCAATAGAGGCAGCTAAAATGTCTTGGGTAAAACCTTTATGGAAGTCAGAATTACTGTGTTTGTAGTTTATATTTATAAGTTTGCTAATATTGTAGTCTTTTGAACCAGTTGCAAACTTTAGACCAAAGCTAAGGGCTTCAGTCTCTAAAGTGCTAAGTGTGGTATTGGGGACATTGGTGATCAGATCCATTCTACCCATATTCTTCCAACAGCTGCGATCACATAAAGTATGGAATTTTAGTTTTAAACTCCTGATGTGTTTATGATTAATTCTGGTCACTTCGGATCGAAGTCTCTCAGCTGTGATGCGAGACATGCTGTTTTTCAACTTTAGTTCACGTCCTAGAAGTGTGGCTTTTAAAAAGGTTTGTTCCTCGGAAAACTTTAAATCTTTTACTGATGATTCCAAGTAGACTTTAATATAGTCAGGGAAAATATGTGAAGATGATTTCAGAATATTAGATAAGCCCGATGGAACGATTTTCTCATATATACAGTTCGTTAAGAAATCCTTTCTGTTTTTGTAGGAATATGCGGTGACCAATAGATGCTTGTATTTTCGGATGAGCTTGAAGTCTTCCATGTTATTGTTATAAAGTGAATTCAGGTTTGTATTTCCAGTAGACAGTATGTAAGCAAATATAAATGGATATAAATCCGACAGGGCAGAATACAGCGGCCTCTCTGCTTTATGGGTTGGACGGTCCCTACTAACATCAATTATGTTTAGTTTGTATTTGTGTTTATTTTAAGTTTATTATTGGGTTCATTTCCCTCCCCTCTCATTTTATCATTATTAGAATTGTATATATATATATCATCATTAGAATTTTCATGGTATGGGGCGCGATTTTGGTAGGTCTCCCTTGAGAGCACGTGGTATTATGGTGGTTGAAGGATTGTTTGGTGATGGACGAGTTCTTTTGGTGAATGTGTAAAATGTAATGTACGAATGGGTCGCGAATCTGATTAGCTAGGTATAAGATAGTTAGTGTTGACCAGCGTCTACCCATCCCCTTTATTGGCCTTGTGCCACAATTTGTACTTTTTGTTCAAATAAATACCAGTCTTGTTTTTATGTCCATCGTCTTTGTCATGTTGAACTGATTATGTTAATTGCATTTTAATGAATATTGTCCTGATGAAGGTTTATTAAACCGAAACGTCAGACGTTGACATTTCATTCATATTAAAACAACATAATTGCATTTAAGGATTTTTGTTTGTTTTTTCCAAATATTTTTCTCCATATATATATATATATATATATATATATATATATATATATATATATGAAGATATATAGTCTTAAGTTGTGCTATATTTATGGGATAAAGTGCTCAATATCAGAGATAGAGCGTGTGTAAATATAAAAGTGAACATAGAAGTCAACACTTAGAGGCGACCGTCTGTTTCATGCTATATGCAATCGTCAGGCCACATATAGCATGAAACATACTGTCGCCTCGAAGTGTTGACTTCTATGTTCACTTTTATATATATATATATATATATATATATATATATATATATATATATATATATATATATATGTCTGTATGTATATATATATATATATATATATATATATATATATATTGATGCATGTTTCATTAAATAATATAGACAAGTGTTGTTTATTTATTTTATGTATTAGGTTGGTGCAAAAATAATGACGTAATAATGTCGTTTTTTGACGTATTTTTAACGTCAAAAAACGATATTATTTTTGCACTAACCTAATAATACACGGAAAAATATCCGTGAATATGAACAGATTATGCTAAAAATAAGTAGACATTATCATCATCAAAACTGTTTCGATTTGAGGTCATGAATTAACATATTCTCTCTTCTTCAGTGACATTGTATACTGATTCGACAATATTTTGCCACCCTTCTTTGTCTTATGCAAGTTTGCGGATTTGTTGCAGATCTTCCTTGATTGTAAACTTCTCTAAAGGAAAAGTGGGATCATTCTGCCTTGTTCTTTGAATATCTCGGTTTAGCGTTGTGACTATGGTGGTTCTTGGATAACCTCTGAACTTTTTTGAAGTCAGTTTTTTTCAAAGTAAACCTCCATGGCTTTCTTAGCTTGGCATTTTGGATCCATTCTGTTTGTTGACAGTCGTATGATTTTTTCTTGAACAGTGAGCTGTATTACAGACACACGGTCTGATACTTTCCAACATCAATGTACATTATTCCTCCATTTACTTTTAACAACAAATCCGTTTCCATAATTTTTGCATTCTGTCTTTAAACATATCAGCTGGTGTTTGTTTTTGCCGGTCTTACTGTTCAGATCAGTCCCAATTTTTCATTTTTCGAATATTGTCATTCTCTGTATGCAACGTCTTAAATAAGTAATTACTGTAGCAGCCATCACCTACTCCGCCAGTATAATAATGTTTGTAATTCATTAAATCAGGCGTGATCAAAGTTTGAATACAAAGTATGATTTTCTCAACAGTACTTTTCCTTTGCATGCAAATAAAAGTTTGTCTTATTAAGTCTTGACATTATTCTTTTGGTGAAGTTGCAGAAGGAAAGAAATGAGTCGCAGAAACAAGATATCCTATTTTCTAAGCTCAATTTATTAGCACCAAAATACGTATATACACATAAACTTATGTGCGTGTGTGTTTGTGTGTGAGGGATGTTAACCAGCAACTATTGCGTGATCATTGCGTTGGGTTTAATTTTGCAAGAAAATCTCCATGGCACTTCGAGGTTCATTCGTATCCCACAAGATTTCAATGAGGATACTATTTTAAGTCTCTTGACACTTCCATTCTTTATAAAACTTAATTCCAGCATCCATTTTGGCATTCTGTTTGGTTTCTGTCCACTCAAACGTATTGCTATACAGACTTCCAGTGTCAAAGTTCAGTTAAATGGAAAATAAACAAATTTGTCTTTGAGATGTAATTTCATCTATTCTGATTAAGACTGATCCAAAACAAGCAGAGAAATCGATCACTGGTTAGTTTCTATCTCAGTATATATATATATATATATATATATATATATATATATATATATATATATATATATATAAGTAACCCCACAGACAGACTGTTTCGGTGTATCACAGCTCATCAGTGTGGCGTCAGTCGGAATTCTACCACTAAGCCGTTGGCGCACGACAGGGATGAAGGTGAATTTAAGCGTATTTATTTTTAGTTAAACACACAGTGACTGAGAGAACTCGATTCAATTTACCGAAGAGTCTTGCATTATTAGCCTAATATAAATATATATATATATATATATATATATATATATATATATATATATATAGCATTTATCGCTACTCTGCTTAGCGTATTGAGCACTCTACGTTTTAACTTTATTACTCGTTTCGGTTTTTTTTTCTTTGGACTAAAAACTTAAGACACTAGACGATTCCCCTCGTTCGGATTTTTTTTAGCTATTTCTTTTTTTTCCAATTTTTTCCTCGGGTACCAATTTGTTTTGATAGACTCACAAGCTGTGCTATTCGTGGTTTTTTACCAACTGAGTATTACTATCAGCATAATTTATATATATATATATATATATATATATATGTGTGTGTGTGTGTGTGTGTGTGTGTGTGTTTAGTTGGATTGACGTGAGTTTATGACCCTGGGCTTTCCAATAAGTACCGCGCATATATAATATATAAATACATGAATCATTCATACAAAAAACAAATACAAAGGTTAATGATTTAATTGGCGAGAATCCATCGTCGCGAACAATTCAAATAATATACAAAAACCCCGAACCTGTTTATGAATGAAAAGATCCTTGTTTTATGAATTTCAGTTGCATAAGGTCTTATTATTTTTACAAGCTTTCATCTGTTCCTACAGACATCCTCAGGTATGGAAATAGATTTTGTTCTTGTTTTTACTCTCAGTAATAAGAGGTCCTGTAGGAACAGACGAAAGCTTGTAAAAATAATAAGACCTTATGCAACTGAAATTTATAAAACAAGAACAAAATCTATTTCACAGGAGCATTCCCTTTTTCATAATCTGAAATTAATGCAACTAAAACACATTTAAAACTTTTAAGCTTGCCTTGATAAAGTCGGATTGATGAAACGCATCGGCAGTGACTAAGAAATATATTTTCCAATTGTCTTATTTTTATCCATATATATATATATATATATATATATATATATAGAAAGAAAGAAAGAAAGAAAGAAAGAAAGAGAAAAGCAGCGAGAGATTTAGTGGAAAGTGAAGGAAATGTGAAAAGAACGACGGAAGGCAGAAAAGAAAGAAAGAAAGAAAGATATTGTAAGAAGAAAAGAAGCTGAAGGGAGGAAAAGAAAAAATGTGTGGATGTTGTTTATTCAATTTCCAGAGATACATTTTCCTCATGTCCCTAAAGGCCTCGATCTCTTCTCTTTTATTTTTAATATCTGAATTAATAAATAAATATGCAGGGTTCGATCATTATCACGTTTATTTTTCTATTCTTTTGTTCTGAGCCCCATTTGAAATGTAAACTTTGAAATTCACACAGCAATGAGTTCAAATAAGACGACATGTCTTTTAAATATCAAGTGTTTCGGTCATATAATTGACTGAAATCAATAATAAAAATAAGCAATTTTTCCTTTTTACTAAAAAGCATTGCTACGTACCTCCGTCCGTAATTATCTATAAATATAGGTGAAAATGAGTTTTCACATTTATTACTCATGAACTTTCTTCTGGCTCAGACTTTCCTATGTTGTTTTTGGTATTTTCGAAACATTTAAAATTTAAATTGCTTTGGTTTTGGAGTTTTAACCCACATACATTAGACAAAATTGTTGTAAACATTAATGTTTCAAAATGTACCAAAATCATTTATAGACCTGCGTTTATTATTGCATTTACAATAAAAAAAAATTTAATTATCATTTTTTTTCAGTGTTTCAAGTTTTTCAGTGTATTCATTATATTCTTTTATTTAATAAGAATTGGAAGATTGAATCTTTGGTCATGAACATGGCAAAGAAATCTACATTGGCATGAAAATCCATGACTTTTATTTATAGTTTCATTATTTTATGAGTGACTTCTCTACAGACACAAGCGTCCTGGGTATGACGGTAAACTACATCCGCGTCCTGGGTATGGCGATAAACTGCATCCAACAGCAAGGTCTCAGATAATGTTTTCAGAAAAATAATGTTGCCAGCTCTAAGTTTTTGAAACAATAATGTTGCCAGCTCTAAGTTTTTGAAACAATATTGTTTCAAGGACTTGGAGCTGGCAACATTAATGTTGCCAGCTCTAGGTTTTTGAAACAATAATGTTACCAGCTATGCGTTTTTTCTTTTGTAAAAAAAAAATTATGTTGCCAGCTATACGTTTTTTTTTTGTAAAAAAAAAATAATGTTGCCAGCTATACGTTTTTTTTTTTTTTTGTAAAAGAAATGTTGCCAGCTATACGTTTTTTTTGTAGAAAGAAGTAATGTTGTCAGCTATACGTTTTTTTTTTGTAAAGGAATAATGTTGCCAGCTATACGTTTTTTTGAAACAATAATGTTGCCAGCTATACGTTTTTTATTCCATACAAAATAGGCATTTAAAATTCATATAAACTGGATTTGGCATTAAATAACCCACAGTGGTTGATATGCCATAAAACCCAAACAAACAAACAAACAAACAAATCTACAGACACAAGTAATTTGTGGTGTTTGTGAAGGAAAATTTAAGAATCCATATAAATTAAGATTCGGTTGGTTTGGTTTGGTTTGGCTTGGCTTATCAATCTCAATAGGTTATTTAATGCCAATAAGATTTTTATTGCTGGTTATATTTTTCCAAAAACGTATTGCTGTTAATATTTTTTTCAAAAATGTATTGCTGGTAATAATTTTTTCTTCAAAAATTTATTGCTGGTAATTTTTTTGCAAAAACGTATGCTGTATTAAAACCTATTTTTAGACTTTCATGGAAAGGGATCAGAGTGTTTTGAGGAGTGTAAAACCACCTCTTAATTGCTGGTGTTCCCAGATCCACCCTGACCCGGGGTGGTAGCACCTGTTAGTGTCCCAGCTATGGATAAATAGTTAACCCCTAAACTGGGGTCAAAACACTATGAAAGTGTAAAAATGGGTTTTAATACCAGAAATACTTTGTTAAAAAAAATATTATTATCAGCAATACATTTTTGGGGAAAAAAAGATATTACCAGCAATATATTTTTGAAATGAAGGAAAAATATTACCAACAATAGATTTTTGAAGGGAAAATATATTACCAGCAATGTATTATTGCCAGCAATACATTTTTGAAAAAGAAAATATTACCAGAAATAGATTTTTGAAGAAGAAAAAATATTACCAGCAATACATTTTTGAAGGAAACACAATACATTTAAGAAGAAATATATTATCAGCAATAAAAATTGCCGGCATTAAATAACCCATTGTGGTTGATATGCCGTAAAACAAGCTAAACCAACTTGGCATCAACAATGATTACATCTCTTTACTATTTATCAAATACAAATGGCCGCGTGCGATGGTATTTTTGTTATTCTCTGTTTTTTCCTCGTACATTGAACCTCTTTTTATTCATCCTTCTATACGGAATAAAGACATTTTCATACTACCGTGTACATTTTATTGGTATACAACAAAATGCAACCCTTGTCTTATAATCAATAGCACCATCAACAGTAGCAAAAACGTTCTTATCATTTATCAACTACCTCACACACCCTTGTGCAAATTAATTGAAACAACCGCTTTAGTTTCCTTTTTTTTCACCATACGGTCAGTTTTAGACCCACTCGAGTGACAGGGTGTGGTCGATTTCTATTTTTTCCTCAGATAATCTTATTTGCAATAGTGTGCAGTAATATGAATCGATTTTCGGGGTGTATGATGAAATTTGTTTGACCTTGAAAAATATTGCTTCATCTGTGATTGCATCAGATTTTTATCACGCCCACACACTATTGTTTTGACTGTCGATTAGTAGTCCTACGGCTATTGTCTGCGATGGACATTGCTCCATGGAAGCGTACGAAAACGGTAACGCTACACGAACACATTGACAAGCCTTTCCATTGAGCATATAAAATTACTATAGACGAACTCGGAAACTCTCCTGATTTAAATCCAATCGAGAATCTGTGGTCAGTCTGCAAGGAACGACTTCGTGGAATGCATAAACGAAGTGCTAACATGTGCACTGTGTGATGTTTCATTGGGAAAATACGAATAAAGTAAATAATAACAGAATTATTTATTTTGTTTCAATTGATTGGCACAAGGATGTAGTTCCTTTCTATTTTTCAACTAAAGAACACAAAGCAATAGGCATCTTTACAAACTATCAACATTTATTCAGCCCGTGCTTATTCTGGATTGAAGCCTAATTTTATGCTTTGATGCGCATTATCTTGAACGGCCACTCTTCTAAATCCTTCTACCTAAATTTAACTGTCCCTAGGGTACTATCCTCGGAACTGCAATGTACCTAATAACCTTCTCGATGTCATCAGTTCTCATGACATGACATCTTTGAAATGCGAGAAATAATTCTTCTCGAATCATTCAAATTCTAAGCAAATCTGTAACATATAATGGAACAAATAAATTGATTCTAAAAGAACAAGACGCCCTGCTAAGAGTTATTATTGGGAACTTTAACAACATGCGCTACTCAGAATCGTCCTGGGTCTGACGTTTTAACTACATCCAGCAGCAAGGCCTCTGATCAGGAGTTTTTGAAGAGCACGGAACCACATTTTAATTGCTGTTGTTCCCAGGTCGACCTTGGCGTGAGTGATAGCACCTGTAGGGGTCTCAGCTATGGGCAAATAGTGACCCCCACCACCCAACAAAAACCAACAGTACATTCTTATAATAAAATGAGGAGCAATAGATATTTTATAAAAAATGACAATCAATGCAACACTAAAAACATAAAAATACATTTTTACAATAAAATTACCAACAATGCATTTTATGATCTACACATACACATACACACACTATATATATATATATATATATATATAACATCTTTACCATGTAAGTATAAAGTTACGTGCAAAATATATAGATTTCGGCATTAGAAACTGTTGTGGTGTCCTCCCTCTAAAGTGTCTATGTTGGACTCTTCCGCCTACTATAAGATTAGTAGGAGAGAAGGCCTTGGGGGAATAGTCGAACAGATTGTTCTTGTCGAACTCTCTGCCATGAGCTGAAAGGAACCCGGACGAGGGAGGTAGACAGACCCGAACCCGCTTATGCGGGTTCTACAGAAATATTTTGGGCCGAGCCTACGAGCTCGGAGACCCATGGTAAACTCGACCTTGTGCCACATACACCCCTCGTACGGGGGCTGTTGAATATTAACAGTGTAATAGATTGTTCTACCGGGGCTGTGACTTTTCGCAGCTGCTGTCGAATTTTCTGTCTTTGGGCAGAGAGGAAACTGACGAGCTTGTGCCGAATGGCAGAGTCTCGGGGAGATAGACAGACTCGAACCCGTTTATGCGGGTTTTACGGGAATTTTTAGCCGAGCCCACGGGCTCGGATGATCCCCGTTAAAATCGGCCTTGTGTCACATCTACCCTCGGTGGGGGGGTGGGGCTACTAAATATTAACAGTCGATTAGATTGAACGCTGGGTCAAACGACACACACTCACTAGTCGTGTAATATTCTTCTGTTGTACTTATTAATATATGATATATCTGTAACTCTTGTTTTGTTATTTCTTTAACCATTTACTTGCTCACAACAAAAACCCATAGAGGTGTTAATATGCAGCTAAACAAAATCAACCAACCAACCAACCAGCTACGTAGAAAACTCAGGCGGAAAGATAAAAGAATGAACGCATAATGTAATCTTAGAAAGTAAGAAAGGACTTTCTATTAACTGTAACATTAACAGAATGTATTCTTGTCAATATATACGATGTGATGTTGAAAGTTTCTCAGAAATACCTAATTCCGAACATCTTGCCAAATTGAACGAGCATCAGAATTTTTTTCGCAGTACCATCTTGGTCAGGCCTGGAATGCTTCTGCAATACATTTAGTATGCTTACATATGTGTGTATGTAAGTCTGAAAATGCAACTCATCTTTATTGTTTTAAATAAATAATTACGGCTAAGCATTGAAAAGAAAAGCTGCTAATAAACTGTCGTATTTTTCGGTTGGCAAAATTTACATTAGCATCCGTTTTGCCTAAAGCTGACAAGAAGCAGCAACTCGATTATTAGTGACCGTTGAATACGCAAACTTGAGCGACAATCTCCATTAGATATTTATTCGAGATGAAGAGGAGGTGATACATACTTTTAGCGAATCAACAGTAATCACGAGTATATTGACTCTTTTGGTTTTCCTGTTGGCAAATCATTGTTTTAAACGACGAATATTATTTATTCGTTCATATATATATATATATATATATTAAAGACATTTTTTTATGTTTAACATTCTTTTTATAGATACAAGTATTTAAGCAAATGCTCTGGTTATAATAAACAGTATTAAATAACATTTACCGGCCTGAATGTCCGAGAAATTTTCATAGAAAATATTCGTCCTATAGTCATTTATCTTGACGTGCCTAACCGCTCGGCCACAAAGGATCGTTCGGTTGGCAAGGTCGAATTTACCTTGTACCTATAAAAAGAATGTTAAAAAGAATGTTAATAAATTGTCGGACTTTGTCCATTTCTTAATGTATGACGTCATTTGATACGCCATGAGCAGTTATGAATGTACGAGATTCATGGAAGATTGAAGTTTATAAGCAGTAAATTTAGGCTCGTCAAGCTAAATGACGGTTCCGTATAGGATGCAGATTCGAATCCTGTCAAAGGACGAATATTTTCTATGAAAATTTCTCGGAGCTTCTCAATACTAAAACGTTTGATAAAAATTTCTCTGGAGCTTCTCAATACTAAAACGTTTGATAAAAATGATGAATCGTAACGTTTTTTGTTTTTGTTTTTTTTTATTTAATTTTAGAAGAATATAGAAAAAAAAGAAAAAAGAGGGGAAAATAGAGGAACAAACAACAAATAACGAAAAAGGCATTTAAGAGGCAGATAGAAAAAAAAAAATAAAAAGAAACACCAAGCAGAGAGAGGGAACAAAAAAAAAGGATATATACAAGTCTAGGCAAGTTAAAAACTTGAAGATTAACAATGACCTCTATTTAAAATGTTGACTCTTGTTACAAACAGGAAAAAATTAAAATTGGAAAAAATTACATAAAAAATACAATCATTAAAGTTAAGAAAAGGAAGTTTTATTGTAGACAAAAGAAAAGAATAGAATTTAATATTAAAATTATTATTTGGGAAAGCGAAAAGATGCCTTTCAAAAGTTAAACAAAGTCTAAAGAAGCTGAAAAATCTCTTAGAAACAAAAGAAAGAGGACTGAACTGTTATGTAATATCGATTTTTCTATATAACAGCGAATGCTGGACAATTTCCTCACAGATTTGAAGCAACTGACGTGTGGTTCTACAGAAGAATGTTGAAAATACCATGAACTGAACATGTGAGCAACGGCGAAATGTTAGAGAAAATGAAAACAAAAAAGGCACTTATACTTAACATCAGGAAGAGTCAATTGATATTTCCAGAGCACATAATGAGGAAAGAGGGCTTGAAAAATGTGGCACTCACTGGACATATTGAAAGCAAGAGGAGCAGAAGAAAGCAGTGAATAACTTGACTAGAGAGATTGAGTAAACGTTTAGCAAAACAGGGATTAGAACAGATAGCAAAAACAGAACATTTTTTAAGAGCCACTAAAGACAGGAAATTGTGGAGAGCTATGATCACCCACATCCTGAAGAGACGTAGTAAATAGAAGAAGAAGAAGAAGAAGAAGAAGAAGATATATATCTGTGAATATGCGAGAATATAAGATGAGGAGTATTAAATAATAATAATAGCTAGGAGTCAGCAAAGATGGAATATAGCATACCCAAATAAAGGGAAAAGTAAGAAAAGTCTGGTGTTAAATACCGTGTTGAATTCACAAAACAGAATATTAGCCCTAAATACCTTATCTGTCCCTGGGGTGCAATACAGTTTCAACATTCTTAATTGGACCATGGTTGACATTAAGCGAATGGATGTCAAAGCGAACAATCTTCTCACTTGCCAGTGCATGCATCATCCTAACGCTGATGTTGATTGTCTGCATGTGCCCAGATCCGAAGGAGGCAGAGGATTAGTTCAACTAAAATTATTTTACAAAACTACAACAATCCGCCTTCAAAGATAGGTGAAAACTACAGAAGACTGTATGATGATCTGTACCAAATAACATGAAAGAGGCAAGAAACGTCATTCAGTAATAATGAAAAAAAAAGTTCAAAATAGAGTTTCAAGTGGGTGAAGTAATGCAAATATAACATAATGCGCCTATTGCAAAGAATCTAAAAAAGAAAGCAAAGGCAAATTCAATTGACCAGATATAGGAACGATGGCAAGATAAACCGCTTCACGGTCAATATTCAGCCCGTACCAAACAAGCTGATGTAGACAAACCTCGTACTCATCAGTATATACGTAGTGAATGGTTAAAACCTGAAACCGAAGATTTTATTCTTGCTACACAGTACCAATGTTTGCTAACTAGAAATTACCAAGCACACATACTGAAAAATTGTGTTAGCGCAAAATACAGATCCTGTGATAAATATTCTGGAACAATTGACCATCTTGTATCAGGTTGTACGGTATTGGCACCCACTGAATATAAAAACCCGGCGTGACAGAGTAGGCCAATATTTGCACTGGAAAATCTGCAACTCTTACGGAAAGAAAACTAGAATAAATTGGTATGAACACCACCCAGACCAGGTTACAGACATGGGACCTGTAACAATTTTATGTCACTTTACAATAAATACAGGCAAAACAATCAAACCTAATCACCCAGACATTGTGTGTTTTTTATTGACATGGTAGTTCCTGTAGATTGTAATATATCTTTGAAGATCTTCAGAAAACTATCACGACAAAAGAATCTTGAAGTGGAAATCTAAAAAAAAATGTGGCACATGGGGACATCAACAACTCCAGGTGTAGTTGGAGTAACTCGGATTGATTTGAAAAATTTTTAATAGATTCATCGAAGGAATCCCTGGTAGACCATGCCTTTAAGTAATAGAAAAATCGTACTCATAAATACAGCCTATACCTTACGAACATGGGATTATTTTCCTCAAAAACTGCTCAGTGGAAAATGTCATGATGCATTTCTGACCTAATGTTGGTTGGGACCCGGAAGGAAATGAGTACACATCAGAAATCAAAGGAATAATAATAATAATAATAATAATAATAATAATAATAATAATAATAATAATAATAAAATTGTTATTAACACTCTAATAAGACAAAGTGGAAAGAGTTTTCAGATTTATCAGATGCCACAACTAGAAGATTGATAATTCTTGCAGTCGTGATATTAACGTCCGCTGCATTTGAAATTTAGCCCACTTCAAAAACCCTATTCAGTGTGAAGCAAGAGCCGCCGAAAGTTTGTGATTTCTTAAGAAATTTATAGTGGTTCTACATATCAAGTATAAAAAAAAACATAACAAAAACATAATAATATACACAAATTATATTTATCATTCACTATATATATATATATATATATATATATATATATATATATATATATATATATATATAACTTGTCTGACCACAAACTCACCGATGACGAAGCCAAATTCCTGAATATTGGCCCGAATTGTCATCTTCAACCTAGATATGACGCTCTGAAAAAGAAAACCGAAATCTAAATTCTATACCAATCTATACAACAGCTCTCAACAGAAAAATCAATGAAAGTGCACGTCCGTCCGAGGTAAGACGATAAACTACATCCGCGTCCTGGGTAAGACGATAAACTACATCCAACAGCAAGGCCTCTGGTCAGGAGGTTTTGAGGAACGTGGAACCACCTCTTAATTGCTGGTTTTCCTAGGTCCTAGTATGGGCAAATAGTTGACCCCCAAACTGGGATCGAACACTATGAAAGTGTAAAAATAGTTTTAATACTAGCAATACATTTTGGTAAAAGGTTATTACCAGCAATGAACTTTTGAAGAAAAAATTATTACCAGCAATACATTTTTGAAAAAAAAATATTACCAGAAATAAAAATCTTGTCGGCATTAAATAACTCATAGAGGTTGATATGCCGTAAAACAAACCAAACCAAACCAAACTAAGGTGCACTCAAACCTAAAAGACTTCCTAAAACAGTTCGACACACAGCCAACATAACAATTTTCTCAGAGACAAACTCAAGTCGGCCGCAAGAGAGTTAAGCGACAGCCCCAATATCGTTATTAGATGCGCTAATAAAACCAATAATTACGTTGTTCTCAACGGACAGGACTATAACCAAAAGTTACTATCCATTCTAGACAACACAACGAAGTTCAGCAAATTAAAGAAAAAACCCAGAGGCACATTAAAAAAGCAAGTAAATAAGCTAATCACAGCAAACAACGCAGATGTTGAGAGCTTAAAAATTCAAGAAAATAGTTGGGGATTGCCAACCGAGATATATGTGTGGTAATCTAGAAAACCCATAAACCAGGTTTTCCTCTTCGACTAATCATATCCCAAATACCTACACCCGTATACCAACTGTTAAAAACCCTCAATCACATAATTTCTCCATACTAAAATCAACCTTTGAAAAAAACTCAGCACTAAAATTCACTTATGAACCCACGATACATAACAAGTCCTCTAAAGGCAGTGTCACGTTGCCTTTATGAGAGGACAGAAACGTGTCAGGTAAGTATAATTTTTCATCTTGTCGCTTTTTATTCATATATAAATTAGTGAATATACATAATATCCTACGTCGATAGCACAACTCGGAGCTTCATACAAACATGCAATCTTCAGGTGCAAACATACTGATCGTTCCGTAAGTTTGTACCTGAAGATCGCATAAAACTCCGAATCGATCTATCGACGTGGGATATTATGTATATTCACTAATATATGCTTAATAGCTCTGTTATATAATAATGAGCACTGTTTTTATAACACCTGAGAAAAAATGTACGGGTAAGTATATGTGCATATACGTATGTTTTTTTAACCCACACACACACGCACACGCACACACACACACACACACACACACATATATATATGTTTAGGCAGCATTTTTCATTGATGCATGTTTCATTAAATAATATGGACAAGTTTTGTCTATTTATTTTATGCAAATTCCTTTCATATGGTCTGATAAGCTTAATAACATTATCATTGAAAGACGGAAGAAAATCACCACATTACATACATGTCTTTTAATCCTATCTAAGCTTTCGGCTTACATATGCATGAGTTTGTCGTTGCTTGGAAATCTTCCATGCAAACAAAAACAGACTATCATTATTGTTATGTCCGTGTATTGTTTAATTTATTGTAATGTAATCGTTATCTTTGATGATGGCTTATGTAAGCCGAAAGCTTAGATAGGATTAAAAAACACATGCATTAATATGGTGCTTTCGTCTTTCAATGATAATGTTATTAAGCTTATCAGACGATATGAAAGGTATTTGCATAAATGAAATAGTCAAAACTTGTCTATATTATTTAATGAAACATATATATATATATATATATATATATATATATATATATGCCTCTCATAGAAAGTGTAAAAACTTCCGCAAAGGCCCTGATATATATATATATATATATATATATATATATATATATATATATATATATATATACATATATATATATATATATATAGTCGGGATTACGGCACCATCTCCCATAATATAATACGTCGTCGTGCGGCTCTATATGAAAACACGGCGTTGTTTCTTCAACAACTGTACGCCATATTGGATTGTGCTACATTCGCTATCTATCGTTTGTATCGTTTTGTTTTTTTAACTTTTTGCTTTCATTATGGCTTCCAAGCGTAATGCAAACCCATGGATGTTTATGTTGGTGATTTCCGACGTACGTCGAAAATCAAGTGTAATGGTTAGCAAGCTTGTCTCGCTAGGACAATTACAATTGAGTAGTGAGTTCGATCCTCACTGGGGCCCCCTACACTCGGCCTTGTTCCCCATCCATGCTACGAAAAATAGGAAAAATCTATGACAAAGTGAAAAATTGCTTTCGTGCGATGTGATTTGTCACTTATAAAGTCCTAAGGAACACACGAAACATTTTCAACTTTCTCATACATCTCCCCATATATAAAACGACTGACAAGGTACTACAGTTGTTATTTTTTTTTTCTTGTATTCTTATAATTATTTTCTTTTCTGGGCGACATTTATGTAGAAATTGTCCAAATGTTTTGTTTACATACATAAAACCATCCATACCTTCAGTTAAAAGTAAAATAGGATCAATCTGGGTAATGGCTAAAATTATAGCCAAAAGTGATCATATATATAAAATATTTGTACAATTTCTATATAATTTACGTCCATGAAAGAAGAAATATTAAATAAAAGCTTAACTGCTGCACCTTGTGAGTCGTTTTAATGAAACACACACACACAGATATATATATATAATATAGGAACACTTATGCGAACTTTTGACATTAATAGCCTATAAAGCAATATACCCATGAACTAGTTAAAAAGGCAATCTCATTCTGGATTGAAAAACATCCAGAAATACTACATCCCAGATTCACTAAAGAATTCATTATCGATAGTATAGACGTAATTCTAAACAATAAAACCTTTGAATTTGGCAATAAAAACTATATCCAAACCCTGGGTCCTGCAATGGGAACAAAAATGGCACCAACATATGCCACCCTAACATTAGCTTACCTAGAAGAAAACCTCTATAAAAGGATAGAATAAATATATAGGGAAAATATAAAAACCCAATTCACTAAATCTTGGAAAAGATATTTAGATGATTACTTCATTTTCTGAAAATTCTCATGGGGTGATATTAACCAATTTCACAACTCTACTTCAAAACTTACACCCAAAAAACAAATTCACGCAAGAATATAATTTCAACGAATTACCATTTTTAGATATCCTCATTAGAAATGAAAACAACCACATAATCACAGATATCTACCACATACCTCCAGACACCCAACAATATATTCATTTCAAAATCCATCACCGAAAACAAACTGCCTAAAATCCATCCTCTATTCACTAGCACGTAGGGTTTGTATTATAGTGTCTTAAACACCTCGGAAAAACCCGCCTAGAAGAACTACATCAAACTCAAAAAAAAACGAGGCTACCCCACAACACCAATAAACAAAAGTTTTGAACTCGCAAAAAAATTTCCTTTAGACCAACTAATTAGACTTTCTAATAAAAAGAAACGTAACGTCGAAAAATCTCTAGTATATGTCTCAACATACAACAAAAACAATCCAGAACTATTCACAGAAATTACAAAAATCTAGACCTACTTAGCAAGAATAATAAAGTGAAAAATATACTAAAAACAACCAAAATAATTAAAAGCAAACGCCATTCTAAAAAAAAAAAAAATTATTATTTTTAATAATATGTGGAAAATCTCCACCCTTTGCCCGATGACGGTCGCGAGACCAGAAACACGTGCATCAAAATTATGGAAAATAAAGCATAATATTTTTAAAAAACAATCCACATTACAACCAAAAACGTTTGCGGTTTCTCTCTTCTTTTTAATATACATACTTTTCTCTCGTTAGAACTACTATAACCTCTTCCTTATATATATATATATATATATATATATATATATATATATATATATATATATATATATATATATATATATATATTGTGTATAATTAGGCAGCGCATTTTCATTCAAACAGTTTTCGTTGTTTACAGAAATACATATTCATAGTCACAGACGGCTTAACCCCCTGAAGATGGTCTCAGATGAAATTGAAAGTACTTGTGAAAATAAATACAATTTAAAAAAACATTTTGTTATTTTTCTTAATCAATTTTCTAAGGCTAACAGGAAATTAATACGCGAATTTGAAAGGATCATAATGAAAACTAATCGACGAAAGCTTTTTGAATTTGTAGGTCTGATGTTTTGGATCGTGTTTACGATTCCTATGTAATAAATTATGGCCATGGAATATTAGTATTAGGTTAGTGCAAAAATAATGACGTAATGATGTCGTTTTTGACGTTAAAAATAAGATCAAAACACGACATTATTACGTCATTATTTTTGCACCAACCTAATATTTGAGCCTTATATACAATATTCTTAATCTGTCCTGGACATTGAGTTCTAACTGGATTCTATCCTTTTAGGAATTCATCTATGTATATATATATATATATATATATATATATATATATATACATATATATATATATGTGTGTGTGTGTGTGTGTGTGAAAATATATAGAAAATAGGAAAGAACTGGTTAATCCAAAGTTCTATAGTATTTTTGTTAATATTTTTAAAAAATAGTGCTCGATACAAAAGTAGAGCATAAATATAATTATTTATTTAAAAATATAATTATTTATTTAAATATATATATATATATATATATATATATAGAGAGAGAGAGAGAGAGAGATTGATAATATAATACAATGGTCAATATATATATATATATATATATATATATATATATATATATATATATACAGAGAGAGAGAGAGAGGGAAAGAGAGAGGGAAATAGATAGAGAGAGAGAACTTTGAAAATTGTATAACTTAGCGGAATATCATAATTAGATTTTTAAGATGTAAATTTCCTAATTTATCTAATTCTTAATTAATTAATTTATTTCATTTAATTATTTTAAATACTCATTCTCTTTATATTTTTTTCAAAATATTATCCCTTCTGTTTGTGCTTTTTTAACTGGGAATTTATTTTACTGTACATAATTAACCAAATAAATCTGATCAAAAGATCCGCACTTTCGACTTCAGGCTCATAATGCCTTTTTTGTGTGAGGGTGGTTCATTTTAGATAATATCGTTTATATCCCGTTATCAATAAAATAACATCACCAGAACATAATTTTGGCTGAATCGACGTGGATACTGAAAAGTTCTTGGCCCGTCTAAGGCAAGTAAGGATTTTAAATATTATGTGGTTTAGTCATTTGATCAGACATTGAGATATAGGGGGTGCTGAGAACTTATCAGCATCCATTTGTAACCCTTGCACTATTATTTACCCAATTAAATTCATGCAGAACAGAAAATAACGATTTTTTCTCATGAGGGGCTTCTTGTTTACAAAATGCGACATTTTTCTATAATTATTCTGAAATACGCCATTGTTCCAAAATGAATCTCGTGAACAATAGGGATTGTCCAATGGTGTTTTGAAAATTGATTTACAAATGATAGATGTATTCTGTATTTATTAATTGCATCAAAATGATCGATACATCCGTGCACATATAGATAATAAAATAAGTGCACATGACGTATGTCGAGAAAAAAAGAAACGAAAATAAACGTAGATTTAATATCTTTTCCTAATGGAAAAATTAAATGTCAACCTCAATAAAAATTATAAAGAAACATCATTTCTACTCAAAAATCTACCCGGCCTTAAATTTTATCAAAAAGGTGTGCTCTCTCTCTCTCTAGCTTTTTATTCTCTCTCATTCTCTTTCCTCTCTCTTTTTCTTACTCTCACTAACTCACTCTCTGTTGCATTCTCTCTCGCGCACTTTATTTCACTCTTATTCTGTTCTCCGTTCTCTCTTTTTTTTCTCACTCTTGCACTCTTACACTTTATTTCCCTCGCTTACACGATCGCTTGCTCTCTTCCAAACTGAAAATTAGTTGACAAGGAGACGTTTGCCATTTTTAATCAGGTTCGACGAATTAAATAAAGAAGAAGAATTTTTTTTTCAGTTTATTTCATTCTTGTTTATAGGCACATTAACAGAATGACACTTTTTAGTGCGCCTTTAAAAGTCGACATGATGAGAGAATTTTTCAAAAATGATGATTCGAATCTATCCGCTTTTAATGGTGATCATGATAATGGTTATTACGCTAAAATGAATAATATTCGACGAGTTAGCCAGAGGCGTATCTTTATCTTTGTTATTTTGATGATGATATTTCGGCTACTATTTTCTCAGATTACTTATATTTTATGTTAGTCGGCAATTTTTGTTTTTCAAGGTCCTTGCATTTCTATTCAAGCGGGGAAAAGCAAGATTAGGTAAATAAACAATAAAGGGTTACTAGATGGAATATGCTTCAGAGGAAAGTTAAAAACATACCAACCGAAATGCTGTGGTCATAACTACAGTGATGGGTATAATACATGTATTGTAGAATATTTCATCCTGGATTTTCAGCCGCTAAATACGTAAGAAATGATTGAAGGAATGGAAAAAAAAATAGAAAGAATGAAAAAAAGATGTCAAATTAAAAACAACAAAAAAAGAGTAAGTAGGAAAAGCTTTAAAGAAAAGAAGGAATGAAACACTAGTTTGGTTTATTTAGCGGCACATCAATTCCTTATGGGTCATTTAATTCCGAAATTTAATTTTCTTGGGGTGGGGAAATTTTTCACTATTAAAATTCATTACTGGAAATTTTTCTATTAAAATCTATTGCTGGAAATAGTGTTTTTTGGGGGTTTTTTTTAGTAGAAATAACTCTTCAATCATATACTTTTAATTCTATATTTCTTTAGTTTTGGGGATATATATATATATATATATACACAGGGGGTTCCAAAAGTCTTGGGCACATTTTGACATTGAATCTCGAAAACTATTAAGGATATAAAAGCGCGCCTGACATTCTGAAAGACTTTAATCCCAAGTTTTATATGGAATGTTCAAAGATGTTCAATGTGAGCACCGTTGGTCACACGGCACACATCAAATCCGTCATATTCCAACTCCACTTGCATCGCAATGCAAAAGTCACGACGAACTTGTTTATCAGTGTCCTGCAACTTTTGGATTAACTGTAGCTTGTAAGGTGTCATGTGCAGTCGTGAATTTACCATGCCATCTTAATACAGACTTCCTTCCTGGTGCCTCTTTTCAGAATTTTTGTGAAATGCACATAGAACAAGTGTCTATGATTTAGTCTTTGCAAATTCAAGGACGGAAAACGCCTTTACTGGTTGAGTGAACGCCATTGTTGTAGCTTAAGAAATATGAAAAAATCATTAGCATTACAAAAAACTTAATGAATTTAGCTTTAAAATGGTACCAATTTCATCTTACTACCATTCATAGTTCAGTGGATATGAGAACTTGAAATGTGGATATGTGTTCTGGAACACCACACACACGCACGCACGAACACACGATATATATATATATATCTCCCCGAATGTAATGAGATCAACTAAATGCACCGAAACGAAGTTGCATCTTTGTAGTGAGTAAATTGTTTTTGGCTATATGGAAAAAACTTATAATAAATATATATACATATATATTGTCATCCAAAGACTGTTTTTTTGCATCACAGCTCATCAGTGTAGCTAAACGCCCAGTTGCCTGAAGCCGGCTGAATTGACGTCAGTCGGAGAATCTATCCCTAAGCCATTGGTGCACAGCAAGGATGAAGTTGAATTTAAGCATATTTATTTTTTAGATAAACACGCCAGTGATTGAGAGAAGTCGATACATTTTTATTGAAGAGTATTGCATTATTAGCAGAAGTAATATTAAAATAATTCATCGAGTCTAGAAGAATCCTCAATAGAATGCAGAAAGCACTGGGTAAGCGTTATATTCTATTTTGGGACTCATCATCAGAATCGAACCCGGACCGTTACGATACAACGCAAGCGTCATACCCACTGGACCAACGGTTACTAAGAGGTAACTGCATCTGACAACAATTCAAATATAAAACGTATTATTCAAGGAATTGATAGTAATTTAATTACATTCATGTTTTAATCTCATATAAATTATTGTTGAATCCATTAAAGTGTCACCTTTGGCTTGCCCCCAAAGTGTTTTTATTAATACCACCCACGGCACTATTTCTCAAGTCAAATTTAGAGATTTTGTTTCATTCTTTTACTACGAACTGGTACAAGTCAACGTATGCAGTTACTCTAAATTTTAAAAAGTTATGCTTAGAATTTTACTTTATTTTTTCAGGAGTAACTTGGTAACGTAAGGTTTTCTCAGAAATATGTATAATACGCCATATATATATATATATATATATATATATATATATATATATATATATATATTTACATTTTGGGGGGTGTATGAGCAACAATTGAAGGGCAGTGTGAAAAATAAAGATGACCCACCCAGTGCCGTGCTAACTTGGTCCTGTTGAGGCGTAATGATATCGTGTCCGTATATATAATACGTCACATATATCGCCAAGAATACTGTGTTCATTTTTTTAAATTAATTTTAAGCTTTAAAAATTATAATTAAAAAAAGTGGGGGGACAAAAAATATAAATTTAAAATATCTAATGATCCGTTGCTCTCAGTAGGATGACAAATAAGCAGACTTAGAAATTACAGATTGGATCTACGGACTGTCAAAGATTACGCAGACCTTCCAAATTTTACACAAAAAAATATTGTGCTTTGGGAACTTTTGCAGTAAACATAATTTTAGTTATAAATATGTAACATTTATGAGAATAATATACGTATATCTGTCCTTAGGTTTTTATAAATTGTACATTGTTCAGTTATTAATGTTAACAACGAACTATCTTAAATTACAAAATTCTACTTGGATTAAACGAAATTTATTTAGAATATAATACACTTTACTCATAATACATTTCTTCTTGTCGTCAGTTTTGACGGCAGGGGTACACTAGTAAACATATACTTGTCTAGCTCGTCTCATTTTACTCCAACTCCCATTCACAACAGAAAGGAAAGAAGAAAGAAAAAATTGAATATAGATTAAAAATTGTTTCTTTACTATTAACAAGATAAATAAAGGTAAGAAATTACTAATAAACATATAGTTTTAAGCTATGAGTAAAATGCTTAGCATCAGAGATAGTACGTATGCAAATATAAAAGTGGACGCTGAGGTCATCACTAAGCGGCAACAGTCTGTTTCATGATTGAATACAATCTTCAGGCCATATTTGGGCTCGACTATTTATATATGACGGTCAATAGTGTATTATGGGTAGCAAAGTCTATTGTATTATCGTAACGTTTATTGGGTGGGCGATAATGGTCAGGTTTCAAATTATTCGAGAGGCTATTGAATATGAATAATTGTAGATCTGAATACGGTTATTTGTAGCTATTTTTATAGTGTTGTTTGTTAAATTTTAATCATTATTTATTATTGATTACTTAAGTGTTTGATGTTGACTAATTATTATTACACGTATTTGTGTGTATTCGTAGTTTGTTCATTTGTTTATTATTTATTTAATTTGTTTAATTATTTATTCAGATTTTTTGTTTTTTTATTTTTTCTCGGGGGTAGGTTATCTTATTTATTTAAATTATTGGCTTTGTTTAAAGTATTGGCTTTGTTTAAAGTATCAGCTTTGCTTTAAGTATTGGCTTTGTCTAAAGTATTGGCTTTGTTTAAATTATTGAATTATTGAGTATTGGATTTGTTTAAAGTATTGGCTTAGGTTAAAGTATTGGCTTTGTCTAAATATTGGCTTAGACCAAAGTATTGGCTTTGTCTAAAGTACTGACTTTATCTACAGTATTGACTTTGTCAAAATATTAACTTTGTCTAAAGTATTGGTTTTGTCTACAGTATTGACATTGTCTAAAGTATGTTACGTTATCAGCATTTTTCATGGTGGTATTTTACAATGAATTCGTTTTTGGTTTTCGAATTTTAAGTAACGTAGTAAAATTTTGGTTTTATGCCTGCATTTTGGAATAAGTTCTGATCATTTATTTAGTAGTTTGTGTTGTTCTGGAAAGGTGTTTATAAGCTATTTTCTCATCCAAAGAAAATTTACAGTTTTTTTTTTATTTATTGTTGTCGGCTCATGATGTTTTCCTTATTTTCCATATTTTGGGTGTAATTTATTTTTATTTTTTAATTTCCCATATATACATTTACTATTTGTAAAGGATGTTTTGTGTGCGTAGTTTCTGTTTCCAGTGTCCTTCAGTTACTCTCCAGATAGATAGATAGATAGATAGATAGATAGATAGATAGTGAGCGCCATGAATAAACATAATTTGTATTTATTACCCATTATGATAACAATTATAAAGTAAAAAATGTAAAACAAGCTTGCTAACTGGTTTCGAACCTCGCTCAACAGAGATAAAGCGAGCTTAATAAATATATAATTATTAATAAAAAGGATGCACAATATGTATGAAAGAAAAAAAAAGAAATTAATTGGAGGCCCAGGATAAAATTCTTCTGTTTGCATAATGAAGATCCCAACGACAAAATATATATGGCCTCCAATATTTTCAAGTGGTAACTTGAGTAGGACTTACTAAAGATGGAAAACGAGTCCACACTGAAATTAGTAGCACAATTATGGTTATTTATTAGGTGATCTGCGATGGAAGACCCGGATGTGTTGGTTACGAAGAATACATAAGATTTCGAATTTTGGGCACATGTTCTTCTATTCCATATTCTTCTATTCTCGGTCTTTGAGGCGTTCTCCCTATAGAGGGAACCGCAACAACATTTAAATGAATAAATCAATGAATAGATAGATAGATAGATAGATAGATAGATAGATAGATAGATATCTGTTTATATTTCTGAGATGAGGTATGATGTACACTGTTTATATTATTCGGACTATTGTCCTCACCTTTGTCGCAATATTTATTACAACATTTCGGCCGTTGTACGGTACGGCCTTCTTCAGATGGTTGGAATGTCGAACTGAACCCTTTATTTCACTCACTGTTCTAGTTCCACGTGCCATATTTAATGGATGTCAGGTATCAGTTATCTCCTGTTAATTCCCCTCTCCAAGTTCTCCACCGCCTTAACCGGGTATTGAACTTTTTGGGTCCTGTCACTGTATCTAACCAACGTCTTTATCCACTGTGCTATGTGTCCTTGAAGACATCTGTGTATGAATTTCTGGGTATTATAAACCTAATGTCTTCAACAACCATTTTTTACTAGTGCTCATATTGCAATTTTTGCTGTTATCATAACATGTTTTTACCAGAGCTCATATTGCAATTTTTGTTGTTATTATCGCTTATCTCTATAGATAGATAGATAGATAGATAGATAGATAGATAGATAGATAGACAGACAGACAGACTGCGGGAGTGACCACCTTCCAGTGATATGTAAACATCGAGTGAAACGACGGAACTTGAAGCGAACCAAGGTGGCACCTAAATCGCAATACATCTTAAATGACTCGAATTTAAAGAAGCTGTATATAGGCAGCGTTAAAAACAGATAGAAAGAGAATGGAAATTCGAAGTGGGACCCATTAAGAGATACGTGAGTAACATCAGCAAACGAGATCATCCCTAAAAAAATAAAAAAAAAAACTCGACAAGGAAAGAACAATTCAATGACAGATAAAATTCTTGACATGCTGCAAAGGAGACAGCGAACAATTCCAAGCGAACATTGCACAAAGAAATTAGAAACAAATGCAAACAGACAAAAGTGGAATGGCTGTGCTGAAATAGAAAGAATTAGCATCACGAATAAGGTAGATATACATAAGAAAACAAAGGAGTCAAAAGACATATTCATCAACAGGATGCATAATAAACACTTCAAAAATGGAACAAATATAGCGGATATCTATGCTGTGACGAAAGAGGAAAACCTATATTGTGCTAGGCCTACTTTACTTTCGGACTGACACAAATAAGAAGAATACTTTATCAACGTGTAATAAAGATATTTATTTACACCTAAGCATGAATACATCTGCTAATGTCCTTTCCTATGGTCAGGCGGACTTATCCATCTGGTGATTGAAATAGGGCTTAGTAGCTTGTACCTTTAAAACCTTCGGCAACTGGGACCGTGGACTTATCCATCTGGTCAATGAAATAGGGCTTAGTAGCTTGTACCTTTAAAACTCTCGGCAACTGGTACCGTAGACTGACCAATCTGGTGAATGAAATAGGTCTTAGTAGGTTGTCCCTTTAAAACGCTCATGAACTGGTACGTGCACTTACTCATCTGGTGAATGAAATAGGGCTTAGTAGCTTGTACCTTAAAACCTTTGGTTACTCGTACCGTGGACTGACCAATCTGGTGAATAAAATAGGGCTTAGCAGCTTGTCCCTTTAAAACACTCATGAACTGGTACCGTGGACTTACTCATCCAGTGAATGAAATAGGGCTTAGTAGCTTGTACCTTAAAACCCTCGGTAACTGGTACCCTGGACTTACCCATCTGCTGAATGTAATAGGGCTTAGCAGCTTGTACCTTTAAAACTCTCGGCAACTGGTACCGTGGGCTTACTCATCTGGTGTATGAAATAGGGCTTAGTAGCTTGTACCTTTAAACGCCAGGGCAACTGGTACCGTTAGCGGCGGAGTGAATTTCTTGTGTTACTTTGGAGCATGTCCTGTCCCTTCTCTGTGATGGTCAGCTTTTTCTTTGAACCCACGTGGTTTTATTGGTCAATGAGACACCGCCTAACATCATGTGACTAATCTCTATAAATAGAAGCAGACGCATTTTACAAAACCAACGCCTGCAATACACAAAATATAGCCGGGACAGAAATAGTAAAGTCTGAAGGGAAATCGGCACTGGCCAAACTAAACAGGAATAAGGTCGCATGATTCGAAATTGCGATGATCGAAGCTTTAGATAATTTAGACAGTGAAAAGATTATAGACATAATAAATGAATATACAACAGTAGGAATATAGCGGAAGGCCTAAACTGCCTAAAAAAAGCCAGGTTCAAATGAATGTGAACTCCGTCGGACAATCCAGATGCAAAACCTATTAGCCGAATTCTGATGAATAGAACGCACAGCAGAATTAAACCGAAAATAGGGCAAGAACAGTGCGGGTTCGTTAAAGACACTGGAACAAGGAATGTAATATTTATACTTTAATGATAACAGAAAGAGCAATACAAATACAAATTGATGTAAAGCTATGTTTCTGGATTATGCAAAAGCGTTTGAAAAAGTACGTCACAAAGAACTGTTTGGACTCCTAGGGAAGCTTGATTTATTTGGGAAGGATATTAGAATAATCCAGAACTTCTACTGGCAGCAGACCGCCTGCATACAGATAGAATAATGTATTCCATAAATACACAAAAATAGAAAGGGGCGTTTTTATTTTTATTTTATTTTATTTATTTTATTTTTATTTTTTTTTTAAGTATTTCACCCCAAGAAAGGCGGGAGTGTCACTAGTACGCAAGGGTTACAGAGAGAGAAAGCAATAGTAAATAGGGGTGTTTGAGCAAATGGCAAAGACGGGGATCAGTATCAAGGCATCAGAAAATACTGATTGACATTATATTTCAATATTTGATGTTTATAGCTATCAGGGAATCAAATCGGAGCATGCAAGTTCCACTGGCGAGAAGTGCCCGAGAAGAAGCTGTGGGAGTAAACAAGGATTTGTCTTCTCACCAGAGTTATTCAACCTTGAGCTTATTCTGAGAGAACTACCAGCTTTCATTATTGGACTTAACAATATAAGATATGCAAATGACACAATGTTGATAGCAGACACAGAATGTAAACTATAGACACTCCTACAGAAGGTAGTAAAGGAAAGAGAGAAGGAGGAATAAGTATCAATTGTAAGAAGATAGAATGTCTGGTTGTCAGCAAATGGAACAGCAAACTACGAATTGGAGAGACCAAAATCAAGCAAGTTCAAAGCTTTAAATATCTAAAAAGTGTTTTAACAGATGACTGAAAAGGTTACACCGGAATCAGAAGGCATATTGAAATAGCGAAAAAGCTAAGCAAAGTATTAAGAAATAGGAAGATTTCGTTAGAAACAAGAAAATGGGTGCTGTACTGTTATGTAATATTGGCAATTCTATAAAGTAGTGAATGCTGTACAATCTCCTCGCAGATGAAGAAGAAATTTGAGAAATTGAACATGTGAGCAACGACGAGGTTTTAATTAAAATGGAAATAAAAAAGACACTTATATTTATCATGAGAAGGAGATAGTTGAAATTTCCAGTCTATAGAATGAGGAAATCTGACACAATGTAATGTAGGGCACCAGTGTGTGTTGTTTGCGTGTTGTTGTATTAGAAACACTTGTGTAACTCCTGGTAGAATATTAAATGGTCCAACTACAAGAAAATTGCCGGACTCAAGTTAAGTCCAACTGAAGATGTAAAGAAGACAAACAAGACCGATATATATATATATATATATATATATATATATATATATATGTATTAAACAGTACAATTTTACAATGAACATAGACAATGACATTTGTGTGTATGTATGAACATTTGTGTCTGTTCTTTGGCGAATATTCGTATGTACGTGTATGTGTGTATAATGTTCACGGAGCCTTCCACACATGGGAAGACGTTATCTTCTTACGAGAGCTTACATTGTAGATTCTGAAATGAAGAAATGAAAAAGAGGACGAGGCGAGAAGTCGCCCAGTATTTATAGAATAGAGAGAATGACCCCTAGTGACAATCTGGAAATTAAGGAGGAGCTAACTCCGACAGTAATAAAGGCAAGAGAGACAAGGAAAAGCGGCGAATAAACTGCCTGACAAGTTTGTGTAAATGACTGGCAGAACAGGGGTTAGAATAGATAGCGAAAAGACAAAGTGCTACAAAGGACAAGAAGTTGGGGAGAGTCATAATCATCCTCGCCCTGAAGGGACATGTCTTAAAGAAGAAGAAGAAGAAGAAGAAATTTAATTATCGCCCATACTAAATTTGTTATAATTGATTCATACAGCGAGTTATTTGAAATGTTTAGTATTTAATAATTTCACATGCTGAACTTTTATTATGAATTCAGGGTACGTGTCACATGTCTTGTAAATCTGAAGGAAGAAAGAACACAAACAAAACTACAAAACAGGAGACTCGGTTGTCGTCGAATGAATTTCAACACAATGGAAATCGACGAAAGAGTTGTTTTGACTGACCAACAAAAGAAATAGGACGAGCAAGGATGACAGAAAGTCTTCAGCTCAACGTCCACTGACACATATGGCTATATGTACCGGAAATGAACGACTAAAGACGTCTGCTTCAATGAAATCAGCCAGCTTTTGCTGCATCTTTAGCTTTTTTTCTGTTTGTGTCACGTACACATCAGCCAAATTGGAAACAGTTTTTTTCCGTACGATATTTAATTTGAAGTGAGGATTATCTGCCCCTGTGGACACTGAATTTTGATTGATTCGTTTCCGGTTTTTCTGCGGGATCATTTTTCCCCCAATTAGTATTTGGGTAGAATTGCCTCCTACGCCCAAAGCTTTTTATCTTTCTGAGAGATTAACTTTAAAAATTGATGACTCGTGTTTTAAAAGACAAATCTTTCATAATTCTTCATCCATTTTATTAACCTAAAATTTGATTGCACAGTTTTCGTCCAAGCAACAACAGGCATCGGATAGGTGCGTCCTGTAAGAGACTCACAGCTTCCTCATGTTACACTTCTTCGAGGTTGATTGAATTTATCTGAATGATACGATCATCTATAAAAAATAAACAAGAAAAAACCTCAAGATGTATTCTATATAAGAAAAATAAACAAAGTATTCATTTAATTTTAAGACAGAAATAAAGAAATCAATTAAGAATTTGAAATAGTTACTTATTAATTTATGATTATTTCACATATTTTTAGAATTATCTTTATCTTTGTTTTGTTTATACCAGCATTTCAGCTGATATGTTCTTTAGCCTTCCTCAAGTGTATATTGCATCCAGTGGTCTTTAGATATCATTCTACACATTATTCTAGCATCTTCGTCTTTGTTGTTTTTATACTAATGCTTCTGTTGATATATTCTTCAGCCTTCATCAATTGTATTATGCATCGACTGGTCTTTAGATGTCACACTAAACATTATTCAGACCAGTATCTTCATCTTTGTTGTTTTTGTCCCAACATTCCAGCTGATCTGATCTTCAGCCTTCCTCAAGTGTATATTGCATCCAGTGGTCTTTAGATGTCACTCTAAACATTATTTAGACCAGCACGCGCTCGGATCCCTACATAAAAATAGACCTTGTGTCACATCTCGTCCTAGTTGGGGACAGAGTAAATACCGTGTGTAAATTACTCTTTTTGGGTAGTTACACATCTACTTATCATCTCTCAGTTGCGTCTCTGTCTTTGGGCAAAGTGCGCTCAGGGGTTTCTCTGTCAAAGGACAGAGGGGCAACTGAGGAAAATAATACTGAGAGGTGTCCAGCCCTGGGGAACAGGTGCCCGAGTCCGCGCCCTCCCACTGCACCAGAGTGAGGGATCGGTGCTCACACTGAGGCCAGCGCAACCGACGGTTGCAGGAGCTGAGGGAAATTTTTGCTCCTGTCTCGGGCGTACGCGCTCTGGTCCCCACCTAAAAATAGACCTTGTGTCACATCTCGTCCTAGTGGAGAGACAGAGTAAATACCGTGTGTAAATTACCAAAAAGTAGAGCTGGGACTTTTTAATCTCAGAATTTGTGGGAGAATTGAGCTTCAATTTTGAATTTAATCATATAGATTCCACAACATAGGTTTTACTTAATTAGCTATTATGTTTCTCTAACTCTTCAAACGTTGAATGTATAACTAATTCTAATTTCTATTTTCCCATCTTTGCACTATATTAATTTTATTTTATAAAATTGTCCCCTGTTTTGTCACCTATGAAATAAAAATAATTGTTTTAACGGAAAATAAGGATCTACGTACATCAAATCGTCTTCAAATTAAGTGGCAGCAGAAGAATTATCGTTGAACTTTTAAAAGGTAAGCTTAAAGATTAATTCAATACGTAAATTCAGCGATCAATTTTGGGTTCTTCTGTAGTTTATTGATGCCTATTGCATCTACTCCTACCTAGCTATTGTGATGATGACCAAACGAAGAGTCCTACACAGGAACTAGCTTAAATGCTGTCCGATTTTAAGCTAGCTGCAATTTTGAATACAAAAGGAAAATAAGAGTTACTCCCCTTGAAACATGAAAGTAACAATAAAGGCTAGTATGATATATTAATATATATATATTATTCTCGCATAATTTGGCAACCCTGAATCTGAGCTCAGCGAAAATTCTTCCCTGAGCCTAACTTTTCTAGAGCTTTTAAATGAGCTACGAATGGAAGCAAAAGTGTTGCTTGGACACACGCACAAACACACATTCACTGTACTTTATATATAAGATGTAATTTGTTGTATGCCATAGCGGTCTATAAAAATCTCTTTGAGAATAATGTATATTTGTCATTCTTTTCTTTCAGTTATTCTGTTCCGTCTATGTATTGAGATGTTAATATATTACGGATATTATAATGCCTTAAATGTGGAAATTTGAACTGAAAATAATCTTATTTACATTACTCATTGCCATATTCACAATTTTTCGGCCGTTGTACGCTCCGGCATTCTTCAGCCTTTATTTCGTCCACCGGTTTAGATTGTTCTAGTTCTGGATGTCTAAGTTAATTCAGTCTCACGATCTTCCGTATATCCCAGTAAATTCCCTTTAACTCAACTCTCCAAGTTTTGGTTTACCACTGCTGTGGTCTGATATAGAACTCACAACCCTTTGGGTCTAGTCACTGGATCTAACCAACGTCTTTAGGACGCCTTGAGCACATCTGTGTATGGATTTTTGGGACTTATAAACCTAACCTTTCATTTCGAAACTATAGTAGGACTTCCTTCTCAGAATAGAAGACTTGTGTATAATAAAAAAGTCGAATAATATGCGTGACAATTATCCCGTGACCCCAAGTGTACTACAACCACAGTAGAAGTGGTGTTTCCTGGGCAAGATAAACTGACGGACCCAACCCTCTCCAAGCCAGCTTTGAATTCAGAGTTTTTTCTTCGTCTAGATCAGTTGCTACTCAAGATTATTGTTATGGTAAATTACCCATACACAGATGGACTCTCCCAAGTTACAAATAAAAGCAGGCATTAACATTCTTGCTCGTTTGTATATTTCTAATATTGTTTTTCTGTTAATATATTTTTTATTCTTCTCTTTTGTGTCTTTATTTCTTGCCCCACCAAGGCCACAACAGTTATAGAACCCAGCCTGTCCTGCTATTTGCTCATAGCTGGAGGAAAGGAAGAAGAGGATTCATTTCCCAAGGGTATTAGCACGTAATTGAATGCAATGGATCCGACTGGAATTCGAACTCGGCCATCCGATTACTCAATACATGCCTCCCCATTCTAATATGTCATTAGTAAACTCGCTGATTTTTTCTAAAGTGCATTCAATGCAAGACTCAAGAGCCGCTCAATGTAGAGTGTTACTAAATAAGGTGTGTGTATGAACGTAAGAGGAAGTAGAAGTTAGGGTTATAGATATAAGGAGGGTAGATAACGATTTATTACAATAAATTCTAGCCATTCGCTAAAATTTCAGTTGTTCGCGGTCGAAATCTGGGTATTAATCAGTCTTCTCCCTGACATCGATTTTAGAAAAATGGTCACATACAGCATTTGAATGATTTTTTCCTGTTCTTCTTTACAACTGGGACTGAATCCTGTTCGGAAGGTCTTCATCTCCTCATCATTTCATTCATTATCAATCATATAAACTGATTTATGAGTTTTAAATCCTTAATTAAGTCAATAAATCATTGATAATTGCGTACGCGAACACACACACACACAGAAGAAAAAAGACTTTAAGAAAAGAAAGAGGAACAACTGCAGAAAGAAGAAGAAGAAGAAGAAGAAGAAGAAGAAGATCCATAACTACAACAACACGAACCACAACAATTCTTTTAGTGAAATCCTGATTTTACGTCTGGTCAACAATAATTGTGTTTGCCTCACTGACTGAAGACACATTTCTTTCAATCAACCGCACCCCCGTTTGTCGATATTTCTTTCTAAGTTTGTTCATATCTATCTATCTATCTATCTATTGTTCTCTCTGCCTATTTCAATCTCTTTCCGTTTTTCCTCTTCCTCAAACAATACTTGATTATATTAACATATCACAAACCATAATAATATTTTCTCATCTGTCATCTACTTTTTTATTAGCGACTAAAAATGAATCTAATTTATTAAAGCTACCACTCATTCTCTACCTCTCTCCTCTCTCCCCCCTCTCTCTCTCCACTCTCTCTTCCTTCTCGCTCCCTCTCTCCCCCTCAACCCCAATTGAAAAGTATATTTCTACGTCATCAGGATTTCCTTTTAAACAATTGATCTCGGCTATTGAGAATTAAATTAAATTAAAAGCAGACTCAGTAGGATTAGCCTTCTGTAGAACCTGTAGTTTTGAAGCTCCAAGTTCCTGTCGCGGTGTCTTCAGATATCCTCCTGACCGAGGAGTTAAAAAAAGCGATGTTTATGCGAATCGAATTTAGCTGATGGTTGTAAGTTCAGCTCACTCAAATTTTAAGAGGTAACTGCAAATTTTCAATGGAACAACAGGCCGAAATGTGATGATGACAGAAATCAAGCGCCTAGAACAGAAAAACAGTATCAAAATCATATACAAACGAGCAAGAATGTTAATACCTGTTTTTATTTGTAACTTGGGAAAGTCCATCTGTGTATGGGTAATTTACCATAAAAATAACCTTGAGTAGCAACCGGTCTAGACGAAGAAAAAACTCTGAATTCAAAGCTGGCCTGGAGAGGGTTGGGTTCCGTCAGTTTATCTTGCCCAGGAAACACCACTTCTACTGTGGTTGTAGTACACTTGGGGTCACAGGATAAAAAAAAGATTAAAGCAGAATATGAAACTGTGGGACATCTTACAAAAATCGACTAATTGTCACGCTTATTATTCGACTTTTATTTATTATACACAAGTATTCTATTCTAAGAAAGTTCTACTACAGTTTTGAAATTAAATCATAGGAACTGTTGTCCCCACCCCATTAAATTAAACAGTCAGTCTAGTTCTTTGATAACAAATAAATTAACACACTTTTGGCAGTATTTTCGGAAACATGACATTGCCTCTAGCCATCATGTAAGGCATATAAATAATATAATAATAATATTTTCACTTTCTCTCTTTTAATCGACAAGGACAAGAAGCGCCTAGAACAGTCTCTCCCTGTAGATTAAAAGCAGAATTCAGAATTCCTTGAAGGTTAACCACATTGATACACATCTGATGAAGGCCGGAGAATCAAATGCTGAAAAGTTGTTATACGAAAATGAGGACAACTGTCTGAATTTAAATTTGGAAAAGAATGAAAATAAGTACAGCTATCAGGATAATTGTCTGAATGTCAATAGTGTAAAGATGGTAATTTATCATACCAGAAATTCAGTGATAAAAACAAAGATAAGGAGAATAAACAGAATGTAATTAGTGTAAAAAATCCACCGAGAATATGAAGTTTTGGAGAACCATGATCGCTCATGATGATAATATATTGCGAACATGCTTTCCTTTGCTATATGCGATGAAATTCAATGTAACATTTGGTTATTAGAAGAGCAGGCTAGACGTAATCGTAAGTTCTATGATAAGTTTCTTTTCTCGCATTTCTCTCTTGTGGAACTCCATTCTGGTTTCATACTTTCCAGTCAACTTTAATCTTCAAAGTCAGTCGCTATCTGCTGCCCTCCTGATTACTCTTCATCTGTTCTCGCTTCTCGGAAATGTTCCTGTTTCTAACTCTTTCACACCTAGTAACCTGTGGCTTGATTGTCTGGGAATTAATCAAAATCCTCGTCTCTTTGACTTTACTGTCTTGACTGGAGTAACCTTGATATAAAAAAAAAAAAAAAAAAAAAAAAAAAGAAAAGTAACGCTGATTATTCATCATAAGCTCAATGGTGACTCTCGTGTCCTGTGTATTCAGTGCTAGATTATAATTTTCGAACTGAGTCAGGAAGAACCATTCTTACCTTATAATTAGTTGTAGAACTTTGCATGTTTTTTGATATCTCGCTAACATAAATCACATGTCAAAAAGTGTATTGCTTTTATTAAAAATTTATGTTGTTTTGTTGTCAGGTTGTTTGGAGAATATATTTTTAATAGTATAAGTAATAGTAAATTAATATTATAAGTAATAGTATAAGTAATAGTATATTTTTAATACTATAAGTATATATAAATCTCAGCTTTGTCTGGCGAAAGGTGACAAGTTTCGAACATCTGGTGAGAATCGAACTCGCATCACATTAATCATGACCTACCATTCTTACGATTACTCTTCAGTAGTTGAAAAAATTAAGTGCAACGTTCGTACATGTACATAAAAAATACTTTAATATAATTGCAATTCTATCTCAATGGTTCGGACTAAATCGTACAAGAATAACAGATTATAGGACATTTTCGTTTTCGTCTGTAAAAAATGCACATTCCGTTCGAAATACGAATCTCGACGCTCACGCAAGTATTTTCTGTGTTTACAATTCGTTTTTGCCAAAGGCAAAAAAAAAAGAAAAAAGAAAAGTTGATTATCTTCCGTTGAGATGAGGTGAAAATTGCCGCTTTCTGACCGAATGATGGCTAATTGATGACAGGCCGGTATGTTGTCAAACGACATTTTCACAAGCAACAGTGACAAGCCTAATAACAATGATTATATTGAAAATGAAGAAGATTAAGATAAAGATTACGCGGTGGAAGAGGGGGAACTGATGACAGCACTTGTGAAAAACGTCGAAAGAATGAAAGGGAGGATAATAACTCGTGTATAAGTCGAGACTTTCAGGCGAAATCTTTCGAGTCGATCTGTACAGGGAATATATTATTAATGAACAACAAGAAGAATTAAAACAATTTCGAGCTTCAGTACGAAAATTAGAAATGATTCTCTATTCAAGGATGAGTGAGAGTTTATTTTAATCATCTTGTAACCTAGAAAGGGTTATTGAATGAAGAACAACCAAATCGGAGGTTGAAAAATGAAATGATAATCTTTATAACATCAACGAAATACAATACTCGCCAGCGGCTTGAAGTAGGTAAACCATTGCTAGTTGTGAACTACTTAGACAGCATATTACCCCCACTTACAATAATGTCCAACGTATTTACGAGGATTGGGAAATACCCATTAGTGTTCATATCTATGGTATATAACAAATCATCTTACCCCAAGCAAGCTGATAAATCCACTAAGAGACTAGGGGACTATTAATATTGAAGGAACTGAAAATGATGAGACCTAGCTACCAATCTAGTACTGCGCTTAACTTCGTGAAGTCAAGTTACCAAAGAGGAAAGCACATTAGAACAATTTTCATGAAAATATTTAAAGAAAAGACACAGATAAACTACTTTACGATGATGGGAAATTGACTGAGGTCGAGATGCCAGATCAAGGCCGATGATATTACAGATTTTTTTTGATTCTGTGAAGAAACCATAGATGAATAACAGAAGCACCAGACCATATGTAGTAGCAATATTCGATCCACAGACGAATGGCATCCTGGGTCTGACGATAAACTACATCCGGTAACAAGGCCTCCGATCGAGAGGTTTTGAGGAGCGTAGAACCACCTCTTAATTGCCGTTGTTCTCAGGTTGAACATGACTCGGGGTGGTAGCATCTGCTAGGGTTCCAGATATGGGAAAATAGTTAACCCCCAAACTGGGGTCAAAGCACCATGAAATTATTAAAAAAATATCAGTAATACATTTTCATAGTAATAAAAATTACCAGCAATACATTTCAGTGTGGAAAGAATATCACCTGCAACACATTAAAAAATTAACAGGAATACATTTTTTTACAAAAGAAATTATTAATGCTCCCAAGAAAATTAAACTTCGACATTAAATAACCCATAAGAAGTTGATATGCCATAAAACAAAACAAAAAAACAGACGAGTGGTAGATCTATAAATATACAAGATGTATACTGTCGAGAAAATTTGTCTAGATCGACACAGTGAACCAATTTCTTAACAGTAGATCTAGCAATTGATTTGATATACTTGTTCCACTTTATACCATTAGAAAACGTTTGATTGTGAAGGAGCAATGAATTACTATTCTGGAGCTTAGCATCAAAAATCGTTCTCTTGTACACTTAAAAAGGAACAGCTTAGTTTTGGGAGCATTAAAATTAACAAGACATTTCTTGCACCAGTTAACAACAGATTGAATGTCATTTATGAGATGAAAATGCTTTTGTAACGATATCGTTGCAAAAACTAATACAAACACGGAGATAAGCCTCTCATATGTAAAATTATGATTTGTTCACTTCCAGACTTCGTCAGTTAATATCGGCGTAAGGTAGTAATGCCCAAACGGACCATCGCGCCTCATAGATGTGTCGGAAAAGGATAGACGGTGAGGCGGAATTATTGAAAGGCAATCAAAGATTTAGAAACAATTTCAAAAAATTTATATGCCAAAAATAAATATGATTTCAAAATTTAAAATATTATTACGCATTATTTGTAATTGCATGCATGAGTCCCAGTGTAAATAGTTATAAATAATTATTGGCTGATTTTATCATCGTGATATTTTTGCATTATATCAAGTATTAAGAATATAGTAACTAAGGTCCACAAATTGGAGGGGTGAGTTATCATTGATAATATTCTGTTTTCGAATCCACAGTTATCTTCCTTAACTTCCTAACCATTTCTTCTGTTTTCTTTTTTGTTTTTAAATGTACTTTTTAACAGATAAAATTTGCTGCGGTGCGAGCAAATTTTCATTCGGAAAATGTGTCCCAGAGACAAAAAGTTTGGGAACTACTGGCGTAAGGGTATGCGGCTTCGGGAGCTTTCTCAAAACATAAACCTTCTTCTCTTGAGGATATTTGAAACATTCTTATATCTCTTCCTGTCCCACGCGAGCATATCTTAAGCGTAGACGTAAGGATCATCAGTTTCCAGAGGCATCCACTGACATCTTGTAAGGCAGAAATCTTTTATGAAAACCTGAAACGATATTGTGCACATTTGTGTGTTCAGTATCACTTTTTTGTATGTGCTGCACTTTCACTCAGTGATAATAATGATAAATGCAAAGATTACCAATACGCAGAAAACAGCTAAAACAAAACCACATTATAAATGAATTTAGCCAGTTGACCTAAAATCAATATAAAAGCACATATGACAGGATAAGAACAGATTCATTTGGAATAGTTAAACGTGCTACTAGGTTGGCATTTCGGTTCCAAACTTTTCACTGTCGAAACAGTTAAATGTAACCGCCTTTTCGACTCCAACAGCTTCTTCTCTCACACTTTCCGAGAGTGGCACTCCATTCCTATTACTTGCTTCCATGATAGCTATAATCTTCAAATATTCAAACGTAATGTCAATCGACATCTTCTGATGCCTCTATCCTGATCCCTGTCTTTCTCTTTATCCTTTCCTCAAACACCCCTCTTTACTCTTGCTCTCACTCTCTGTAACCCCTTCAGTGTTAGTGTCACTTTCGCTTTGTTTAGGGTGAAATGCTTTAAAAAAAAAGAAGGTACAAACGACTTCGCATCACCTTTGTTGACAAAATAAATTGAAACTAGTACTATACTGGAAAATAAAAACTAAATATTCTAAGGAAATTTACATTTAGACAGACTGCCATTTCCAAATAAGGAAATCGGGAGCGGCTACTGCTGCTGCTGGGAAGTGAAAGCAGAGATGCAGACTTGGCTATTCTAACAAACGATATGGATCAACGAAAAGCTAAAATAAAAATGAAAAATGCGAGGACCTTAGCTAGAAACTGAAACATTTGTGGAATTTATGGTTGACGTTCTATTTGCATTAGAATCGTCCCAAATGATCATTTGTCATGGTTGACAATTTGGTCAGGTTGAAGAATTGGTCAGGATTGATGAATTTGAGAAAGATTCTGGACAAGAACAAGATGTATCTAATTTCACGAAAGCAGTTTAATTTTCTTAATTATTTTCTACATTTAATTCCTGCAATCTTTAAATATATTCAAGCTTTCTCTCGTGTTTTTCCCCGGTTCTGTACCATTAGGGCTTTCTATATTTCACTCTGTTCATCGACCTAGTCAATCATCCTATAAGTGTTGTAGAGGACCCGTGGTGTTTAGTGTTGTTGAATTGGAAACACGTGCAGTTTATTCCTGCTAAAAGAAGGTCCAACTACAAGTACATTGCGGACTCAATTTAAGACGAAACGAAGACGTAAAGAAAACAAACGACCGATATATGTCAACAAATATATGTATTAAACAACAAATTTACAAGTGACAAGGAAATTAACACTTGTGTTTGTGTGTGAACTTAAAGAGTTTGTATTTTGGTGAATGTTCGTACGTACGTGTATGTGTGTATAATGTTCACGGCGTCTTCCACAAAAGGGAAGACGCTATCTTCTGCAAGAGCTTACATTGTAGATGTGTTCGCCGAAATGAAGAAATCAAAAAGAGAACGAAGCAAGAAGTCGCCCAGTATTTATAGTGTAGGGGGAGAGACCCCTAGTGAACAATTAGGAAATTAAGGAGGAGCTAACTCCAACAGTATGAATTACCATCTACTTCGTCATATCTTTAGGCTTCATTCAAATACGTTTTACTGAATTCAACATAAAATATCTGTCTATTCAATGTTTTTACTGCCTTTTCCAGTTTGCGTATGAGTATCCGTATATCAAGATCGAATTTATATTATTTATAATGTTTTGTTACGGTACTTTAAGTCATTACCAGTCATTGTCGACAACGTTAATATTATCAGTTGCAATAGAAAATAGCTTTTTATTCATTTCATCATGACCTTTTTTTAAGTTATAATTTTAATTTAAAACAACGTTTATAGAATACAAGTGACGTCATGTGGAGAGCGGTTAATATGGTCGATTTTTTAGTTCAATGTGGTTCGTGCAACTTGTTAAGGACCAAATTAATGAAATTTCTACCAGGCAAGAAATGCACTGAAACAATGAGAGTCACTTTTATTTCCAAATACTTCACATATCTTTCACACTGTTACAATCCATTTCTTGCTTCATTTAATTGTAATATACGGGAAAATATTCGTGAATATGAAAGGATTATGACCAAAATAATCAGACATGACGTTTGTAACTTATTCAATCAGACATGTCTAAACTAAGCTAAAAGAGAATTTACTTCCTAAATTCACCTCTCTCTCTCTCTCTCTCTCCCTATATATATATATATATATATATATATATATATATATATATATATGTGTGTGTGTGTGTGTGTGTGTGTGTGTGTGTGTGTGTGAAAATATATAGAAAATAGGAAAGAACGGGTTAGGTTAGTAATCTAAGGTTCTTTAGTATTTTAGTTATTATTTTTAAAAAAATAGTGCTCGATACAAAAGTAGAGCCCGTTTTTAATATGTCTCGTAATATTAAGTTTTATACTTTTATTTCGATCATATATATATATATATATATATATATAATTATTTATTTAAAAATATGATTCCAACACGCTACATAAGAAGTTTCATGTTTCAAAAACAAGAGCTGAAAACTTCAATATAATTATTAGAATTAAATTGAGTTAAAGTGAGCTCTGTTCCATCTTCAAGCGAAATTTTTTGGAATAACTTGTTTCTGAAATTTACGTGTTTTATATCGGAATCTAAAATTCCCATGGTGACAGCCATCGTGGATATTTGAAATAGATAGTGGTGTTAGCTGCTAATGATATGTATCAGCATAGAGTTACTTTCATAGATGTTAAGTCAGGGTAAGGTAGGGGTGTCTAAATTTAAAGCGGAAGATGTTTTCAATCAGTTAGGTTTACTTGTCTATGAAGATTAATTTATTTTTTAGTTTTATTACTTATTTGTTTTATTACTTTATGAAAGGGTTTTGTGTATATAAAAACATTTGTTAAATTGACGACTTCATAAAGGGCTATCATTTTTTGTAGGGTGTTAAAACTTGGGTCCATGGATTAAAAAGTTAATTTATTGTATGTTAGTTTTTAAGCTAAATTGTTCAATGCGTGAATTTGATGATGTCGGCAAAAAACCGTTAATTCATGTCTATTGTTTAATATATTTTTATTATTTAGAAACTTGATAATGTGCAGTTTCTCATGGAGGCACAAAGGGCATGGGTCAGCCCAAGTTTTTATATGTTTAATTATGGATGAAGGGTGGTTTGACTTCACTAAATATAATTTTTCTGATTTTCTCTATTTTAAAACTAGTAGAATTTAAAAATCTCAACTTAAAGATAACGGTATGTACCAAATTGAAAAGGGTAAACTTCCTTGACGTAACTCTAGATTTAACAAACAACACATACAAACCCTATAGAAAACCATATACTAACCCCTTATATATACACCCGAAGTCAAACCACCCTCCATCCATAATTAAACATATACCATCAGCAATGGAAAATAGAATTAGCATTAACTCCGCCAACAAAGAAATATTCCAACACGATAGCTTCTATAACGTTGCCCTAAAAAATAGTGGTTACAAAAATGCAAACATTAACTATAGAAGCAATTACACTAGCCAGAGGAAAAAAAAACAGGAAAAGAAAAATCATTTGGTATACCCCTCCGTTCAACCAAATGGTTAGTATTAAACTAGGACATAAATTCTTAGCCCTAATTGATAAACACTTCCCCACAAACAGCAGGCTTAGTAATACCCTAAAATTGAGTTACAGCTGCACCGAAAACCTAGAAAGTATAATAAAAAAACATAAAAATAAAATCCTGAACAAACCCCCATGCCTGAATAGTCGTAATAAAAACCCTGCGCTTAAGTCTGACAACAACAGTGAAAAATTGTGTAATTGTAGAAACCCAGAGGATTGCCCATTAGAAAATAAATGCTGCATCAAATCTGTGGTATACCAATGTACTATCTCATCCACTGAGAGTCCTAATACTGATATGATATACATTGGGTCCACAAAGAATGATTTTAAAGCTAGATGGAGGCAGCATAAGTGCTCTTTCAACAATATAAATAAAAGAAATCAAACTTCTCTATCTAAATATTTTTGGCATCTGAAGGAAATAAATAGGACACTTAAGGTAAAATGGAAAATTATAAACAGGACTAGAACATGTAAAACTTGGGAATACCCATGCCCTTTGTGCCTCCATGAGAAACTGCACATTATCAAGTTTCTAAATAATAAAAATCTATTAAACAATAGACATGAATTATATTAGGAAGAATGGGGAGTGGAGAAAAATGAAAAGTCTTGTATTCTGCGAAGAATTATAGTTTATAAAACTTTTATGCTAAATGTTGTTTAGGCAAAATGAAAAAGAAAAAAAAGAAAAACAATTTTTGCAGCTTTACGCTCATTTTCGAAGAAATTATTCACTTTTCCTGTCAAAATCTGCTTTTTTCCATTTGTAATTAAGACTGGTGCATTGCATGTATTATATGTCTATTTATATTTCTCTTTATCTCCCTTCCTCCCTGGATGTGGCCGATCATGGGTCTCCACAGATTCCTATCTGTTGTTACTTTCAGCAGTACATTTCTCTTTCGCTTTGTGGAACATGCTCCTCCATCCAGTTGTCCAAACTTGTAGTGTAGTTTTCTTGCTACTTTCTCATGCATTTCTTGTCTCCGATGGACCATGCAAAATTTTAAAATTCCCCAAGCCTTCTTTCGCCGTTGTATGTCCCCCAAACTTTAGCTCTTTCTGATTCTTTCTTTGTAGTTTCTATTCTATTTAAAATTTTACCATTCTGCACTTGTTTGATTTTGGAGTCCCCAATGCGTAATTCACATTTTGGACTACCCCATTTGCTAACAATCATGCATTCTTACAATTAATGGACAGACCTTACTTCTTGCTTTCGTTGACTTTGTTGTCTAACAGTTCTTTCATTTACCTCCTGAATCTACCATCAGCAGAATAATTCCGTTATTTACTTTTTTTTCGTATTTTTCCAATGAAACATGACCCAGTGCAAATGTTAGTATTTCGTATGTCCATTCCACGAAGTCGTTCTTTGCAGATTGACCACAGATTCTTGATTGGATTTAAATCAGGAGAGTTTCAGGGACAATCTATAGTACTTTGACTTGATCATTGATATGGTTTGTCATTGTGTTCTTGTAGTGTTAGAATTTTTGCATACTTTCTTGGAGTAAAGTCCATCGCAAACAATGTCTGTAGAACAACTAACCGACATTCGAGACACTAGTGTCTAGGCGTGATAAAAATCTGATGCAATCATGCCTGACGCAATATTTTTCAAGGGCAAACAAATTTCATTATACACGCCAAGAATAGATTCATATTACTGCACACCACTGCAAATGACCTAATCTGAAGAAAAAAATAAAAATCGATTACACCCTGTCCATCCAGTAGGTCTAAATCAGACCGTATGGTGAAAGAAAGGAAACTAAAACATTTGTTTCAATTAATTTGCACAAGGGTGTATGCTTTTAAAACTACGTCCGCAATAATAGGTATTCTTGGGTCTTCTAATCCTCTTAAAATCATATCGCTGTATGTGACACTATTTAGGGTTGCATGAAAAAAAAAAAAAGAAAAAAAGAAAAGGAGGGGAGAATTAATTGAGGTGATATGAAGCTATCACGAAAAGACACTGAGCGATGTTATTTTTTCTAACAAAGAAAAGTGGTAAAGATTTTATTTTCATTAGCGAAGAAAGCCGTCTTCCCATGGCGATAATGGAAATTTAAAATTGATCAAGTGGCCTACAAGGCAGAATGCTAATAGATAAAAATTAATTGGGTCACACTCTGACCGCGAAAAATGTCAGCTGGACCACCCACAGAGTACAAAGAAGGAAAGATTAGAGCATTGATTGTTCTTCGCAGATACCATTGGAAAAAGAACACCTGTTTTGTGTCGGAGTTGGCCATGATAAAAAAAATTTTATCAGAATAATTGGCACCAGGGTGCAAAGTCGCCAGATGACCACCCACTTGATGCTGACGAAAATCTCGTTGACGAGTTCCAGATGACATTCGGTTAAGATTGAGATTAAGGGCCGCACTAAGAGTCGTATGGGTCTGTTGTCGGGAAGAAAAAAAAAAAGGAAGATAATTTTTTTTTTCTTTGGGCGAGATTTTTAAACCGAGGCCAGTCTATCCACACCCACGCTGCTGGGCGTCCATTGGCTGAATGGTGGCGTGAGCGGTAGGCGAAGGTAATCATGTGAAGAAGGAGGGGAGGCCTGTTGACGCCCCCTGAAGGGATCGGTGTGAGATTCCACTGTGAGAGAGAGGGGAAACCCGTTGACGCTCTCTGAGGGGATTGGGTGAGATACCAATATGAGAAAGGAAGAATTTGGGAGGACGATACTCTTTAAGTAGAAAGTAGGAACTTCCAAAAATGGAAAGTGGTGGATTTTCCTGTTCGAGAACAAAGAAATCCTTGTTGTGGATTTAGAATTATCAAGGAACCTCAAACGTCGATAGGCCCACCCGGTTTTGGTCGGCGTCCATATAAGCAGAGTCGCAACGAGCGGACGGCAGTCAGTTAGTTGGGGTTAGAAAGACGGGCAAGAGTTAAGCTGTGAACTCTGAGACCCGCCTCGCAGAAAACTGACTTAAGATCCACGCAATCACGACCTCAACTTCTAACCAAGAACAGTTTATATTTGAAGAACGACTTAGACTCACACCATCAAAACAAGTTTTACGAATATTACCTGAAGATACACCAAAACCAGTTTCTTAAAAGAACAATTTAAGATGTTAAGACTCACCTAACAAACGCAATATTGTTATCCTTTTTTTTGACACATTTGAACTTTTCTGGTTATTACTTTATTTTCTTTTACATATACTTGTGCGGTATTACCCTTGTTCGGACTCGACTTGCATTACGGCCCAGCGACTGATTGATTTCGTCTACCTAAGACCAAATCACAACGTGGGTAGGTTAGACTAGAAATCAAAATAGTTACTTCGGTAACCAGACGTTGGAGGCGAGCTGGGAACGACAAGACTGATACCAAATCTAACCAGATTCCCATCCGAATCAGCAAAAGGTTAGAACGTCACATTTGGTGCCGCGACCAATACCAAGTCACATTGGTCGTTACAGGACAGGATAGGATGGCGACAGCGACGGCCACGGCGACGGCCACGGCGACGGCCACGGCGCGGAGACAGACGGGGTGACGTCACAATTTGTGCCGTGACCAGGATAGCACGACGGACGCAGCCAGGCAAACGTCACATTTGGCGCAGCGATCCCGGGGTGACGTCACATGTAAAAGTTAACTAAATTCAGCGAGAAAACACATCCTGTTTGCATTTTTTATTTTTATTTTGGAGAACTCACTTAATGCGGCATGTATTCTAATGCAATCGTATAACCTTTCCGTGTAGATCAACATGATCTTTACATGAACACAGAAGAAAAAAAGTGATGGAACATTTCGATCCTCATATTTGAATAATGCTATGAACGTCGAAATATTACCGAAATACGAGGGTCGTCTGAAAAGTAATGGGACTGTGTATTTTGTGAGCTCTGTGCGAAAGAGAGGTGAGCGGGTTGTATTATCATCTAACATGATATCTAGTGAGTATAGAAACATAATCTTAGCTTTCTAAGACCATTGCATTTCTTTTCACATGCGAGTTATGGCACGACAAATCGTGACTGATTCACAACAATGCCCTGAGCATCCGGCGTTTCCTGGCCGAGAAGAACATCGCCGTACTGACCTTGCTCCGTGTGTCTTTTTTCTTTTCCCCAATATCAAAGGATTAATCAAGGGGACTCGTTTTGAAGGCGTGGAGGTCATCCAGCGGGCCGTAAAGACGGAGTTTGGGTGGGGGGCTGATGTGTCGTTCAAGAAGAATCCTTCCAGCATTGCATAGAAGGTTTGCAGAAAAGGAGGGGAAAGTTTATTAGACTCAAGGAGGGATTACCTTAAAGGGAAAACCATGTAGTTTGTTGTTTGGAATTGAAATAAATTGTTTGTGATACCACTCCCATTACTTTTCAGAATGACCTCATATATATATATATATATATATATATATATATATATATATATATTAAAAAGACGAGAGGAACCGCAATTGTTTTTCGTTGTAATGTGGATTTTTTAATATATATATATATATATATATATATATATATATATATATATTATGCTTTATTTTCCATAATTTTGCCACACGGGTTTCAGTTTTTGCGACCTTCTTCATGCAAAGAGTAGATATTTTCACATATTATTAAAATGTATTAATTTTCTTTATGTTTTTCGATGTCAAACATTCTCGATGTTAAACATTATCTTTTTTTGTGTGGTAGTCCACTCATGAGAAGGGGCATTGTCGTGCAAAAATATACAATTCACTTTGAAACTGCGAGGTTGGAACTTGTACTATCTAAAAAATGTCCTGTCCATAAAATCGTAATAGTTAACACTGTTGTTTAACTCATTCATCGTCTTTGAATCGTTCAATAATGGTTTGGTCGACAATTTCAGCCCAGATCATCAGATTGCCGCTTCCTCGCAGCATTCTTTTTGCCACAAGTAATGGATAGCGGCTCGGATTGAGGAATCGGAAAGCCGAGTTCGAAATCCAGTCGAATCCATTACATTCACTTACGAGGTAGTACCCTTGGGAAAGGTATGAATTCTCTTCTTCTCCCCCCAGGTATGGGTAAATAGCAGGACATACCGGGCTCTATAGCCTTGGATGACAACTAGTCTATCGCATAAAGAAATGGCAACCTACTGGGGAAAAATCTGCCTCGTCAGTCATGTATCGAAAGATAATCATCACCTAAGAGTGTATCACGCAAGTCACATAACTGACTGACATCTGGATCGGATAAAATCCATCCTTTGGTCCAACCACCAGGTCCATCGAATATTACCCTAAATTCGTCCGTGGAAATTAAATTTTCATTTAATTTTTTGCCTAATTTTGACACTTTAAACTATTTTCTTTACTTTGCGGAGTATTCTATACCTTTTCTCCTTCTCGACTGCTTCAATTCTAGCTTGTTCCCACTGGTCAGAAGTGGCTGTTTTTCTATAACTCATTTTTGTTTATGTTCCCCTCGAGGCGTTCTTAAGTTCTTAAATCCTTTTCCTTTTCTTCTTGTTCTCAACAATATATTTTCAACAGCCGTCGTTATCATTCGATAATCTCTGCGAAGCTCCTTTGATATTTTCAATGTGGACATTCCTTCACTCAATAAGTTTGTTATTTTCTGTTTTTCACCATTTTAAAATCCTTTGCATTACCCGTGTTCCAACGTATATCATGGAAAAAAGGGGAAAAATAATTTTATTAGATTTTAGTGGCCTTAAACTAATATTAGTTTAATCTGCATAATAATTTCAGACTACAGCTTTTATAATAAATTGAATAACTTTAATAAAACAAACATTAACTCAAGCTTTGTTTTGAGGTCTAAATGAATAGTTTAATATTTTAAAAACATTCTTCAAAGCAAATTTGTGTTATTGAGGTTTATGTGATTTGCATAACTTCAGACGTACTGTCGAATTCGATGATATTTTTACCGTAAAAATTAACATTAACAAAATTCAATATTTTATAATATTTCTTTCTTTTTACTTTTCAGTATTAATGAAACGAGGCTTGCCAACCAAGCACTCTAGTATAGTTAGGAATAATTGAAGACTCCCTCCCTGTCTGTCTGTCTGTATGTCTCTCTCTCTCTCTCTGTCTGTAGTAAACTTAAGAACCTAGAGACGAAAAATGCGTCTAACTTAGAATTGTGTTTATAATTTTCGGAGTGATAATTGCAAGTATAGATATAAATAGACTGCAATAGGCACACTCACACATATACACACCTACACACACAAACGCACACACACACAAGCGCACACACACAAATGTAATAAATTATAACCATGGAATATTAGTGTTTGAGCCTTTTATATTATATTTTTACACTGTTCTGGACATTGAGTTCTACCTGGATTCTATCCTCTTGTGAATTATATATATATATATATACACACACACAGTGTAACCCGGGTATAAGAGAAATCCAGATATAAGAGAGACTTTCTCTGGTCCCAAATTAGAGCCTGTGTTAATGCATATAAATTAGACCAAACCCTGATATAAGAGAAACCCTGATATAAGAGACTAATATTATATTGACCACTAATATTATCTATCTATCTCCCTCTCTCTCTCTCTCTCTCTATATATATATATATATATATATATATATATATAGAGAGAGAGAGAGAGTGAGAGAGAGAGAAAGAAATAGATAGATAGAAAGAGAGAGAGAGAACTTTGAAAATTGTATAACTTAGCGGAATATCATAAACAGATTTTTAAGATGTAAATTTCCTAATTTATCTAATTCTCACTTAATTAATTTATTTCATTTAATTATTTTAAATATTCATTCTCCGTATAGCGTAGGTAATCAGGACTTTTGTCACAGCCTCCTTCATCTTCTCAGTGTCTTCAAAACGACTGTCCCTGAGGTTCAACCAAAAGTCAAGGAGGAGCAAAGGTCAGAATTGTATCAAAGGTAAGAAAGGTTTTAATATCCATCTCTGTCAACGCAAAATTGTATTGTGTCGTGAGCTTCCAAATGACTGCATTCTTCAAACAAATCAGGTGTGACAAGCAGTGTTTTATATAGATTCTTCAAAGAACTGTTACAGCCGTCTCGTTCAAACTGGAATGACAAAATTTAGCTGTCCAGCTTATTAGATGTAATGATATACTAAAAGTACAATAGAATCTAGGACAGTTATAGATATGCCTCATATATATATATATATATATATATATATATATATATATATAATAAGATATAAAAAGTAAATAGAGCTTTATTTCGTCTTCTGGTTTAAGTACAGTAAATGCGTTATAAAAAGTAACTGATTAAATTTCATATTCGATTAAATTGAATGATTATTTGATTATTTTTTTATATGGTGAGGGAAAATGTCGAAGAAAATAGAAAAGATCTTCGCTGTTTTGATCGAATTATCGAACGATGAAAAAGATTAATTTGAACATACTCATGAAAGAACAAAAGGAAATAATGAAAAAAATTCAATCGATTTCACCGAATATCGGAATAAGTCGGTCATTTGTGATACTTTCCCGTAGCCTTTCTTTTCATTCCGTTCAACAACATTTATGTGTTCATTAGTGAATCTAGATTTAGGACTTTAGGATTTAGTCGACTTGTCAAAATTCAATTTATAAAACAAACTTTAAAATTTAACACTGCAATTCATTTACATTTTTACAACAAATTTATTTTTATGTAAAGACAAGTGTGTAGTACGTCCTAAACTTAAGAATAAAGCTTCGTATTTGAAATGCATGTTTTATTTTTTATTTTATTTTTATTTTATTTTTTATTTGTTTGCATTTTTTTATTTTATTTTATTTTTTTTAATTTTATATTTGTTTGGGATTTTTTTTTTTGAATTTATGAAAATGAGAATTTGTCAGAGAATCTGATGAAAAAAAAACAAGAAATTTCAGCTTCTTTTTTATTTTCGTTCGCCATTCTACCGTTGTTTCGTTGTGCTGTTGTTTGATGTTTCGCCCCAGAAACTCTTCTTTTTATAAACTTCTTCCTTCACTACGTCCTCCTCCTCTTCCTTAATACAATTAAAATCCCCTGGGGAATATAGGATGAACAGCCTCACTATGGCTGATGTTGCTGCTATAGAATTTAAAAACCAGGCCTAAATGGTTGTTTCTCCCAGACTGGTTGCCAACCAAGGCTAGAAAGCCTACTCTGTTCTGCTATATAACACATAGCTTGAGGTAGGGAGAAGAGATACATGTGCGAAAGTAAACACGAACGGAATTAGAACTCCGTACACTGATTGTATTTTTTCGCATCGTCAACCGCTACGCCTACATTCCTTATGAAGATTAATTTGTTTTAATCAATAGTTTCATCTACCGCAAGGAAAGTTGGTTCTTTGTGTTGCGCCAGAAAGTTTTTCTCGCCCTAGTCCATCCTTCAAATCTATAAATCAACCATTCGCCCTGGCATGGAATACTGCTGCCATATATGGTATGGAGCCCCGTCTGTTCCTCTTAAGGTCCTCGACAAAATCCAGAGATGGATATGGAATGTGATTGGTCCTGATCTGGCATCTCGTTTACAATCGCTCTTTCACAGACATGCAGTCGCTTCCCTCTGTCTTTTCTACAAATACTTTCACGGTAACTGCTCCGACGAGCTACTTTCGCTGGTTCCCAAGCTACATGAATTTAAACGTGCTACTAAGTCAGCATCTCAGTCCCACCCTTTCACTGTCGAAACGGTTAAATGTAGCCGTCTCTTCTACTCCAGTAGCTTCATGTCTCGTACTTCCCGTCTGCGGAACTCCCTTCCTCTTACTTGCTTCCCTGATAGCTATAATTTTCAATTATTCAAATGCAATGTCAATCGACATCTCCAGATGCCTTGATCTAATTCCCCGTTCATCTCTTCATTCTTTCCTCTATCACGCCTCTTTACTCTTGCTCTCACTTCCTGTAACCCCTTGTGTGCTAGTGGCACTCCTGCCTTGTTTGGGGTGAAATGCTTAAAAAAAAAAAAAAAATGAAAAAAGAAACTTCCTTCAGATCAACTGGGATTAATTAAAAAATACTTTTATCTTCCATGATCTGCTCTCCATTTCACTCGTAGCATTTTTATAACAAAAACTTTGCATCTCACCACAAGAGTTGATTTCCATTAAGCAGAACTTGATTATATGACCAAATAAGTCTAAAATAAAGGCGTGATGTCTTTTTTTATTTTTCATTTTTTTTTAACTTCTCTTTGATTAAGATTATGCTTCTTTTAAAACATTAGAATTATTATCATCGCCATCACAACTCGATCTCGACACTAGACCATTTACTTACCAGATTTAATTTACTTTATTAGATTTACTTAATCTAGTTTTGTATTTATATCCGCTTTACAACACTAAATAACGCAACCGTTGGACAGATCCTGACTTTTCGGTGGATTATTAGGGGCGTCAGGACGATGAATCTGCAGACTTTTTCTAGATTTCTCTAAAACCTTCGATTCTTTACATAGTGAAAAAAGGGGACGGTCATTCTGGCATATGACATCCCTCCTCAGACAATAACTGCCATAATGATACTATACAAAAATACCAAAACTTTTGTTACATACCCAAATGAAGACACTAGCTTCTTCGATATCAAAACAGGGATCCTCCAGGGTGACATCCATGCACCTTTTCTCTTTGCACCCTTGATTATGTATTGAGAACTTCATGCAACAAACATTATCATCTAGGTTTTACTTTATCACCAAGACTCTCACATCGGTATCCTGCATAAAAGTTAATTGAGATTGGCTATTTCTCTTATATCATCTAGAAAATACTGCAATGTTGTACTTTATGTCAATGCCCCTATAACAGAACACCTGGGCTTCAACCAGCAAGACTCAATAACAAACTGTCTCAAGGAAAATCAATAAAATCTGTCGAATCTAGGAAGCGAAATAATGTTTACCGAAAAGGATGTGAAAATTCGCATGGCCAAAGCCTTGAATAAAATGGATGTAATGAGGAAATCTGGCTTCCCAAGTGTTTACCTACTTCTCTCGACAACAGAAGGGGACATTCATTGATCATTTTTGCTATGTTTTGAATATTTCAGGAAAATACCTTTTTTTCGGAAATTTTGTTCAAAGACGAGAATCTACAAAGCCCCTACATATATCTTTAAATAATCGATACAATATTGTGGAAAATGAGTCAAATTATTCCAGAAAATTTTTAAGTTAAAGTATATTTATTATGCAGATGAACAAAGCTATCAATGTAGATACCATTACCAATCTCACCGTTCTTCTACATCATCTAGAAAATACTGCTTATGATGCTGGACTCTATGCCAATGCCTCTATAACTGAATACATAAGTTTCAACCAGCAAGACACAATACAGACTGTCTCAAGGAAAATCAATAAAATGGTCAAAGCCTTGAATAAAATGGATGTAATGGAGAAATCTGGCCTACCAAACAACCTCAAATGAAGATGCTTTTGCGCCACTATAGAAGCAGTTTTAATGTGTGGTGCCACTTCTTGGATATTAACTAAAACCCTAGAGTCTAAGCTTGATGGAACCTAAACTCTTATGCTGAGAGCTATACTTAACATCTCTTGGAGACAACATCTAACTAAATCAGAGCTCTATGGTCCCATCTCTGATATTTCTACAATCTTACGCGAACGCAGAATGCGCTCTGCAGGACACTGCTGGCAAGCAAAACAAGAATTCGCGAGTGATCTACTGATCCTGACACTTAGTCATGACACAAGTTGAGTTGGTCGCCAAGCTGCGACCTACATTGACATGCTATGGTTATGGCATCGAATGCCACCCTAATGACATTGCGTCCTGGGTATGACGGTAAAATACATCCGGCAGCGAGTTGTTTGATCGGGAGGTTTTGAGGAGTGTCGAACCACCTACTTAAATGCTATTGTTACCAGGTCCACCCTGACCCGAGTCTCTCTACCATTCGTCCCTTCAGCCCCTCAACTTCCGGCGTCTTCCTCTTTGAGTTGAGGCGCCCACTCGGTCTGAACCGAACTCAGGGGTAGCTGGCCGGACGCTCCTTGAGTACCCGTAGATTGTTCGACCGGTCACTGGCCAAGTTCCGCCTGCTGTCCACATTGTGTTAGTTTTTAGATCCAGTAAGCGGGGTGTTGTCCATACGTTCACGGTCGATTGGGGATGTAGGCACGGCTATCAGGGTGGGTGGCAGGAAAATTAGAATGTGGCAAACAAGGAAATAATATCTGCAGAAGCCGAACAACAATGGGTAAAATATTGATGTCTTTTATATAAGAAAACAACAACAGTAGAAAGAGTTTACAGAAAGGATAGAAAAGCAATTAACATAAGAACAGAGGACCACTCCTCTACCAATTATACCAACAGAGAGGGGTGTATGTGATTAACTCGTTCCAAATCAACTTGGGAGGATATGTGACTCGTAATTCCAGCCCCACGTGGAAGTGTAGCTTTTCAGTTGCTTGTCATAAGTGACAAACATTAGGTTTCAGCGACTTTTCAATGCGACTGCTACAACGACGATGATATTTTCTTGAAGTCCTTATCTCTGACTCGCCACTGGACCGACTCACTGCAACGACACACACTCTCTCTCTCAACGTCACTCTCGTCTAACGCCCAAGTCTCTCCAACTTAGCAAAACTCGCGTTTATATAGCAAACCGAAGGTTATAAGCCAGGTTGTTAACGCGCTTAACACGAGTGTCGCCATAAGCAAAGTTTAAATTCAGATCTATTTCAAATCTCTTAGTGGATAGAATTAATTAGTTCAATGTTCATTTCAATTATCTTTTTGATGACCAAATTCAGCGGATACAACTTATGTTTAGATCAAATTTCGCTAGCGGTAAACATACACTGATCTTACCTCCCCGGTCCAATTTACTTCAATATGTTTTTATCAAAAATATTATTTTCGTCCATTTTTTTTTAATGACCCAAATTAAACATCGCCTCATGTCCTTTTGCATTTGTTTATAAACAAGTCCTTGCCAACCCGATTTGATATTTATTCTTTATCCATCAGCCGTCTCAGGTTTCATATATCATTGTTCTAGATTCTTTCCTATTAATAGCGCTGACACAGGTTGTAACTTTCACGGAAGGTCGTATTTTCCATCTTCAATCAATAAACGTTATATTTGCGAGTGTGCATTTATGTGCGTCAACCTCTCTCTGTTACAGTCTCAGCTGTGAGTAAATAATTACTCCTAAACCGAGGTCAAAAACAACATAAACCAAACTAAGCAGGTCTGTGATGGTTGGCGTAATAGACTCATAAATGTCCGAGCTAGCTTGAGCCAATAAAACCAACTGAAGGATTGCTACCGGTTTTAGTCTATTAATTCTCAAAAATTCAAAGTTGCTACTCACAGTATGAGTAGTGATAAAGCCAAATCTTTTTCATTCCTCGTCGCAAACGAGGTAAGATGCGAATCTGATTATTTCCACGACACACGTAACTGAGACACGAAACATCATTCACTCTCTTACGCAGCAACAGAGTAAGTTCAACAACGTCCATTTCTTTCTTTTTACGGGGATTCTAATGAGAACATTCCTTAAATTTACACTTTCGGTCAAGAACTATCCTGGAACACACTTTATATTAAAATAGTGCCTGACAGAATAAAAATCTGCATCTCGCTTTATTCATTCTTTTGTTTGTCTATTTCTTTCAAACAATTCAACACGTGTAACTTGTGTTCCTCAACTGACGACACCTTCTCAACCTCAAAGGTTAAAGCAAAAACAACACACTAGTTCTGGACTGAATACTAAATAAAATTAGATATATAGAAGTGTTAAAGAAAGATTAGGCCCAGAAAGATTTTTAACTCAAAATGGCATATTGGCCAATCAACCAGTATAATCAACTGGGGTTGGATTTTAGGTGACTAAAAATTCGACGTGTCATCACATTTCTTTTTCATATCAAATTTTTGCTCCTAAAAACAAAAAGGGAGTTGGTTTTCAAATTTGCGTTTTAACCTAAAAAAGTTAAAAGCATAAAAAAGGTTCATATATTTCAAACGTATTTAAAGAGCGATACGTGATACGCGTCCTGGGTAAGACGATAAATTATATCCGACACTAAGGCTTCTGATCAGGAGGTTTTGAGGAGCATGGAACCACCTCTTAATTGCTGGTGTTCCCAGGTCCACCCTAACCCAAGGTGGTGGCACCTGTTAAGGTCCCAGCTATGGGCAAATAGTTAAACCCCTAAAAGGAATCAAAACACTATAAATGTATAAAAATAGGTTTTAATATTTTTTGGAAAAATCATTACCGGCAATACATTTTTGGAAAAAATATTATCAGTGATAAAAATCTTATCGGCATTAAATAACCAATTGAATTGTTGATATGCCTTAAAACAAACTAAACCAAACCGATACATGATACACGCTTGGGCAACCACGTCTCTTTCGATACATGACTAACGAGGCAGCAGGATGCTGTTTCTTTCTACGGTAGACTGGTTGCTATCCAAGGCTATAGGACCAAATCTGCCCTGCTTTTCAACCCATAGCTGGGAGATAAGAAATGGATCCATAATTTTCCCAATGGTATTTGCGAATCCGACTGGAATTCGAACTCGGCTCTCCGAATTCTCATTCTGGGTCATTATCCTCCGCACCAAAGTACACTTTTAAATTTTATGGAATTTGGAGATTAATTCCGACATGATCCTAGATACTCGCCACAGATTCATGGAGATTAATCATTTTCACCATTCTACAAAAGGATTCTCACACTTTCTTGCCAATATGTTCTCTGATATTCTTCAAGTCTATATTTTGCAGTCATGGTTTTATTCACTTGAATACATGATCCTAGACATTCGCCGCAAAGATTCCTCGGCACAAATGCAATCGACGCTCTGCACACCACAGAATATCATTCAAGGAATTTTGGCGTAGATTTTCAGTAACAAAAACAATGCCTTCATTCATTGGTCTTTGTCGCAGACATAAGGGTGAATCGCTGATCACTACCTCTCTTAATGCAATGAGAAGATATTTGTGCGAACCTATCTACGCACGAACATATACATAGAAACACAAAATCACATGTACAATGCCAAACGATCATTGGCTAATAAATCACTAATGCATTTTCTACAGGCAATTTACAAATCACAGTAATGCGACAATTTTGGAATCGCTTTATTTTTTAAGTGGTCAAATTGGTGCACTTTTGGGAGAAGTGCTCACAGAAGCTTCCTTAATTCTCCCCAAAGCTCGCTCGGTGATTGATTAATGTCAACCAATCAGATAATTTGCACATGAATAATAATTTTTCCCGCGCAACGAATCGGAGCCTATAGTCGCTTATTTAAGCCAAGATTTTTCTCATCTCAATTAGTCAGACCTCAACTGCTAAACGAATCTACGACAGTTGGAACTCCACTTCTAACCACGTGATAATCTTTTCACTCATACGCAGAACTACATGCTGATGATAATTTGTACACCATCACTAAAAACTTCTTTTGACACAACAATACTTTTCAACAGTAATATCACAAGAACAATCGTATCATGAAACACTTATGAACATTTATCCAGTGAACTTTGAACCAAAAAAATTATCTCTCACTGAACTCTTAAATTGCAGCCAAAGAGAGGCAACTCTTGATTAATTCAACCTTTCTTATTGAAATGCATATTTTCTTTCACATCTTGTTAATATACATATATTTTGTGTGCAACAATGTCTTGTGGTTATTCTTACGTCCGCCTTTCACAAACGAACGCCGGGGTTACCAAATGAAGGTCGGGCTTCCAAATGAACGGCGGGGTCACCAATGAAATGTGGCGTTGATTTTTATCCAATGAATGATTGTTATTGAAATTTGAATTTGTGTAGGTATGTATGTACGTGTGTGATGATGATCATCATCACAAAACTCTACGTTTCGTTCAATTTCGCAAACCAATCGATGAAATATAAAAATGTAAAGAAAAGATATGCAAAAAAACAATATTGTATTTTTGTTAAATAAGTATTTGTTATTTTAAGCATTAAATTGTTTTTAAAATAGTGGGTGCATTTTGTATGTTAATAAAGCTTTTAATTCCCCCCCCCCCCAAAATAAATTAAAATTTGTTGTACTAAGTTATGCACTCTTGTAAAACCAACAATACTTTGTACCCCCTCACCCGTTTGCACTTCTCCACAAAATTTGATATCAATGTATGGCAATTATACATGATATGATAGACGGACTAACGGAAATCACAGAATTTTATATATAAATAAATGGAAATCTATAGATTGATGGAATGAAAATTATTTCACAGGGAGATTACTCTAAATATTTATATATAAGTTACTTCCCTTGAAGATTTGTTTTCTACTCGTTACAAAGTAGTATTTCAAATATCTATTTACATCAGGTCATATGATTCACAGATAATGAATTAGAAATCGTCTATAATGGGTCATATGCGCGTATGTCCTAAAGTGTCCTTTCAGCAGTGTATGCGACCCACGGCATTTCCACATAAAACATGATTGGATTCTCCAATGCAAAAACTGGAAATTTTGATTATCTTTCTTTTGTTTGCAGTTTGCTCGATGTAGTTTTTTACTTTTTAAATTTGAATTGGTAATTTTTATTCTTAGAAATAACCCTATTGTAAAATTATTTGGTAACAAGTGAATATCTTTTAACATTTTCATTTCATTAGTGTTATAAAAGCAAATATAAGGGGAAACGGAGAGAGAAAATAAAGTCACCATAAATTCATAAAAGAAAATAAATATTTAAGAAATAGGAAAACGCTGACTGGTTCTCGTCCCTCTCTCGTCCGAGTTCCGATTGGGGAAAGACAAAATAACTGTGCAAACTATGACTAAATAAAAAATATATTATAACTAAATGGGAATTTCATATCAAACCACCAAGCTATTTTATTTTTCCTCGATCGAGCTCTGACGAAAAAAGAATCCTTTTCCTGGACTTCTTAATCTATATTTTCTGTACTACTGAAGAATATGTGGCAGACTTCATCACATTAATTTAACTTTGATTAAAAAAAAAACAGGACTCACGCAATATTTATTAGATTGGTGCAAAAATAATGACGTAATAATGTCGTTTTTTGACGTATTTTTCAACGTCAAAAAACGACATTATTACGTCATTATTTTTGCACCAACCTAATATTTATTATGTTCTGTGAATAACATGAATCAACTGTTGGACTAGAATGATCATATAGTTAATTCATATTATTCACAAAACATATAAAGAAATATTGGTTGGTATGTAATACAAAGAAGGAAATGGTTTTAAGCCTATCTGTATGAAGAGACATCTTTCTTGTGAGCTAATTTAAGAAAACATATCATTGTAATGTAGTCCAACAGTTGGCAGTCAGAGAGAAAAGAGAGAGAGAGAGAGAGAGAGAGAGAGAGAGAGAGAGAGAGAGAGAGAGAGAGAGAGAGAGAGAGACTTTGATTTTGCGCCAAAACTTCTTCTTCGAACAAGGGGACGCAACTCCTGCTTCTTATTTATGAATCACTACGTACGTTATCATAAAGTGGAAAACTCATCTTCATCTTTAATTTCTGTAATTTCATTTTAATTTCGCCTCAAAATAACAATGATGATACTAGGACACAATGGGTTACTGGACGTGGAAGAGAAAAGAAAAATTTTTATGAAGAGAAAGGACAATAAAAGAATAGAGTTCGGGAAGTCAGAAGATGGCATTTAACACTGCATTTACATTTTTAAAGATTGTATATTGCAGGGAAGTAAGAAATTGAAAGAGAAAAGAAACTGTTAGAATAAAACTTACGGTTCCATATTGCTATTTCAACAGCAAGATAATGAAACCTAGTAAACCCTTAAAATCATGCAGTTGAGGTACCAAGTAGAACAACAGAAATAAAAATATGTATAAAAATGACAGAGATAGGACACATCATGGCAATAGGAAATTGACTGAAGTCGAGATACCAATAACATTATAGACCCTTCTTTGGATTTTTTCAAGAATCTCAAAATATATAGCCAGAACACCAGACCAGATATGGCAGCAATAGTCTACGCTAGATTTATTCAATATCAGAGTTGTTCAGGTAATAACATTCAGTTGGGGTCACCTCTATATAATTCATCATCAAGGACACATGGCACAGTGGATAAGGGCGTTGGTTAGATCAGGACCCACAGAGTGTGAGTTCAATACCCGGTTAAGGCGGTGGAGAATTTGGAGAGGGGAATTAACAGGAGATAACTGATAACTGACATCCATTAAACATGGCACCTGGAACTAGAACAGTCTACTCCAGTGAGCGAAATAAAGGATTCAGTTCGACATTCCAACCACCTGAGGAAGGCCAGAGCATACAACGGTGGAAACGTTGTAATAAATATGGCGACAAAGATGAAGACAATAGCCCGAATAATATAAATAGTGTATAATGCATCATATTTATAAATTACCAACAATCTTGTGGCGTGTGGTGGGGACAGGAGCCCTTGTGCGGGTAACCTAACTCTTTCACCATATGGTTGGAATCTTAATCCTTTACTGATGGAGGCCAACCAGCTAGAAAAGTTAAAAACCTATTTACATCTATTACTAAAGGTGATTTTTATTAAATAAATTTTAATAGAAGTTATCATCAACCTTAAAATTATAGTCTCGATTTTTTAAAATTTGTAAACATTGATAAAAAAAAAATTACCATAATTCTCTATGTATAATACGCCTTTGTCCATAATACGCACGCCTAAAATTGTGCTGAAAGTGTGGGAAAATGCTTCTACTCACACATAATATGCACACCTTGTTTGGTAATCAAGCCCTATAAATTGTACCTTCCCAATTTCATTACAGTCAGCGTTTCCTATGCCTATTTAAAAAAAAAATGGTTTTAAACATAGAATAATATTATTCTAATTTAGTTTTAGGATAATTCTTATTTTATTTTACAGCAATTTTTTAAATTTAATTTTTTTTTTTTTGTAGTTGTGCATAATACGCATCCCTGATTTACATACATTTTAAATTTTAGTGTGACAGTGGGTGTGATAAGTAATGATATTTTAACCTACAAATGCCACGAATGAGCCACCTTGGCACTGTGATAATCATGTGACTAACTAATCAGTCATATCATACAGATATGTTGGCAGCAATTTGTAAACATGGATCAGAAAAGTATGACATGTATTGACAATTTTGAAAATATTTTATACATGACAAATAGGACTAAAATGGTCCATGACATTTTAATGCAAGAAAGGGAATTATTCTTATATTTTTGAAATTAGCATTTAAAAAAAAAAAAAAAAAAGAATGTATAAACATAAAAATACTATTTATTATAAACAAAGCACTTACTTAAATATTTGTATCTATAAAAATAACATATAAACATAAGAAATGTCATAAAATAATTGTCCATTTCATAATGTGTGACGTCATTTGTTTAGTTTACATTTGGACATGCATCGAGCAGAGATGAATGTACGTGAGAAAATCATGGAAGATTGTAGTTTAAAAACAGTAAAATCGACCTTGCTAACCGAAACGCTCCTTTCTGGCTAAATCAGTAAAGCACGTCAGGCTATATGACGGTTCTATATAGGATACAGTTTCGATTCCTGTTGGAGGACGCATATTTTCTATGACAATTTCTCGGACATTCAGGCCGGTACATGTAGTTAATATTGTTTATTATAAACAGAACATTTACTTAAATATTTGTATCTATAAAAAAGAATATATAAACATAAAAATGTCTTAAAATATATATATATGCGTGTGTGTGTGTGTCTGTCTGTGCGCGCCAGGATTGGTGCAATAATGTTATGAACAAGGGAATGTGAGAGCATTAAAACTAGCTCAGATTAAAATAAAGATTTGTCTTCCTACATGTATATATTTGCACTAACTTCCAGCACTCATGAGGATGTAACCACAAAGGAAACAGTCTATTTTCAATTTGTATAGAACCCCAAAATACAAAAAAAAAATATATAAACGTTCAGTAGCCACAAGATCAGCAAATGACATTGTTATATTATCTAGTCTTTCACCAACTATTGCAGTAGTAAAGCAGTACTCCATACCTACAGGTTTACTAGTGGGTGGGTTAATATTTACCAAGTGAGGGAATTGGAAATCAGAATACAACCTGATTGCAATCTTCACCCACTAAGCAGTTGCTCCTGAAACTTGTTAGAATAGAATGTGGAACAATTTTAACCCTCCCAGCTAAGACTCATCATGCCATGTATTTTGAGGCAAACCAACCTCACTCCCTTTGTAATTCTTAAGTAAGGAGTAAGTTCCACTCGGATAGCTTCTTCTCAAGAACTGTTGCTTTATGGAACAGGCTCCCGAGAGGATGCTTTCTTAACCACTACAATCTTCAAGTCTAGGATTAACCTTTATCTTTCACACATATCCGCATCAACTGTGCCCCTTATGCTTACTGCTCACACAACAGACTTCAGTAACCATCTTCCTTGAGTGGACCCTGGACCTTGTATCAGGTGAACATTAATAATAATAAAAAAGGGATGTGAGAATGTCTGTTGTTGTAAAAAATCAGGAATTGTAACCAATTTACAGTTGAGAATGAAAAATAATTAATTAAAAGCCCAAAATAAACATTGTTATTTCAATATATCATATTTTGTTTTGTATTTCAAATTATGTGTGACATATTTTCTTTTTGGCTTGTCTTAACAAATAAACTATGATTAAAGTCAAATATACTATATAGATTTTTTCTAATATTAACAGATAGTAACATCTATCAAAGAGATGAAATTTAAATTTTTATTATTGCATTATACCCAAATTCCTTTTTCCAAATTATAGCTATTTGTGCTATGTTATAATGCTTATTACCTAACAATAATATTACTTAATAGATTTTTTAAGCATTAAAGTATTTTTAATCACATCTCCCTAATAGCTGTCGTGATCTGTAAACATGACCATTTTGCTGACAGTTGTCATAATACTGTATTGAAATATTACCAAAGACCTGCAGTGGAGATGTAATTTAATATAGACAACTTCTTGTTTTTGCCAACAGCAACTACGAAGCATTTTAGTCATAACCCCCACCAAAAAAAAAAGAGGAAATAAATTAGAATTATTTTTTTTTTTAAATGCTGTTCTTCATCATATTTAATTCTGAAAAATATCAGTTTTCCTGTATATTTATATGTTTATCATTTCATTAAGCAAACTCAATACAACAAAATTTTGCATAAAAATTTGTCTTGGGTGAATACTGAGTACCTTTAAGGAATTGTCAGCCATCTTGGATATGAGATTACAACCTGGGGATTTTTCATTTTTCCCTAGAGAACTAGTCTGAAAAATAGGATTTTTACCTGTGTTTATTTTCTTTTTAAATGGTCTTGGACTATAAGTTCTGTGTCCATCAGCCGTGACATGAAGGGCAGGTAACTGATATATTACTAAGAGGGATAACAACCATTTATTTATCAAGTACTTGTAAAAACAGGAAAGACGAATCTATTTCAACAACAATTAAATGCAACGGCAGTATAAACGCATATGCTCCAAATTTCAGATTAATCTATCCAATATTTTTGCTGTCTATAAAATCCAAAGACACACACTTTATTATTAAAGTAATGCCACATATAAAATTGATTCAAAATGACCTGCAGCACTAATTAGTTAGCCTATTTGGCAGAATTTCCTTTGGTCAAATATTTGGCATTTTTGGTTTAAAAAGAAGTAAGAATCGAATAAAGTATTTATGCAAAGGAAAAAGTCACTCAAGGACTAAAAAATGATGAAAGAGAGAAGGAATCTAGCTGTCGGAGTTAGCTCCTCCTTAATTTCCGAATTGTTCACTAGTGGGCGTTCTCTATAAATACTGGGCGACTTCTTGCCTCGTTCTCTTTTGACTTCGCATTTCAGCGGACACATTTAAAGCCCACTTGTGGGAAAACGCCATTAAACACACATACACATACGTACTAACTTTCACCAATATACAAACTTTTTACGTACACACACTAACACAAATGTCGATGTCTTTGTCACTTGTAAATTTGGTGTTTAATACATATATTTGTTTATACATATGCATCAGTTTTGTTTGTTTTCTTTACATCTTCAGTTGGACTTAACTTGAGTCCGCCATGTTCTTGTAGTTGGACCTTCTTCTAGCATAATATAAACAGCACGTGTTCCTAATACAACAAGGCTCAAACACACACGGTCCTCTACAAAGCAAATTGGGAAATATTAAATAGAATTTCCTTAGAAGAAATGCTCTCTTATTTATATTTACCTATAGAAGATATATATTGGTCAAGGATTCTGGTTAGATGTATTTATCAAGGATTCTGGTTATATAAATTCATTTGAAAGTGTTTTGAAGATAGAAATACTTTGCTTGCAAAGATATTTTTTCTTGAGACTTAAAAGTAAAATGACTAGAATTGCAGTAGAATTTTCTTTCAATTATCATTGTGAATTCAAATGCACATTAACCATACTTAGAAAAAAACAATTATAAAAAATCATAGCTAAAGTTTCATTTTTGCCCTTAAATGGATTTGATGCACTTATTCATTCTTTTGCTGTTTGTATCCATTTGAAAAAAATAAGTAAATTTTATTTTATTTTTTTTACATCTGACATTTTTTAATATCAACATGTTCAGATTTCCTGAAATATGAACAGTTTTGTTAGAAACAACAAAGCATTGGTGTGACACTATTTGGCTTGCTAAAAGGGAAAAAGAAAAAAAAAGAAAGGCGAGAATTAAATTTAGGTGATAAGAAGTCATCACGAAAAGGACACTTTTTCTGACAAGGAAAAGTGGTAAAATTTTTTATTCCCATTGTCGAGAAGGTAAAAGGGAAGATACTGGAATTAATCTGATTTAGGTTACGGGGCGGGTGGAAATTCCAGGTTGGCCAAATAACCTCAGAGACAGAATTCTAAATAAATAAAAATTAACTGTGTCGCAGAATTACAAAAACAAAATTGTCCGTTGACCACCATGAAGGAAAGGTTAAGCCTTTGTCTATATGTAGAAATCATTGAGAGGAGCATCTGTTTATCGTCAGGCTGGCTATGATAGCGAAATTATTTTATCGCCAGATGGCCACCCACTTGGCGAAAATCTCGTTGACGAATTCCATATGAAATCCGGCTATAATAGCGAAACTGTTTTATCGGATCAGTGGTTGGCACCAGGAGTGCAGGTACGTCTGGGTGACCACCCGCTTGGTGATGGCGAAAAGCTAATTGACGAATTCCAGGTAATTCGATTAAAAGATAAAGAGTCTAGGGTGTGAGGTCTCCTCGAAGAGAAGAAGGAAAAGGAAAAGTGAAAAGAAAAAAAAGGATAACATTTTTTTTTTTTTTTCGTTGAGCAAGATTTTTTAAACCGAGGCTAGTCTGGCCACACCCACACCGCTGAGCGCCCATTGGCTGAATGATAGCAGGAGTATTGGAGTATTCATGTGAAGAAGGAGGGGAGGCCTGTTGCGCCCCCCTGAAGGGATATGTGTGAGATGCCACTGTGAGAGAGAGGGGAAACCCGTTGACACCCTCTGAGGGCATGGTGAGATACCAATATGAGAACAGAAGGAGGTGGGAAGACGAAAGACTTCCAAAAATGGAAAATAATAAAATTTTCCTGAACGAAACTAAATAAGTGGATTGTGGGTTGAGAATTATCAAGGAACCTCAAACCCCGACAAGCCCACCCCGATTTTGGTCGGCGTCCATATAAGCAAAGTCGCAGCGAGCGAAAATCAGTTGGAGTTAAGTTGCAGTTGGGTTTGGAGAGAAAGAGGCAAGCAGTTGCAGTGAGCTGAGAGCTCTGAAGACCCGCCTCGCGGAAGCTGACAAAGATTCGCGCAAATTCCGAACTCAATTTCTAACCAAGAACAATTTATTTTTGAAGAACGACTTAGACTCACACCACCAAAACAAGTTTTACGAATATCACCTGAAGATACACCAAGAACCAGAACAAACAACTGAAGATGTTAAGACTCGCCTAACAAACACAAAGTGTCACGAATCCATATAGGGGGTTGGGAAGTAGACGCAGTCCTGTATTCAGCAACCATATATAAAATATTGTTATCCTTTTTTAACACATTTGAACTTTTCGAGTTATTATTTTATTTTCTCTTACATATACTTGTGCAATATCGCCCTTATTCGAACTCGGCTTACATTACGGCCCAGCGACTGATTGATTTCGTCTGCCTAAGATCAATTCACAACGTGGGTAGGTTAGACTGGAAATCAAAGCAGTTACTTCGGTAACCAGACGTTTGAGGCGAGCTGGGAACGACAAGGCTGATACCGAATCTAACCAGATTCCCATCCGAATCACAAAAAGGTTAGAACGTCACATTTTGTGCCGCGACCAATACCAAGCCAGTTGGTCGTCACAGGACAGGATAGCACGACGGACGCAACGAGGCAGACGTCACATTTGGCGCAGCGACACCGGGGGGACGTCACATTGGTGAATGTTAATATAAATATTCAACTGATGTGAAGAAAAGAATTACAAAAGAGACGTATTTACAATCTACAAAGATTTCAAACAAAGGTATACACTCAGAATTATAGAATTTGTTCAATTATGAATTTTGGTCAATTTATTTTTTCTTTTTTTTTTTGGTGCGGTTGGTATTAACGTGATAAAAAGGCAATTTTACACTCAAATAAAAAGGTTGATTATTATACAGCAAGTAGGTACCTCTAAAAATGTAAAGAAAAAGAGCATAGGATGATGAAAAAGACGCCGAACTTGACGAAAACAAAATTTTATCGTCTAATGTTCATATTATTATTAAAGAGGAAAGATCAAAGTATTTTGGGGTTATTTTTTTACATTTTTTAATCGTTCCTAGCACGTCTGAAATTTTTGTTAAAAATATTGTTTTTCTTTGTCAAAAAAATGGATAGATAATCTATCATTTTTAAAATCATTTCTTTCCATTTTATAAAAAAGATGAAAATCTGATTTTGATATTCTTTTAAAAATCAATTATCATTTTTTCAAAACTTATTTTAATAGAATCAGAAATTATAATGTTTATTTAAAATATTTTGAACCAAGCTTAACTTAGCTTCTGCGCCGAAGAAATGAATTTGAAAATAAAACAAAGCAGGTCATAACCTTTGGCGTCATTTGACAGGTGACGAAAGACAGATTCCTGGCGTTTAGATAACTTACGGGGGGATAATTCTTTCTACGGATGGAAGGAAGTAAAATTATTTAGATTTAAGTGAACAAATTATTTACCCCGTTACTTTTAAGGAAAACTTTCAGCGCTCTAATTTTTTAATATTTTTTTTTGTACTTAGCTTTCATCTTTACGTTTACGATGCTTTATGGAAAATATAAAGAAATTAAAAAATAAGACTGTTGTTAGTGAGATTAAATTTCATAAGAAAGGTATCTAATTAATTTATAGGTATTTTTCTTATGAAATTTTATCAGAAGTGTACATAAAATACTATAATTTTATGTACATTTATTACATTTTACTGTGTTATTTGTATTTCCATTCATGTTATTATTAATTTTGAATTTTGATATTTCATTTTTGGAAAAATGTCATAACTGAGATTAATATAAAAATAAGATCATATAAATTAAAGTTTAGCAGTAGTTAAATTTCATATGATGATACTGATACTTATAGGTACCCTTCTCAGTTGAAATTGAAAAATCAAATTAACTTCTCCATACGTGTTTCGCAAAAGTAAAGGCCTTAACAGCGGAGAATAATGCTGAATTCAAATAATGCAACTAAATTGTATTCTGGTTGGTCTTCCGTACTTTATAATTACCGCCCGATTAAAAACACAAAAATTACATTTCTTAATTACTTCGGATCTTCTGATTAGTCCAAATGATACAATTTTCAAAGTGCTAAACAATGACAATCTCATAAGGACACTTTGAAAGGTTGACGTTGCTTTTAACTAATGTTATAATATTTTTAAAAAACTTAATAACTAACTTTGTAAAAATCTATTATAATTAAAGAAATAACAAATAATTGTATTAAAAATTCAATTTTCATTGAAAAAATTTTTTGCTTTCAGAAAATATTGTCCATATTCATATAAACAACAAAATCAAATAAAAGCATTTGAAATTAAATAATATCTTTGTTTTATTGAGTTTTGTATGTTACAATTCAGAGCTGATTTTCAGGTACGTGGGATCCAATTAAAAAAACAAAAAACAAAACATGATTTGCATTCTTCAAAGCCTTGTGCTTTTAACTATTGTAATCATAAGGTTGATGCGCTCGAATTTCTAGAGTTTTTCATAAAATTAGTTATGGGGGGGGGTGTTAATAAATATAAAAAAAATATTTCTGCCATGACTTTGATAAAAAAAAAAAACATATAATAATTTCGATCATCTGTGAATAGTTTAAAAATTTAGAATGTTCTAAAAAGAAGGAAAATTTTTTTTAAATAATTAAAAACACTTTGGTCTTTCCTCTTCATAAAAACATAGACGATAAAATTTTGTATTCATAAAGTTTGGCGTCTTTTTCATCAGACTATGCTCTATTTTTTAGCGATTTCGTGGAGTTACCTAACAGCAAGTGATGCACTTGTAAAGTGTTGATTAGTACGTCGGGTTGATCAATTATAGAATGTACTGCTTCTCGAGTGTTGTGGTCACCAATGTTGAATGGGTTAAATAGATAATGCGGCTGCGTGTTGAGAAGGTAATCAACATTCATACATAATACTTAAAACATCAAGGAAAAAGAACAATGAGAACCAATTTTGTTTAACGAAGAAATATGTATATTAAATTCAACAATAATACAAAGTAGTTGCAATATGAGTGAAAAAGGGAGAAAAAAGTAGCTTCCCCTTGACTATAAGGAAATGTCTTATAGAAGATTTGTCTGAGAAAAATGTTCAGAGTTCAGTGTCGAAAATAGAATATTTCTTTCAGAAAATTGTTCAGTAGTTGCAACTTACAAAGTTGATTTAACTTGGTGTGTCCACTGAGAACTGGTGGTGTGTCACATAAAGTTCTGTAGTGTGTATGTACGTGCGGAGTGAGTAGGATGAAATACACGAGCGAGTAAATGAGAACTATTGTCTCTGGGTACCTCGGCTGACATTCTGAAATTACTACTACTGTTTTTTTGGAATGCATCCAATATTTATACTATCTGGAGTGGCTCCAAAAAGAGACGCTATAGTACATTTTTGAATATACATGAAAAATATCCTATTGGACGGAAAATGGACCAATCAGCGATTTTGTAGCAAAGCTTGTTTTGAACAAAGTGTAGGAACAAATTTACTATGGTGGAATGCGATAGATAAATTGTCCTGTTATTTTTAAGTATGTATTTATTGACCAATTAGAATTGGAGAAAATGTAGGCGTGGCACGACACACTGCATACACTTCTGAGAGAAAGTTTTTGAGAAAAATTCATTGCTACTTCTTTTTGTTATGGGAAGGAACTATAAAGAATTTTCTTTGTAAGAATATTATGCATTACGCACGAGGAGAAACAAATAAAGTTTCATTCAAGCCAAACAAACTTTCAAAAAAATAAATCAACACAAGCTAAAATACATTTCTAAAATAATTAAAAAAAAAGCTGGAGCTATGAATATTTACCAAATATACCAGAAAGACGTTCATTTAAATTTTCAGTTTCATCACTTTTATCAAAATTCAAGTTCTTGATTGAAAAGAAAACATGCCATCTTAAATTTAATGCTGGAATCAAAAGGACATAATTGTTTGTGGTTTTGCAATTGATATTCTAATCAAGGGAAAGAAACTATGTCTACCTAAGCCTTTTATACTGTTACTTTATTTTAGCAGATTTTTAAGCCGCAAAAATGCTTTAAGGCAAAAACTGTAAATAATTCTAAATAACAAAATTTTCTTAAAATCAATAACCTGAAAAATCCAGAAAATTAAAAAAAGTGTTCAAAATATTCACAATTTTACTTTAGTATAAAAACAAAACAAATATTCCAGCTTAAAATGTTAATCATTAATTTGGCTGTTCATCTTTACAATGAACTATGAATTCTCAATGTTCTTAAATATGAATTTTCATGAAAGTTTTGATTACTGATGAGAAAAAAGATTGAAACAAATTTCTGTAAGTCATTGGTTTAACAAATTTAAATAAAGTAAAAATCTCAGAAGACAACAAAGTGAGTAGAAAATCAAAAATACATTCGCATAAAACTATATATCAATCATAATAGAAACGGCTCCCAACAAACATTATTGGTAAAGATTTGTCAAAGAAACTGGTTTCACAGTACAAAGGTTCATCTGAAAGGAAGATAGGAACAACAGAGAAACTTTAGGATTTTTCCGTACTTTAGCAGGGGTCAGTAACCTATGGCAAACGTGCCACACATGACACACCAAGTAATTTCCAATGGCACATGACTGCAATTGACATCACATAGTCCAAACCAATAACTACTTGTAGGGGTCAGCTTAAAGGAGAATTTAATACGGGATACCCTGCCCACAAAATACAACGCAAATGTCAAAAAGAAACAACACGATGAGGAACGTTTGTAGGAAATAGAACATTATATATTTATTATCTTGTGAATAGGGTAAAAAAGATTAATGCTTTAGTTCGTTTAAGCAAAAATGTGATTTTGACAAAAATGTCTGTGTTCGCTGTCTTTTAACCGAGTAGCAGAGTAATGTCTGTTTCTTTTGATTTTGTATAGGTGAAAGGAAAAAGGGGCGATTAATTTAAGTTGAAAATGAAAGTGTGAATGAGGAATAAAAAGATAAAATGAAAATGTACTTATGAATTGAAACTCTATATTTATTGTGACTTTTTTTTCACACTGGATTGTTATGTTTTTTTTGGTTTAGAAAATCGCCTCCTTTCATTGGTCAGAAATTAATTAATTTCACACCTTATTGCGAAATCTGTTTTTAATAGTTTTGATCCGATTTTGCAGGTGTGAAAATCTACTTTGTTTTTTAGTCATTTGTTGGAATAGTATAGTATTTGTATCCTATATACTACAGCACAAAGACTCCCATTAATAATAAAAACTTAAAAAAAGACTTTATTTTTAGGATTTTTCATGCTTTAGTTTATAGCACAGAAAATTCATAAAACTTATCTGTTGTGTGGCATGACTGAGAAAAATGGTGATTAAATCCTAGATATTAGATATTTCTGTTGTGTTCAATAAAAAAAAAGTGTCTGGATTTGAATTGAGAATTGCAGTGTTCAAAAAAATAATAATTTACTTAAATCATACTAAATAATAACAACTTTTATTTACTGTAGTCGGTTTCATCATGCTTGAACTAAAATTCCAATTCAGAAAATGATATCTCACATTGAAGAAAACAAGTTCAAAATCAAACATCAAGGGCAAAAAGAGATGTCGAAATCTTGATTTGCAGGTACTATGTCACAAATCACAATGCACGTAGCCAGTCAGAAAAATAACACACCTGCCAACGAACGCCATAGCCAAATACACAATTCCCCGCCCCCAATTTGAGAACACCAACTGCTTTTATCGACGGTGCATTTTTTTTTCATTCATTGACAGTTGGGAGAGGTCACATTTAGCATATCTGAAATACGTTTTATGGCAACTCTTTTGCGATTGACTTGTTTCTATTTTGGATATTCCGTTTTCACTCATGCACTAATACCCTTGGGAAATGTATGAATTCAACTCTTCTCCACCTCCACCCCTCAGCTATGGGTAAGCAGCAGGACAGACTTGGTGGTATAGTCTTGATTGGCAACTGGTCTAGTAAAAAGAAAACTGAATTTTCAAACCAGCTTGGAGGGTTGGGTTGCATCAGGCCATCTTGCCTAAGAAACATCACTGCTGAATCAGCTGCAGTACATTTGTTTTTAATATAGTAACTAAGAAACTAAAGCACCTTGAAGTACCCAAACGGTGACTAACACCTCTGACAATTGACAGTATGAATTGACAATTGAACTCATTTCAAGCTCAGGAGAGCATAAAAAGAATCAAGATCGATGTATAAACATGTCTGTAGCTGGTTTTGAACATTATATTTTGGACATTTTTATTTGTCTGTGTCTGAAAAAGACACTTTTGATAAAAATGTATGCCAGGGAAGGGGTTAATTCACGTATTTTCTAATCTTCATCATCATTACTAAATACTCATCTGCCAACACAAGGAATTTTTGAAAATTTATTTTAGAAAATGCCATCCTTACCTTTTCCTTTCTCTCTCTGACTAGAAAGAAAGTTCAAGTAAAAAATCCTTTTTGAAATTCTTTTTTTACTAATCACAACAGCTATTAGTAGAGAGATTTATTAAATATATTTTAATTTAAAAAAAATATTCAGTATTATTATTGTTTAGGTAATAAGCATTATAACATAGCACAGATAGCTATATTGTGGGAAAAGGAATTTTTGAAAATATACGCATTTTTTTAAGTATGGTTATTTTTTTTTATCAAAAACGACCTTCTTGTACATGTAGTTATGGATAATATTATACATTAATTACTAAGTTTTTTTTTAAATTAATAACTATTTGTGCTCAGTTGTTAACATTAATAGCTATCTGCTGATGTGTTAACATTTTGGAATAATGCAATAATAAAAATTTAAAATGCATCTCTCTGACAGACGTCGCGATCTGTTAAAGAAAGATTTGAAAAGTAAGGGAGGTAACTTGTTTCTCCGAGTCATATCTTGATAAGTTTGTAAGGATTAAGGACGACTCCCTTTGTGTGTCAGCAAGCACATCACACGGACCATTTTGCAAATGTTGCAAGTTTGATTTTCATTGTGCTCTATTTATGTGACCTTGTGCCAAAAGCTGAGTCAATATACCGTAATTCCCCAGGTGTAATACACCTTCATCCATAATTGTGCTGAAAGTGAGAAAAATGCTTCTACTCACGCATATAATACTCACCCCTTGTTTGTTAATCAAACCCTATAAGTTGTATCTCTCCAATTTCATTACGGCCAGTGTTTCCTACTCTCATTCAAGATGTAATTGAAGATATTTATCAAAATTTTCAATCATCACAATTCTAAAAGAAAACGGAAATACCTATTGTGTCTACTACGCAGACTCATTCTGTTTTTGTTCTATAAAATGTGCTATCTACCTGATCTGTATGTAGTTTTTCACAAAAAATGGTTTTAAACATAAAATAATATTATTCTAATTTAGTTTTATGATAATTCTTATTTTATTTTATATTTGTAAGTATTGTTAGGTACATATGATTGTATTTGACATCCTTATGGGGTCGTAATCACTGAATGTTAGTGTCAAATTGCTGATTCTGGTGAGTAATCACAACTGAAATTGACCTATGAAACAGCAATTTTTTAAAGATTTTTTGTAGCTATGCATAATACACACTGCTAATTTTGCTTATTATTTTTTTTAGAAAAAATGCGTATTATACATGAGGAATTACAGTATATATTTAGTGAAGCCTCTGATTGACATGGTGTTGCTACTCCAACTAATGATTACTTTTCTGGTCTGAAGAAGAGCTTAAAAGTTAAAACATTCCAATCTAGTCAAAGTTTAGATTCCAATTTCTAATGTCAAATAACACAATGCTACAAATCCTGACAAGACAGACTTTCTTTAAAGGTTTCAGCAGGGGCCATTCTTCTTCAAATCTTGTGGACTGGTGCTACAGAATTATAAAAAACAATCAAATAACAGAAACTGTCCACTTGTAGCAATAACTAAAATGGATATCACATGTAACTCGGAGAGAAAATAATGATATACTCAAGATGTTGACATTCCACACTACTTCAAAGAAAAGGTTAGAAAGGAACCCTCCCCCCATTGTCAATACTGGAAAGAGTGATAACAGCTACTCAACTTGAGAAACTTATTTTACTGAGAAATTGTTTTAAGAAAAAGATTTTATAAATTTCAGCCAAAAAGTAACATTGGCTGCTTGGTCAATAAATGCTGAATGTTTCCTTATAAGGAAATAATATTACAGATACTATTTAATTTTGTATTTGGATAAGTCTCTAGTAGAAAAGTGATCAAAAAAAAAAAAAAAAAAATTGAAAGAAATTTGAATTTTTTTGTCTTCATATTCATTGTCATATTCATGATGTTTCGGCCATTGTACACTCTGGCTTTTTTCAAGTGATACACATTGAAATTTAGAACCAAACTCTTTTAGTCAACAAGGGTAGATTGTTCAAGTTCCACATGCCATGCTGTTTCCAGATGGCATGTGGAACTAGAACAAGCTACTCTGGTGGACGAAATAAAGTATGATATTGCAATCACATGAAGAAGGCCAGAGCATACAGTGGCTGAAATGTCGTGAACATGACAACAAAGATGAAGACAACAGTCTGAACAATGTAAATAGTATAAATAATTACAATACCTCATTTCAGAAATACAGACAGAAATTCAAAAGTTATTCTCAAAATTTATTTTGTGAGATACAAGAAAAATGTGAGTAAAATTGTGAGAAGGAAGATTGTATTGCTTCAACCTTTCAAAATACATGTTTATCTTGAAAATCAGCATTTAAAGTTTTGAAATTTTTTTTTGCCTTGGTTTGAACATTTAGTAGATTTCCATTGTAAGCATCCAACTACCTCAGCTATTGGATTCTCATCTACTTGTGAAGTGTATTCATATTAAAATAATTACTGTATCCAGTTAGGATTTAAAAATAAACAATACAATTACATTTCTGTAACAATTTCATGCTTCTATAAATTTAAAAATTATCAAAGTTGAAATGATAATTTTGAAAATAACATCAAATATACTCGATTCCAGACATTCACTCTTATTGCCTTAATCATTAATGTGCTGATGAGTAACATTGAGAAGAAAAATTGCAACAACCAGGTGTTCCCACCTTCTCCATAGTTCGACGTCACAGGATGCACTCTGCAGACAGGAAAATTCAAAAAAGCTAAGTATTCTTTGCTCTCACTCCAATGATTTCCATCACCCACAGTGAAATCCAGAAAGAAATAATGCAGAACTTTTCCTTAAAAGTGCTCCCCGCCAAATGTCAAAGAAGTGAGGCTGGCAATTTGGATTTGCTAAAGAGAAACTGCGAAATTTTTTTTGAAGTGAAAGAATGAACATTCTTAGCTTAAGGAGGAAAGGAAAACAATTGGAAATGTGGAGATCTGCGCTAAAAATAAATCTTTTATCCATCACATCACTTTTCTACCAATCTATCATTATAAGTGTTCTATTTTATTATTAGTTATTGTTAATCTCTTATTGTTTCATTTATGAATTAAACTTTATCATAGGATTTCATAAACAAAATCTATATAGTTTTATCTGTTTCAGGTTTTGGAATATATCACTCACAAGTGGGGATTATTGTATAGAACAATGATGGACACTTGTTCTTTCAAGACGATGCAATTTACAAATCACTTTAATACAACTGTTCACTGATACTGTTGTCTAAAAGCCTTTTTTTAACGCATAATTTAACAGATCAAAGATGTGAATTAATATTTGAATTTCACTAAAGACAATTCATATTCATATTAGCTGATAACTTGTACACAAATTAGGTGGCTTTAATTTATCAAAAGTACAGGCCATATACTGGAATACTTCTATATAAATAAATGTGCATGTTAGTGTGTCACACTTTTTCAACTTTACTCCTAGAGGCCGTAGCCCAACATATCATACCATTTTGGAATCAGGCTGACTCCTTGAGTAAATTAAAAACATTCCAGGTTGGATCCAAACCCACAATCCTGAAATTCTGGATTCTCAAGTTTTCATTACCGTGATTATTTTCAGCAATTATTTTTATGTGATTTTTTTGTGAGAAATTTGTTTGTATGATAACAATTTTTTCAACTTGGAAATAAATTTGAGAATAACTGAAATTAATTTGCAAAATCCAGTGAAAGTCACCCATTTAATAAAAAAATAATTGTTTGTATAGAAAGTAAGGACCTATGGACATCAAATTGTCTTTAAATTAATTGTCAGCAGAAGAATTATTGTTGAACTTTTAAAAGGTAAGGTTAAATATTAATGCAATACTTAAATACAGTGATCATTTTGAGTTCTGTAGTTTATTGTTGCCTATCGCATATGGCAGCAGTATGCCTTGAAAAAAGAAATCTCTGCCAACAGAGAACTAGCTTGCAATCAAAAGAGCCAAGGCTGCAGTGAGGAAAAGTAAGTCCCATGCAAATGAAAACCCAGATCAAATGACAGCCAGGAGAGCTACTAATACTGAGAATATGCAAAGACTTCTGACCAAGCTAAAGTCCTAATCAAGAGCCCTCCACTTAATTGCTGCCCAGTAGTGCGGCTTTTAAGGGATTTATATATATATGTAATATAAAATGCTCAAATATTCTTACTCTATCCAGGACATTGAATTCTAGCTGGATTTTATCCTCTTGGGAATTTATTTATATATATATATATATATATATATACACACACACACATTGACTACTAATATATATATATATATATATATATATATATAGATATTAGGTTGGTGCAAAAATAAGGTCGTTTTCTCACATATGTTACTATGTGAGAAAACGACATTATTCTTGCACCAACCTAATAGTAGCAGTATAATCAGTCTCTGACCGGGTGTTTCATTACTGGGGATTTTCACTGTTCAATTGGAGCAGTTTAAGCTTAAAGTCAGCCCACCTGAAAATCAATATAAGTAACAGCAATTGGGTGCAACTGAAGCACATCCCCAAATGAGGAGGGGTTAACAATTGGAATTGAGGTTACACCTGAAAAGGGCCGTTTTTGCATTCTCAATCTTGCAAGGAAGGAACCTCTTCCATGAACTGTCACAAAAACAATAATAATATATGATAATTTTTATTTATAATATAATTTTTTTTTAAATTCTAATAATCTCTTGCATTAGATTTCAACTCTCTAAATTGATTGTACACGATTTTTCACAGACATTAAATTTTGCCTTTGATTTTTACCTGCAAGATTGTGATTTTTTCCAACCAATTTGGACTCAAAACTGGCACTGAAGAATTATCTATCAAACAAAAAAATTTCATTGAAATCAGATGAAAACTGTGCAAATGCATAAACATTTGATCACACACACACATTTTAAGAATTTATATATAGGAGATTAAGACAAAAACATTAAAAATCAATGCACAATAACTTTCATGCTTCAGCACTCAAATTGTGCCTCCTCAGGTGATCATAAATAACTGATGAGTAAAAAATTTGAGTGCTGAAACATGAAAGCTATTGTGCAGCAATTTTTAATTTTTTTGTTTTAATGTCATACAATAAATATTAAGCTCTATTCTGCATTGACCCCTTTTTTAAAAATTAAATGCTACAAGCAGTGGAATTATACTACATTTGTTCTTATCCCATACCTGTGTATGTATATATATATATATATATATATATATATATGTTTTGAAGACAATACACAAGGTGCTACAAATATCTCTGGGTATCAGGTAAGACAAATTGGAAAAAAAAAAAAAAAAATTAAGTATCAAAATGAAGAGCATGACAAGTGGTGTTAAGGAGATGTGATATAAACTCAGCCAAGGCAGGTTTAAAGTTTAATACAATCCAGGCATCCCTAGAAAGACGAAAAAGTCTTGCCTCTAGTAACTGATTTTTAAAATCTTATTTTCATTTGAGGCAGTTCTGAACTTACATACAAATAAAGTTTTGGGGGTCAGTTTTATTTGGGTTTATTTTTTAAATACTGTGATTTCCAACAAATTTCTCTCTTTCAACCATCTGCATCCATATGGATTTTCATGATAGAAATGAATTATGAATTATGCCTTTTATTCAGAGCTAACAATCTTTTGGAAATTTTTAAGATCATTTTAAAACCTTCTGGCATGAGTGGGTCATACTGTGGAGCAATTTACCCCCCACACCCCAAAATTTCATGTCATATTTGCTTGTTATTCATAGGAAACAAATAAGAGGGGAAAAAAAGAACATATTTTCTGCAAAATACCAAATAAGATTTATTTTATATAAAGGTCTATAAAAAAAAAACCCAAAAAACAAAAAGAATACGAAGAATCTGTGTTTGTCTGGTGTCCGCATGTCGGGAGCACCATTCCCAACAGAGAAAAACACTGGTGTTATATAGTTATCTCAATCGTTCATATGCAAATAGTTCAAATAGTCAGTGCTGCCTACTCTAGGTAGATCTTCTCTCAACAGCCTATTGCGGAAGAGGACACAACTCTTGGTGCTTCCAGCACCACCTACAACCAACTTGGAGTCTTTTCTCGGGCTGACTTGATTCTCTGTTACAAAATCTTTAAAAAACTTAATCCCTATTTTAAAATATTATTGCCAATAATGATAAAGTAATGTCAAGGAAGATTCAGTTTATGCCTGAACAATTCATGGAGTTCTATACTTTTCATTTCTAACCCAAAGTAAAATTAGTTTTCACTCAAAATAAACTAGAAACTAATTTTATAACAGAGTCTCATGTCAACAAGTTTTAAGCAAAATATTTTAGTAAAATTTTTCTATTGAAAAAAAATTCTAAATTATATTTTTTGACATTGGAGGATCAGGTTTTGGATTCAGAGTTGTCCTTCCCCTAGACCAGTTGCTATCCAAGGCTATAGAACCCAGTCTGTCATGCTATTTACCCATAGCTGGGGAAGAAGAAGATTCATTTCTTTCCCAAGGGTATTAGTACGTAAGTTAATGTAATGGATTTGACTGGAATTTCAACTCAGCTCTCTGATTCTTCAATCCAAGCTGCTGTCCATTACTCTATCATGCCTTCTACAGTTACAATTTACTACCTATTTAAATAAATTATCCTCCATCTTGAACTTGTATTTTGTTTCTTTTGTTTATTTATTCCATTCTAGATTGTATTTTTTATAAAAATTTTCAGTTGATTGGGGTTATTAAGACAGTTTTCTTGTGGGACGTATGTCTTTTTGGATACAATTGCTTTTATATTTGCACAATAGTAATTCGTTTTTTTTATTTGAAATGATTTAACAACACAATAATCATAATCCAAAAAGACAAAGAAAATAAATAAATCTAGAACCATAAAAAAAAATAAAAAAAAAAAAAAAACAATTTAAGTCTATTTTTTTTATACAAAGTTTATAACGTAGAAAAATGTGCATTCTAGAACACTCCATTTTTTGTGAAGGTGGCAAAGCATTTGATTTTTTTGAATTAATCAAGAACTTTAATTTGACAGGAGCTGGGTGTAACACTTCAGAGTGGGTACAGCGAATTCTAACGCATAAAAATTTACAAGATGACCACTTTAAAATCATACAAGGCCAAATGCGAGGAAAGAGGTAGAATGTCTTGTGCCAGACATGCAAGGGAGAAGAACCAACCTCACTAGTTACTTTTAACTCAAACATTTAACAGAAGTAACACAAAAGAATAAATGATTGTTACTTATTAAATATAAAGTACTAACTAAACAACTTGACTAATATTCCAAAATCACAAATGATGGGAAAAAACTTCCAAAGACAGTAGTCATTTACACTATTTACAATGTTCAGACAGTTGTCCTCATCTTTATTGCCATATTCACAATGTTTCACTGTTGCACGCTCCGGTTTCCTTTAGAATCTCTCTGTATTTCTGAGATGAGATCTTCTATTTACATTGTTTGGGCTGTTACCCTCAGCTTTGTTACCATATTCACATTTCAGCCATTGTACACTCCAGTCTTTTTTAGGTGATTGGAATTTCAAACTGAACATTTTATTTTGTCCACCGGGTGTAAATTACCCTAGTTCCACTTGCCTCTTTCAAATGTCTTTGTTATCTCCCTTTAACTCAACTCTCCAAGTTTTTGTTCAGTAGCCAGGTATCGAACTCACAACTCTTTGAAATCAAGTTACTGGATCCAACCAATGCTTTCATCCACTGGGCCATGTGTCCTTAAAGACACATGGTCCAGTGGATAATGGCATTGGTTGGATCTAGTGACTTGACCCAAAGAGTTGTGAGTTGAATACCTGGCTACTGCAATGGTGAACAAAAACATGGAAAGTTTAATCAATTCTTCAAAACAAGTAAAAATTTCTTTTCAACTAATTTAAAGTTAAACTTTATATATGAAGGAGTCAATAATGCTAATTTCTGAGTCTAAAATTTGTGGAAATTAAAGTTACCATATTCTCAATAGAAATTAAATTTGTTTCAAAATTTAATGGTATTTATTTGGGTATTGGATTTTTAAATATAGAATAATATTTAACATTAATTAATAATAAAATATTTTATATTATAAAATGGACAAAGGCCGACAATTATTTCAAGACATTTTTATGTTTATACAATCTTTTTTATAGATACAAATATTTAAGTAAATGCTCTGTTTATAATAAACAGTATTAATGACATTTACCAGTCTGAATGTCTGAGAAATTGTCATAGAAAATATGCGTCCTCTGACAGGAATTGAACCTGTATCCTATACGGAACCATCATATAGCCTGATGCGCTTTTACCAATTTCACCACAGTGGAGCGTTTCAGTTAGCAAGGTCTATTTTACTGTTTTTAAAGTACAATTTTCCAAGATTTTCTCACATACATTCATATCTGCTCAATGCCTATCCAAATGTAAATAAATGATGTCACACATTATGAAATGGACAAAGTCCAACAATTATTTTAAGACATTTTTATGTTTATACATACAAATATTTAAGTAAATGCTCTATTTATAATAAACAGTATTAATTACATTTACCAGCCCGAATGTTCAAGAAATTATCATAGAAATTATGCATCATCTGACAGGAATCGAACCTGTATCCTATACGGAGCCTCATGTGCTTTTACCAATATAGGATACAAGTTCAATTCCTGTTGGAGGACGCATATTTTCTATGACAATTTTTCAGACATTCAGGCCAGTAAATGTTGTTAATACTATTTATTAAACAGTATTATTAAACAGAGCATTTACTTAAATATTTGTATCTATAAAAAAGAATGTATAAACATAAAAATGTCTTAAAATATTTTATCTTGGCTGTTTAGTTTTATTAGTGAAGAAACAAAAACAGTTACTCAAAAAGGGCGTTATGTATGTATTCTTCAAATAAAACTTGAAAAACTCAATTCTTTGTATAATTTAAAGTTGATTGATTCATTTTCTATGGTTTATTAACTTATAATTTATCAAATTATTTAAAATTTTGAAGATTTTATTTTAAAAATGCTTTTAGATTGTAAACTAGAGGAGAAAAGGTGGATTCTTGCCTTTCCCAATGGTATTTGCATGTAAGTGAATATAACATAACAAACCCAACAAGAATGGGGACTCAGCTCTCTAATTAACAATTCCAAGTAATTATTGATTACATCACCAGTACATCCAAGCTTATAGCACTTGTTATTCCTAAGTAACCACCTATCTAGGTATTGACCAGGCTCAATGTTGCTTAACTTTGATGATCATACCTGAACCAGTGTTTCAATGTGATGTGACCATAAGACATAATTTAAATGAAAATTACATTTCCTATCATACACCAAAATTATAGAAACTAATTTTATTCAAGTATTTACAATGTGTATCTGTCATGATAAAATTAATGATTCTTTGCTTGTGTGTCTCTCATGGCTAACCAAGTGGCTGATCCCAGGGGGATGAAAATTAGTCTATAAGAGTCATTCAACCAGAGGACAAACATAGGATATAAATAGTCGTAACCAATGAGGAAGCACTAAGTTTCTAATTTAGGGTCAAAACGGCTATTGCCAGCCAAAGTATAAAAAGGGACATTTTATAACACACCTTAATTGCAGGTGTCTATGGAACGCCCACCCCACCAAAAAGTACATGGGGAGGTACTGGTTGCCAAGCAATTAACGAATTGCAGAGGTGAGGTCAAATTCCAAATGAGGTAATCTGCATTTCTTAAACACACACACAAACACGCACTATCACACGTTGAGTGGGGCATCCCAATGTGGTGTAATCATTAGAAAGCTTGTCTTGCTAGATCAGTTATGAGTTTGATTCTCACCGAGAGCCCCATGCTTTTATTCTTGTGCCATATCTAAGCTGTACTTAGAAAAACACTATTACACATTGAGTGCTGGCATTAATAAAAATAGTACTTGATGAATAACAGAGCTATAATTTATATATTAATAATAAATATACATTTTTTTCCTCACCAGTAGCACAACACAATCTTCAGGTGACTGAAAACTAATCAGTTTATATATATATATATAAGACATTTTTTTATGTTTATACGTTCTTTTTATAGATAGAAATATTTAAGTAAATACTCTGTTTATAATAAACAGTATTAACGACATTTACTGGCCTGAATGTTTGAAAAATTTTTATAGGAAATATGCATCCTGCAACAGGAATCGAACCTGTATCCTATACAGAACCATCATATAGCCTGATGTGCTTTACCAATTTAGCCAGAGAGGAGCGTTTCAGTTAGCAAGGTCGATTTTACTATTTTTAAACTACAATTCTCCATAATTTTCTTACATTCATATCTGCTCAATGTGTATCCAAATGTAAACAAATGATGTCACACATTATGAAAAAAATCCAACAATTATTTTATGAGATTTTTTTTATGTTTATATGTTATTTTTATAGATACAAATATTTAAGTAAGTGATTTGTTTATAATAAATAGTATTAAGAACATTTACCAGCCTGAAAGTCCAAGATATTTTCATAGAAAATATACGTCATCCGTGGAGAATTGTAGTTTAAAATGAGGGAGGTATTTCTGCTGCACTATATACATAAAAGGTTAAATGGTTAGAGTTGAATCAGACCAAGACACAGCAGGATTAAAAAGTGCTCAATACACATGTGAAAAAATAAAGTAAAAGTAAAAATAACATGTAGAGCTTTTAACTTTAAAAGTCAAGTCAGCTGAATTTGCTATCTTGCTTTCAACATTACGGTATCCTCAGGTGATTTTTTATCAAATGACCTCTTAACACTATTTTTTAAAAAAAATAAACGAATGAACGATATATTATTTTCTTTAAAAAATAAATAAACAAATGCATGATGTTGGGTGTAATAGAAATGAAAGAGGAGGATGTGAAGAAAGAAGGAGAAGAACACCATAAGGTTGAAACCAAGGTAGCAGTATCAACTGATCTTTTGATTTTTAAAGTGTGTGTGCATATATATATAACTTCAAACATCATAGTGGATACTCATATTTTGAGATAGCCACTCAATTTTTATTTTAAACAGTGTGTATTATGCTGGATCAAACATCAGACGCTGGTTTCTCTTACAAAGGGGAATGCAGATTCAATCACTGCTGGAGAGCCCATTTTTTTTATTAAGATTTCTCAAATGCTGATAGACATAATATAGTTTAAAACAAAAAAATGGGTGTCTATTTCTAATATGAGGATCTGCTATAATGTTTGAAGAAAAATGCCAGATTAAAAACTAATCAATTCTTTCATATTATATATATATATATATATATATATATATATATATATGTGTGTGTGTGAAAATTTCTCAGAGTTAACCCATAGAAAAGACAATGTTTATAAAAATAAATGACAATAGGAAAACTGTAGTTTTTGCCTTGAGAAAGTCAGCATTGGATGAAATGCATCAGCAACTACTAGTTTTCCTATTGTCATTTATATATATATATATATATATATATATGTATGTATGTAAGCAAATATATGGATATAGATCCGACAGTATGAATATAACAACGTGACCATGTTTAAATGGAACGCTGATCATATAAAACTTTCAGTTATCTGTTTGGATAAGTCTTGTTCTTATGTCCATTGTCTTTGTCATGTTGAATTGATAATGTTAATTATATTTCATGAATATGTCCTGAAGATGGTTTATTAGACCGAAACGTCCGACGTTGACATTATATTAACATTAAAATAGCATAATTGCATATAAGGATTTTTGTTTTTTTCGTATATTTTTGTTCATATATATATATATATATATATACGTGCGCGCACACACACACACACACACTTCTTGAAAATCATGTCTTTGAAGGATGCAGTATTGTAGTTTTAGATTTAATTCATCCTAGCACACAGAGTTCAAATCCAATTGAAGAATTATATATTCTGCAGACTAGTCCTATCACCAGTCCTTATATGCTTGTATTTTATTGCTAGCAATTAACGGAAGGATTAATAAACACAGGCTGAATATTCTACTCTCCCATTAAGGAATGCCGAGACAATTAAAATCTATATTCACTGTCAGCTTTGAAAAAAAGAGCATATATAAAAATAGAAATTGACTAAACTTTCATTTGTCAAACATTTGTTGGTCACATGATTTCTAAGCAGCTCCTGAAATTAATTCATCATTGCTTCTGCCTATTACTAAGATTACCAGTACGGTAATCAAAATCTTAGAGAAAAAAGAAAGAAAATAAAATTATCACAAAGGGAGATAACTCAGTTAATGAATAAATCCTAAAACATTTTTAAAATTTTGTAAAATCAGGTCCACATTTTCGTTTTTTATTTTCTAATTCTATTGGAGTTTGAAGAGAAAATGAAAAGTACCAACATTCTGGACAGACACCAAATTTATCAAATAAGAAATCATAAATGTGTGTGTGTATGGGTGATTGAGAGAAAAAGAGGACGACACTGCAGCTTTGCAGATGAAAAAAAAACTCCAGGGAAGTTATTTCCCCAAGTTGTTACTCACTAATTCTTTTCTAGTAACTAGCATGCCTTTTTGTCCACATATCTGGTGAGGGGACAATGCACAGGGAAAAGGATATTCATGTCTCTCCCGGGTACATCTGAGCAATTTTGAACATTATTCACCAATTTCATTTTCCTTGATGAAATCCATTACTCAAACCCAGGAACATCCATAATATGGATTCACCTTTTGTCACTTTATCTTCAATATAAAAAGCACAAATAAATTTTTCTCTTCAATGGGATTCCTAACTGTCATTTATGGAATGTTTTGAAAAAAAAAATATAGCTTTACATAACAAATTATTTGATCCTTAAAAAAATTTTTAGAAAGCAATGCAAATCTCAGGTTGGCATTACTTAAGCTGAGTGTCATTCACTTCTAAAAAAATAGGGAAAAATATTTTGGGAAATAATTTTTGTAGATTAGAATTCGTTCAAACTTCATCTATGTGCAACATTTAAGATCAAAAAAAAAATATTGATTTTTTTTATCATTTTAGAAGTGGGATCTTGTTCATAATACTGACACAGTGTCAAATTGATCCCTGACTTTTTATAGAGTTATCTGGGCCTAACTGTTGTGTCTATGAAAACAGATTGTTTTTTATCAAAAAAAAAAAAAAAAAAAAAAAAAATATTGTATTGAAGGAAAAAGCAAAAACATGTATACATTTTTAATAGAGAACAAAAATTTACATAAATAAAAGTATATGTCTTCATTTAAGGTAAGTAATTATTAGGAGGCATGGTGGAGTCATGGATAGCAGCTTGGATTGAGGAATCAGAGCCAGATTCGAATTCCAGTCAAATCCATTATATTCACTTATGTGCTAATACCCATGGGAAAGGTATGAATTCTCTTCTTCTCCCTGCCAGCTATGGGTAAATAGCAGGACAGACCAGGTTCTATAGCTTTGGATGGCAACTGTTCTACTGCAGAAAGAAATGGCAACCGACTGTGGGGAAAAAATCTGCCTTGTCAGTCATGCATCGAAAGATACATGATCACCTAAGCGTGTATCACACATGGCACATAACTGACTGAATTATTATCTCCCAATGTTTGCTCATGTACTTCAGTAAAATTCACCTCCGCAAAAAAAAAAAAAAAAAAAAAGTTTTTATATATTCAAAAATGCAGATACTAATGAAGTAAGCAGTTTCAAACTTGAAATAATTGTATAAAGTCAAGGACTGATTTTACACTGAGATGATATTACAAACAGAACCAAGTTCTAAAGAATATTCTGACAAATGTAGTAGTTTGAGGAAAGTGTCAGGTGCAACGAATGTTAATTTACAAAAATTACTCCATCCCTACAAATTTTCCCTATTTTTCACGAATGCCCTAAGACTTAAATAATTTGGGCTGCTTAAGGGTAAGGAGGAAAAGATAAGGGTAACCTATCCTGAAAATCTCCCTGCCACAAAGTTGATGTTTGAAGTGTGTCAACAAGCAGTAAATACCGACAGGAAATAAGTCATTTTCCACTATACAGGGTGAGTCAAAATTATGTTAACATTAGTATGAGAGAAATCATTTATTCAGAGTTCACTGAACAGTCTCCACCTGTCCACCATAAGCGGAAGTCACTGGGTGTAATTGGCCCAATGGTGACTGCAAATGCTTACTTACAAATGCTGAAAGAGTTTGCCATTGATAACATACCCCCACAAATCAGATGAGAAGGGTATTTCCAATAGGATGGTGCATCGCCTCATTTTGCCTGTACTGTTTGTGCTTGTCTTGATCAAAGTTTCCCAAATCGTTGGATATGTCACAGCAAACCGTTGGTATGGCCATCAATCTCCACTGATCTCACACCCTGTGACTTCTGGTTATTGGGTATGATAAAGGATTGCATGTATAACAAAAAAGTTAGAGACATCGAAGAATTCAAGGACAGAATAAAAGGTGTAACACCAAACATTCCCCATGAAATGCGTGTCAAGGCACTAAATTATACTGTTGATTGCTGGTTTTTGTACATCAATCGTGCTAGTGAACAGGTGGAGACTGTTCAGTAAACTCTGAATAAATGATTCCTCTCATACTAGTGTTAACATAATTTTCACTTACTCTGAAATTTTAAAAAAATTATTTAAAAATACACAAATATCCATTAAATTAACAAATCTTTGTCAAATTTTAAAATGGATAATTTCTGAAAGATTTTTTTTTTTTTTGGTGCCAGCTGACAATGAGTGTCAAATCAAAATTTAATTTTAGTGATTCCAAAACCTATTTGAATTCAGTTATGTGCCATGCATGATACACGCTTAGGCAATGATGTATCATTTGATACATGACTGACGAAGCAGATTTTTCCTGCAGTAGGTTGCCATGAATTACACAAGTCATTTTTATACAGGATTGCTCAGTTCTTTGAGGACACGTCTTCTCAGGGCTCTAACTTTTATCTAACTTGTTTTGATTATCATTTCTTTTAAAGATAAATGATGACAAACATTAAGCTAACCCAGCAAGTGAAAAGGCCCAATGTAGTTGAGGCCTTAAAGGCAGAGCACAGTGGTTTACATATTGCTCCCTTCCACAAAGTTGCACGGTCGTTTGTTATCAAAGTTTGCAAAGAACTGGAAAGCACTGACAGGGATTCTACAGCAGTAGGCAAACATAAAACAGCTGCTATAGGTTGTAATACCAAAGTTTTGTATGAAATGTACAGAGAATTACTGATAACACCAGAGAGTCAATTAGCACCACTGATAAAAAGCTAAAGGTTTCATGTCACTTTAACAAAAGAATTGCGCATGGGGAATTCAATCTAAGTCATATGTGATGTAGAGAGGCCAATGCATGTCTGCAAAGATAACCAATCTTATCTGTGCAAAGTGCTTGTTGAGCCAGTTGAAACATCAAGAGCTTGGAATGCTTCGATTGTTCTCTGATCAGAGATTTTGATCTCGGCCAAAAGGTCATCTGAAGGAATGTCAGATAGTTATGCTGAGATTTTAGAGACGGCCCAACAGTCATGCACACAAATTTTCCAGCAACTGTGATGGTTCCTGGAGTTGTGAACAAGGGAGATGCCATTCCTCCTTACATGTTCCTCAGGGTTAGATAGAGTTGCGAGGACTTGGAGAGAGAGCGTGAGCAAAGGAAGACCATACGCTTATCAATAAGGCTCTGTGCATCTCATAAGGCCAAGATGACTCAAGAATGGATAAGTTAAAATCTCCACAATTAAGTCACACCAAATATATAGCCTCTTAGCTCCCTGCACCCGACCTTAGTATGGAGCATAGCTGAGAAGGAAGTCTTATAAAAAAGTCACATAAAACTATTAAATCTCTGAAGTCTGGAATAACTAGAACAACGCCTCAAATAGATAAAGATCATCTGATGCAGGCATGTCGATGTTTCAGACCTTGTATTAAAGTTGTCATTGATGCTAACAGCAGATTCTTTAAGATATGTCACAATGTCTCAAGATGATGCATGCCAATTTTTTTCCTCAAATAAAGCTATTCTTTCATGACTTATGTCTTCTGTTAAATTCATATAAATGTCCTCAAATAACTGAGCAACCCTATATATATATATATATATATATATATATATATATATATATATATGTGTGTGTGTGTGTGTGTGTGTGTGTGTGTACTATATTTGACTATGAAAATCCACAACATCAGTAACATTTTTAGACACCCGCATTTACATAGATGAAAATAGGAAACTACAAATGACACTAGACACTAAAATCACCGACACCCACAACTATCTACACTTTAATCTTCCCACCCTAAACACCTCAAAGAGAACCTTCCCTATTCACAAGCACTTAGACTCAGAAGGATATGTTCCAACAATGAAGAATTAAATAAATACATTGAAAATCTGGAGCATCGATACAACACGTGGCTATAAACAACACTAATCAAGGAACAAATAATTAAAGCAATTTTCACACCTAGAGAAGACACCCTAATATACAAGATTAAAAATAAATCTATCCGCATCCCTCTAGTAACCACTTTCAACCCTACTCTGCCTCCACTATCCCAAATAATCAAAAGTCACTGGGAAATACTACATCTCAAACCAGGCCTAAAAAAATTGTTTCAGGAACCCGGCCTTCTAGCATATCGTAGACCTAAGAACCTAAAAGAATTCATAGATAGTAACCAGATTTCAGGGAACAAGGTAATCCATAATAAACTAACAAAAACAACAGGATTTTCCAAACCATGTAACAACAAAAGAAGTTTATGCTGCAACCACATTAAACACACAAATTCATTCACTAGCTCAGTCACTAAATCTACTTTCAAAATCTACCACGAATCTAACTGTAGAAGTCATAACATAATTCACCTCCTAGAATGCACACTATGCCAGAAACAGTATGTCAGAAAATCTGAATGGCCCTTTCACTACAGAATTTATAATTATTGCAATCAAATTAAGTCGACTCCCCACGAAAAATTATTACCTGTAGAACAACATTTCCGCCTAGAAAAACACAATTTCAAAACCCATGCCAAATTCACTACAATTGAGAGAATAGAAAAGTTCAGAGCAGATAACATTAGAAAGATCTTAGAGTTCCATGAAAATAAGTGGATACGTTTAAAAATACACTATCGAGCCAGGCTAAACCATAAATTTAACAATATAGATAGTATTAATATATAAATCTACAAATCAAAACCTACCCACATTTCTCACCCATACAAGACAGACATGCTTACCAAGATGTCGAGGCCTCACACTTATACACACACTCACACGAACATATACACTTACACACATCATACTCACTCACTCCCTAATGAGCCAAATGATTTACACACACCCACAGCAATATACAAACTTACACATATCATACTCACTCCCTAAGAACCAAATAACACACACACACACACAACAGAGACACATCCCCTCACCAGGAACCAAGACATTCATTTCTGTAGTTTACTGCTACCAGCAAGCAGAAATATTTCTTCTGATGATGGCCATTTTGACCGAAACTATTCGAGGAATCTAAATGAAATAATAACAAAAACGAAAGAATATTAATCTACAACCCAGCGTGTCTGAAGATTTTAATTTTTTAATATTTTTTATTGTACAAAATATATTTTATATATATATATATATATATATATATATATATATATATATAGTTTATGAAAAACTAGGTAATCCATATGGGTAAACCTAAGGAGGATAAAATCCAGAGAGCTCAATGTAAATCCAGAGCAAATAATTTAAATAAAAACAGACCATTTTAAGGTTGCATGTAATAAATTATTTCACCACAGCCTACGGATCATCAGACTTTACTTCCAAACAAAAAATGAAAAGAAAAGTCACACATTTTTGACGGGCCATATTAAACATATGTAAATTAACGAAGTGAGGGGGGAGAGAGAGAAGACATGAGTGAGTTAGCAGATATTGACACATTTAAATGGTTAACTTAACCGAAGTTATATATTAATATCGAAGGCATAGAGAAGAAAAACAAATAAAAAAAAAACAGAGAAAAAGAGAGAAGGAAGTTAAGAGAGAAGAGAAGATGTCACTAATTTTCTTTGTAAAAGCAGCTAGAAACAGACA
>OZ010602.1:1220885-1283385 GCA_963932145.1 Acanthosepion lycidas | reverse complement strand
CAAAATGAAATTTGAGTTCACACTGGTATAGTAAGCCGAAGGTTGCACCTCCTACGCATGCCCAACCAAAATATTACCATGCTGCAGCAGTGGGGCATATGCCCCATGAATCATTGGTATAATTGGACAGAAGAATCATTTTGGTTAAAGAAGTCTTCAAATTTGAACACACTTGCAAATTGGCTGAAGAAAACAAATTTTTTTTTTAATTATTTTCTCATTGAGATCATTTACAAGAATCAATGTCTCAAATACTTAGACTGATTACAAACTTTTCAATATAAGCAATAGGCAGAATGATTCTGTAAATAAGGGATATAAATAATTTGCATCACTTAAGAAAAAAAAAAAAAAAAAAAAAAAATTTCCCCAGCAAAGATTAAACCATTAACTTATGAATAAATAAAGTTGGCCATAAAAATTATTGCAGATTAATTTGTCTTTTATAAATATATGGCTGAAAAAAGATGTATAATTTTTTTAAGGACATTCAATTTTATACCAAAATCCACTGAAGAAATTTAGACAATTCTCAAAGCCAAATTAAAACTAGTTCTGATAGTACTTTTACAGAATATATATTCTTCATATAAAATGTGCAAAGAACAGTATCTCAAGATAAGGACATAATTTCTATGGATAGATTTTAGAATTTTTAATTGCTTTTAGCGATTAAAAATTTTCAAAGAGATTTAATTTAATCTTCAGCTGCTTTGATGAAGACAGAATAAGTTTTGATTAACTTAAACTTTTTAGGGTGTAAATTACTCTCTCAAGTAGTTTGTAACACATTATTTATCATCTTTCAGTTGCGTCTCTGTTTTTGAGCAGAGTGCATTCAAGGGCGACTCTGTCAGAGGACTGAGGAAAATTATACTGAGAGGTGCCCAGCCCTGGGGGACAGCTGCCTGGGGCTGCGCCCTCTCATTGCACTAGAAAGAGGGATCGGTGCTTGCACCGAGGCCAGCGCAACCGACAGTTGCGGGGGCTGCGGGCAATTTTTGTTCCTAGCCTGGGTGTACGCACTCGGACTCACCATATTAAACCGACCTTGTGTCACAACCTGACCTCGTGGGGGTGTTGAGTAAATACAAATTTAAGCTTTTTAGAGAAAATTTCTGAAACATTTTAAAGCTTTTTAGTAACACTGATTTTTTTTTTATGGCTTATCAACCCTTTGTTGGTTATTTAAAGCCAGAAAAAATTCTTAGATTGTAAAAATGTTTTGGAGATAATAATGATTTACTGGGATGAGTCCTCCTAATTAACCCATAGCTGGGGGAAGGAGAAGAGGTAAATCCATACTATTCCCAAGAGAATTTGCACATAAGTGAATATAATGAACCCAACTGGAATTGGAATTCGGCACTCCGATTTCCAATTACAAGTTGTTATCCATTATCCAGCCACACATTACCACAAGCTTACACCACCAAAGTGGTCACCCATCTAGGCATTGACCAAGTTTGGTGTTGCCTAACTTTGGTGATTGTACAAGAACTGATTATTTTCAACAGGATAAGGCTATAAGCCATGACAAACATAAATAAAGCAAATTGCAAAGGAAACATCTCACAGAAGAAAAACAACAGTAAGGCCCCTACTTAATATCCAACATTTACAGATTAAAAAAAAATCCAAACAAAAACAAACAATGGTATACACACCTTGATAACTCTCAGAAAACTTGAAGTTGAATCTAAAGAAGAAACCTATTTGCTAGTAGGATTCAAAAAATGCTTATAACCACCCAAAATGTACAATGCCAATTATGGTAGACAGAGCATAAAACCTGATTCAATCTTTAAAAAAACTGCCATGGTGTAACATTTTTTTTATATTATCTTTGGGAATAGTTTTTAGAAATTATTTTTTAAATTAGTAGAAAGAAAAGAATGAAGTGATATGTTAGGTGCAAATAAGGTTTTTTGGTCGTTTTTTATATTATATATATATATATATATATATATATATATATATATATATATATATATATATATATATATATATTAGTTTATATGCCTAGTTTAAAAACTTTTGCCAGCACTGCAGAAAAATATCAAAAACTTACACTGAGTAATTTTAATTGTCAAAAAGCAAGAGATAAGAATGTTTTGAAGAAAAGAAAACATCTGCAGACAATAACAGAGAATTTTATGAACAAAGTTGCTTCTTAAAAATTCTCTCCTTAATATATTTAATAAGTTTTTGATAGTTGGATATTTTTGTTTATTTTTTAATTTATTTTTAGCCTTAAGCAGAGAGCATAAATATATATTTTTTTTTAAGTTTTTAGGTTTAAGAAATACAAATAAAAACTGAACAAATTGTTTTTATAAATTTTCATTTGAAAAGAAGAAAATCTTTTTTTTCTTTTCAATTTATTTTAGTTTTGAGAATAGAGAAGGAGAAAACTAATTTTAAAATTCAAAGTTTTTTTGAGATAAAAAAATTTATTCAATCCTCAACTCATACTATATTGCAACAAACATGAAATTTTATATGAAAAATTGTTAAAAACAATTTTTCATACAAAATTTCAAGATTTTTAGCCATTAAAATATTAAAATAAATTCTTAGACTAAAATCAAAATTAACAGAAAAACCTATAGCAAAAGTTTTATGGCAGTAAACTCAAAAAACAAAGAGAAAAAGATTATCTATTTTTAGACCATTTACACTAAAGATATTTTTAAATGTAATTCAAAAACTCAAAGAAATATTTTTAAACTGAATTTGCAGATTTTGATTTTCTGGCTTCAACAACTTAAGATTTTTAAAATGTGTTTATTTAAAATGCTTGTCTACAATAAGATATAATTTAAAGATTGACTAATATTTTTTTTAAATAAATTTTTTTTTTTTTAGGATTTTTGCTATGAAATAAAAGAAAAAAATGTTTTTTATCCTCATAATTAAACTCCACCTCAATATTTAAGCATCCATACTAAAAGAATAGAAAAAAAAAAAAAAAAAAAAATCAACAAGAAGAAAGAAATTGAAAAAAACAAGACAATTATTAAAAAACTAAGTTTGTCAACTTTTTTTTTGCTCAGTTGCTTTCAATTTTTCCTTATGTGAGCCGGTCACTTTGTCTAGACAAATTTTAGCCTTTTTAACAGCAAAGTTATCTTTGTATTTCTTGGCCATTTCCATTGCTTTAACGCAAGCATCGTAGGCTTCGGTCATTTGCTGACGGGCAAGGTATATTGCACCCAAGTTGCAATAGAGAGCAGGGAGCTCTTCTGCATCGATTTCAGTGCCGACCTTTATAGCTTTCAGAAGCAGATCCTCAGCCACACTGTAGTCTTTTTTGAAAATTTTTGCGACCGCTAAATTGATCATAATCACCAGAGTTTGACGGTGATTCTCACCAAGACACTTGAGGGCAATTTTGTAGGAGTCTTTAAGCATCTCCTCAGCTTTGTTATAATTACCCAGATGAAGCAGGTATCGACCATAACTGTCCAAAGACATACCTAGCAGAGCCTCTGTGTCTTTGTCGAATTCTTCTTCTGAGGATTCACTCTTTTCTTTCTGGGCATTGATGCAAAATTCAAAGCCAGTAACGGCTTCATCCGGACGATTCTGTATTGCATAGATATTTGCGAGTTTGAGGGAAATTTCAATAATGACATTTCCAGTGTGATGCATTCCTGCTTGAACACAACCTTTGATAGTCTCTTTATACAGCCTTTCGGCCTTATTGAATTCCCTTTGACTGAAAGCCAAGTTTGCAAGGCAATCGAAGATGTATGTCCGTGCCTGAAGATGGTCATCATCATCTATTTCCTTTTCTTGGTGTCTTTGCTTGATTAAATTGAGGGCCTCATGATAGAATTTCTCACTTTTTAACAGGTCGCCGTCCTTTTGAGCTTTCTTCGCTTCATACACTAATCTTTTAAGTCGATCTTCAGACGTAGATTTCTCTTTGTTTTGCCAAAAGTCAAAGAGACTAAGTGACATGAGGAATGCACCGCCTGCCTGCCAGTTACGAGAATATCTGGAAAAAATAAAAGATAATTATATCTAGCAGTCAAAGAAAACTGCATTTTTTTGCAATAAAAAAAATTCAAAATTTTCATACAATATTACATGTTGGTGAGAAATACAAGAATTTCTATTTTTCATGTTAGCAATGAATAAAGTTTTATGGCATAGGCGTTCACATCAGAAGAGTATGTGTTCATAACAGGTCACAAAGTCACCAGTGTGGTATATGGGGTCATATAATGAACATTGCTCGTATATATAGGTAGTAGGATAATTATTTTTTCAGAAACTTTGGGAATAAATATAATCTTAACTCAAGGGTTAAAATAATATTAATTTATTTTCAGTATCTGTCTATATTTCTGAGATGAAGTATTATGTACACTATTTACATTATTCGGACTATTGTCCTAACCTTTATTGCCATATTTATTACAACATTTTGGCCGTTGTACGCCCCGGCCTTCTTCAGGTGGTTGGAATGCTGAATTGAACCCTTTATTTCGCACACTGAGGTAGACTTATCTAGTTCCACGTGCCATGTTTAATGGATGTCAGTTAACAGTTATCTCCTGTTAATTCCCCTCTGAAAGTTCTCCACTGCCTTAACTGGGTACTGAACTCACACTCTTTGGGTCCTGTCACAGATGTCCTCAAGGACACATGGCACAGTAGATAAAGGTGTTAGTTAGATCCAGTGACAGGACCCAAAGAGTATTAGTTCAATACCCGGTTAAGGCAGTGGAGAACTTTCAGAGGGGAATTAACAGGAGATAACTGATAACTGACACCCTTTAAACATGGCATGTGGAATTAGATAAGTCTACCCCAGTGAGCGTACAATGACCAAAACGTTGTAATAAATATGGCGACAAAGATGAGGACAATAGTCCAAATAACGTAAATAGTGTAATTTATTTTCCTTAGAGTGATGAGCGAATCCTTTGGTATTTAGCCAGTGGCAAGCAAAAAGGTTCAATAATCAGGCAGATATTGGTAGCAGTGTTCATTACAATAGGTGGAAGTAAAATCATGGTAGGGGTAGAAGTAATATCAGAAATTAAGTCAGATATCAATTTGCTGTGTTTTCTCTGGCTCTTAACAGAGCAGAAACATCAGTAGCAAACTAAGAAACTGCATTAATTCACAGATACTAACATGGCTTACCTGAAGGCTTTCACAGAGTTTTGTAATAGTGATTCTTCTATCATGTGTAATGAAAGCATTAACCTGTTTGGCCTTATCCTCATTAACAGCAGCAGTTGGCCTGCCACTAAAAAATAGTTTCTTCTTTCTCTCTAGGATTGCCATTAATGTTACTGACCCATCTCCTTACTGTGCAGCCTTTCTATAGACTTTCTCTAACCTTGTGTGAATGTATGCAGCATTTTGTACTTCTGAAAACAAAAATTCTATGATAGCTCTTTGCTTTGTAGGTGGGCCCAGAGGGGACAGCCATTTTGAAAAAGGATTATGGGTAGGAAAAGTGAAGGTAACACCACAAATTTTCCCCTCAAGCTTTATGGACAATGTATATGTAGCATCTACTCAAATATCAGTATCCATTAAAAATAATGTTTAAAGTGATAAAATTACATATCACCACAAACACAGGGTCAGTCAAAAATGAATGACTGTTCTGTTTTTTTTAATTACAAGTGATTTAATAGTAGAATCACACAAAAACCAAAATGAACAATATTCTCAGGATTCCATATCTGATCCTTAACATAGTTTCTTTCCTTCTTAATAATGGTATTCTACCTTTGAATGAAGGCAGATATATCAGCTTTCCTTAGGCAGGTGCAAACTGACTCTTCATCTTTTTATTGGAAAACCACTAAACAGTTGAAACTCTGATGGTGATATTTCTGTACCCTGGAAGTTCTTTCTACAGCAACCACTCTTCTCTTTCATGGAGTCTGTCAGCATTCCAGGAACCTATTTTGCATAAGCCTTTGAGTAGCCAAGTACTGGCCCATCTTCTTACTGTCCTTACATCGTGAAGCCTTTCCAAAATCATTCACTAGCATCTTGTGAATGCTTGTGACATTTTCTCCAGGATTTCAATAATAGCTCTTTGCTTTATGTGTGTCTTCAGAGAGGCAGACATTTTGAGAAGAGGAAATAAAACTACCAATTTTTTCCTTGGGCCTCTTGACACTTTTTTATGGTAATTAAATAAGAACAATTATTTAAAGTTGTTCTTTGTCAAAAACATTTGGAGAAATGTTTAAACTGTCATACAATCATTTTTTAAGACCAAAAATTCAAAATGGTTTCAATCAAATGATTTCTTTAGATCTTAAAGGCAGTCAATCCTTCATCAGAGCCTACAGGCAGGTGCTACAAAATCACAACTGAAGATGTTAACCAAATAACAAAAAACATATTCCTCGAAAACTTCCCACAGCAACAAGAACTAAAAAGGACAGCACATGTAACTCAAAGAGAAAATAATGACATTATCAAGATATTGACATTCCACACTACCTGAAACAAAAAGTTAGGAAAGAAACTCCATCAATACTAGAAAGAGCAATAACAGATAATGGACGTAAAAAGAAAACTATTTTATAAATTTAAAATGAGTAATGCTAAATGTTTGGCCAATGAATGATGAATGTTTCCTTATAAGGAAACAACTAATTTCAACATTACCATTTGTTATGTATGTAATTTTATTTTCTAATCTTTTTTCTTCTTCTTGGGGAACATTTTATGTCAAGTTGAATATATTTTTTAATTAATTAAACCAATAAAATGACTGCGGATGAGGCCCACTTGAAATGCTGCATATTTAACAAAGGATTCATTAGCTCCAGATTTAGTGATGAATATCTATTCTCTTCATAAAAATCAAGCCATACATATCAGCAAATTCCTGCAATGGTTTACTCATTTACATTCAGATAATCTTACCATCAAAGATTCCCTGCATTCTGGATAACCGACTTCAAATTTCGTAATCAAACATGTGGCACAAAATTTCAATAAACATAAGCTATTTTTGTGAATTTGATAAAGTGTAAAAACATTGTCAGTGATTTCCTTCAGATTTGATTGGTTCATAACTTTCCGCATGATGGCTGGTAAACAAACAGGTAAAGGTATTGGCTCTATGATGGAAATTTTACCTCAACCAATTTACTCTTCTGACCATATTCTGCCAGGTTATCACTTTTTGGGATCTTTATGGCATTTTCTGAACTGGAAAAGGCACACCAATTATGAAGGGGTCAATATAAAAAAAAAAAAAAAGTATAATTATCTCAAAATTCAAGGAAATTTATGGCTGGGGCATTGATAACCTGTCAGTTCATTGTCATTATGTCAATGAATAAGAGACTATTATCATGATTGATACTTAAAATATATGTCAATTATACACAATTACAACAATTATATATATCAATTATACATCTTAATAGAAGTGACAAGACTTTTTTTTTTTCTTTCACTCTTATATATACGTAAGGGCCACTGAAAAGTTTTCAGCCTGAGCAAAAATCCTTAAAAGATAAAAATAAATCTGATGTTTGATCAGATTTTGTTAAGAGGTCTGGGGAGAGAACTTTTCAGCTCTCCCATATAGAATATTTGTAAGAAAGAACCAAGTTTGGTACAAGGCTACATTAATATGGCCCCTATTTACAAGAGTAACATCACGTGTGTGCATACATTATATAAAGAGAGAAAGAGGAGGGGAATCCTTTAAGAGTCAATACTAATGCACATTTTTGGAAATGAATGTAATAATAAATATTTAAGTCATCCAGAGCACTGTCACTTGACTTGATATTGTAGGGATGTGAAAGACGATTTTGTTACGACAAAGTTATAATGATTACGTGATGGCTGGTAAGCAATGTCAGTTAAGGTGTGTGTGTGTGGGGGGGGGTGGTTGGTGACAAAACCTCAGTTGCTATTTAGCATCAGTAGAAACAAGACAACTATCCACGCCAGTTGCTGGTGACAGACTGCTAAGGCACTAGATGTCATCTCAAGCCCACAGCAGTAAGAATAGTAGAGGCCACTGGGTGCCTCAAAGTTTGTGGAACATACCACTGGTTTGGCCATTCCCTTTCAAGAAATATTACAAGTTTTGGGGAGGGAGAAAAGGGACATGAAATCAGGAACAATTTAAGGTTGTAGTTTGCATGACAGAAAAACTCCTTCCCCTTAACTGAAAAGGATTCAAATTAGAAAAAATCAACTTATTATTATTATAGAAATCAAAGATTTCTAGAAAATTTTTCTTGCCAGAGTCAATCCTTCAAATCTACAAATCAACCATTTGCCCTTGCATGGAGTATTACTGCTATATATGGTCTGGAATCCCTTGTTTGTCTCAAGGTCTTTGATAAAATCCAAAGACGAATATGCAATGTAATTGGCCCTTATTTGGCATCTCGCCTGCAGCCACTCTCTCACCGACGTGTCGTCGCCTCCCTCTGTCTTTTTTACAAATACTTTCGCAGTAACTGCTCCAAAGACCTGTTTTCGCTGGTTCCCAGACTTCATGAATTTAAGTGTTCAACTAGGCTAGCATCTTGCTCTCACTGTTTCACTGTCGAAACTGTTAAATGTAGCTATCTCTTCTACTCCAATAGCTTCATGTCTTGCACTTCTTGCCTGTGGAACTCCCTCCCCACTTCTTGTTTTCCTAACAGCTACAATCTCCAACTATTCAAATGTAACGACAATCAACGTCTCCAGATGCCCTGATCTATCCCCTAACCTTCTCTTCACCCTTTCCTCTATCACTCCTCTTTGCTCTCACTCCAACTCTCTGTAATCCCTTGCGTGCTAGTAGCTTCCTGCCTTGCTTGGGGTTGAATGCTTACAAGAAAAAAAAAAAAAAAAAATGCAAGTGGATGGCAGAACAGGGGAGAGATAACAAAAAGACAAACTTATTGAGAGCTACAAGGGACAGGAAGAAGTGGAGAGCCATGATCACCAACAAAGGGACACAGCACATAAAAGAAGATCAAAAAGTAAAAGATTGAAATTTCTCTTAGGTGTGCTTCCATTTACAAATGTTTTAATTAACCAAAAAGTCATTGTTTATTGCAAGTAATTACTTTATAGACTCCAACAGAATTTTAATATAATGACCACAACTACAATACCATCCATGGGCCAACTGTTCAATGATATCAATAGAAATCGGGATAATCAAGGGATTATCCATAACTGTTAAAAGTTATCCGTGAACAAACCTCAGCTCCTTCCGCATGCAATGAAAAGCTGATACAACTGGCCATCAACTGATCTTGGCATCTGACTGGATGATTCCTCAGTAGCCTAACCTCATTTGCACTTCCTATAAAGACCAACCTTGTTTTACCAGATTATCATCTTCTTGGATCTTTATGGCATTTCTTGAGTAAGAGAAAATTTGATGAGGTTCCATCTGCATAGCCAATACTTTTTCCTGCTTGTGTTTTGCAACCTGTGGTCATCTAATTTGTTGGTGAAGTCTGCCCCAATACAGTTTGTTTCTGGTTGAATATATCTGTCCATTTCATGCATCTTTTGATTTCAACACAATTCGGAGTGTGTGAAAAGACTAGTCTCTAGGAAACCCACGATACATCAACTAGCAATGAGTGAACCCACAATGACAGTCACAATTGAACAGTCTTGGATTTCTTGCAACAGCAATAAATTCCAAGTCCTGACATCTACAGCAGATAAGGTTGAATGCTTTACTCTTCCAACATGATACTTATTTAGAGTACCCATACCTGATTTCCCCAATAGGACAGAAGTTATACTGAGTGATGTGAGCATAACCTTGTCACTGGTCTCAGACATCATTTCTAAATTGGATTCCCATAAAGCAAGCAGAGATGACGGATTCCCAGCTGTCGTCTTAAAGAAACATGCTCCTGAGCTGGCTCCAGTCCTCTCCAAACTCTACAACTATTGCCTCGCTGCTTTCCAGCTTGTTGGAATCCTCCTCTGTAGTCTTTGTTTTTAAGAACTCTGGAGAATCTTCTATCACTCCATTAGCCTCCTACCATTTTTCAACAAAGTATTCAAGGCTTTAATCAATGCTGAAGTGGTTGAGCATCTTGCCTCTCACCACCTTCTGACAAACAATATGGCTTCTGTTTTAACAGGTCTACCATTGATGTGCTAATGGCCATCACTGAATATGTATATCAAGTTCTTGATAATAACAGTGAAACTTGAGCTGTGGCTCTAGATATCTAAGGTATTTGACAGGGTTTGGCATGCTGGACTTCTACGTAAGCTCCAGGGCTGCGGTATTACTGGATGATTGTTTAATTGTTCCTATCAAACCTGAAATGAAGGTTGTTTTGAATGGACTCACTTCCAGATCCTTACACAAGAACACAGGTGTCCCCAAAGGCTTTATCCTGTGTCCTATGCTGTTTCTGATCTTCCTGATGTCATCAGTTCTCAAGTAAGCATTTATGCTGATGACACTGTTATTTACTCCTGCTTCAGCTTCACTCCTGGTTAACTGGGGCAGGAAATGGCTCGTAAATTTGAATGCCTCCAAACTGCTCTCATTTAACCAGCATAGAGTATCTTTCCTGCCTGCCATCAGCATGGTTGATGCTAGATTCATGGAGAGCAAGACACTGTGCCTTCTTGGCCTCATGTTTTCAACTGACTACATCGAATCAAAAGCTAAATCTACTGCAAAGAAAGTTGGGTTAGTGTGTCATGCTAGAAAATTTTTCTCATCAGAGTCCATCTTGCACATTTACAAATCTACTATTTGCCTGTGCATTGAATAATGTTACCATATCTGGTCTGGTGCTCAAGTTACTCATCATGCAGTTCTTGACAAAAACCAAAGAAGGATCTCCAATGTAATTGATCCTGACCTGGCATCTTGTTTTTAGTCACTTTCTCACTGACATGACGTTTCTTCCTTCTGTCTTTTTTACAAATATTTTCATGGCAACTGCTCTGACAAGATCAGTTCCCTTGTGCCCAGACTACATTAGTTTAAACATGCTAGTTTCTTTTCTTGCACTTCTTGCCTGTGGAACTCCCTTGTTTCCTCACTTCCCTACAATCTTTAAAAATTTAAATGCAACACCAATGCCCATCTAGAATCCCGTTTAACTTTCATCCTTTCCTCAGTCCCCCTATACACAGTCTTTTCTCTCACCTTTACTCTATGTAAGCCTATGTACCAGTGGCATTCATGCCTTGCTTGGAGTGAAATGATTAAAACAAAAAAAAACAAAAACAAAAAAAACAGCAGAAGCAAAATGAACAGTCTCAGGTGAAGTTGACTGAAATGATGAAGCAGAGTATACATATACAATAGCCAATCATCTAGAGAGTCCAATTTACTCTATTTAACCCATAGCTAGGAGGGGAAGAGATGAAAACAAAGCAAAGCAAACCAAATCTATTTCCCAACAATATTTATGCGAAAGTGGTTACAGTAAACTTGTAGAGATTTCAAACTTGGCTTGTCAATTTCTTATCCCAACCAAATAACCATTCTACTACCTGCAGATAAATTGAATCGAAAAAGCTATGGCCTGACAATAAATATTCACTAGTAAAAAAAAAAAAAAAAAAATCAATCAAAAAAAGAATCCGACACATAAGCTATGTAGCAAAACTTTCAGCAGGTGAATCTCATTAAGTTAAAGGAGGCTGACTTAGTGTAAATCAATAACCATTTTAGATATCTTTGTAATTGATATTATAATCCATATTAGCTTAATATCATTTACACTAATATATTACCAGCTATCAAAGATTGGCATTCAATTTGCCTAGTGTGTTACTAAGGAAAATTCAATAACTTCTCACTTCATCCCAGCTTCACATGATGCAGTAGGCATACCCCCACCAAGACGATACTAGGTTTGACACAAAAACACTAGAACAGTCTACCCCATTGAGCAAAATAAAGGGTTCAGTTCATTCCAACCACATGAAGAAGGCCGGAGAAGGCTGAAACATAATAAATATAGCAACAAAGATGAAGACAATAGTTCAAATAATGTACATAATACCTCATCTCAGAAATATAGATGGGTTATTTAATGCCAAAAAGAATTTTATTGCTGTTAATATTTATTTTCCAAAAATGTATTACTAGCAATAATTTTTTTTACAAAATGTATTGCTGGTACTAAATCCTATTTTTACACTTTCATAATGTTTTGGCCCCAGTTTGAGGGTTAAGTATTTATCCATAACTGGGACCCTAATAGGTGCTACCATCCCAAGTCAGGGTAGACCTGGGAACAACAGTAATTAAGAGGTGGTTCCATGCTCCTCAAAACCTCCTGATCAGAGACCTTGTCATATGTAGTTTATCATCTTACCCAGGACGCGGATGTAGTTTATCGTCATACCCAGGATGGCAATTGACATAGAGACCTGCACATATACATACATGTAGGTGGTATCAAAAACTGTCCAGTTTTCTTGTCAGTTCCCTTTTCTGGAGGACAGGCATTGACCAAAACCCACCTCCTTTAAAAGGGAAGCTTCAACCTGTGATCATGGCCTCCTTGGGATCCTAATCTTATATGAAGACTTTATTTGGACATGTTTTTTAAATGACGTTTTCTTTTCTTTTCTTTTCTTTTTTTTTTTTTTTAAAAAAATCAATTCACTTCAAGCAAGGTAATAATGCCACTCAGACACAAGGGGTTACTGGGAGTTAAAGAGAATAAACAGACTTTAGAAAGAACTGGAAACACAATCCTAAAGAAGAAACCAGGGATAAACATCTACTCCTGCTCAAAAAAACTGGGGAGGAGTGAGAACCGCTCAATAGACAAACCTATCTACTGCTGTATCTGTCTATATTTCCGAGATGAGGTATTATGTACACTATTTACATGATTTGGACTATTGTCATCTTTGTTGCCATATTTATTACGTTTCGGCCATTGTATGTTCTGGCCTTCTTCAGGTGGTTGGAATGGCAAACTGAACCCTTTATTTCACTCGCTGAGGTAGACTGTTCTAGTTCCATGTGCCATGTCCAATGGATGTTAGTTATCAGTTATCTCCTGTTAATTCCCCTCTCCAAGTTCTCCACCACCTTAACCAGGTAGTGAACTCACACTCTTTGGGTCCTGCCACTGGATCTAACTAATGCCTTTATCCACTGTGCCATGTGTCCTCGAGGACACATGGCACAGTGGATAAAGGCAATAGTTAATTAATTAATAATATAATTCACAAGGAATGTCATAAATTATTGGCTGATGAATAACTTAAATCTACTTATACCAGGGAAGTTGAAAATAATATCAGATCAAGCCCCAGGAGGCAATACCTCAAGCAGTACTTCTTTGGGAGAAGGCTGGGGTCATTACTCAGCACCTGAAGTAGCCCCAAAAGGAGAAGTGCCAAGGGGGCTTAAGCAATTTTTATACGGCTTTCTGGAAATTCCACATTAAACTCCGACTTTGTGTCATATTCTGTTGCAACATGGGCGCACATACCTAGATTTGAAAATACTTTTGAATAACTTCAAAAAAAGTTTTTAAAAAAGCTGTTTGTTGGATTTTTTCTTTTTTTATTACTCTTTCTGAAATGAGAAAATTACAGGTCCAAATTTTGTAGAAAATAGAAATACAAAATTGATTTTTTTTTTTTGCTTTTGTGGCAAAATCGTGCAAGAAATTTTTGCCGCTGGCCATTTTTTAAAAACTAAGTAAAAAGTGACAAGTTGAGGGTCCCTAGTTTTCGTCTTGGAGAAGGAAAATAATGACGCGTTTACAAAAACAATTCCAATATTACAAATTTCCTTATAATTTCTTTTTTCAAGCAAAAAATAATATACCATTTTTTTTTTAGTTTGTGAAGTCATGTTGCGAGCATTTTGGAGGGGGTTGTTGTTTAGAGTGAAATAAATCTATTTTAGGTGGTGAGGTACCAATGAAAGACTGACCGTTGGTTTACTTTTTAGACTTAGAGTGGATTTGTTGTGTCAGGCCTCTTCTTTTAAAATTTATTTTAGAATTAACTTTTAAATAAAACAAAACTAAAACGGTCAGGGTTGTTATTTTCTCCCCAGATTTTGATTCATTCATTCTTAATCTCCGGTGAGACCAAAATTAAAAACACAAAGTAAAGCAGAAAAATAAAATCAGATCACGAGGCAAATCTAATACAGAGAAACCCGGATATAAGAGAGATTTTCTCTGGTCCCAAATTAGAGCCTGTGTTAATGTAAACAAAATATACCAAACCCGGATATAAGAGAAACCCCGGATATAAGAAACTTCTTCTCCGGCCCCGACAACTCTCTTATCCGGGTTACACTGTAAATAAAAATGTATTTTTCTTTTCAATTAAAAGAATAAATAATATATTTTTATCTTTTATTATTAACTTTATTATTACACATGCTTCTATTTTCTTTATTTCTTTTTTTTTTTTTTAATACGTTTTAAGTTGTCGGGTGGATTTATCGTAATGTTTAGTTTGTGTTAAGTTTTAAACAGGTTTTCCTACACATGTGGAGAAATTGATTGATTTACTTTGCACATTTTAATTTTACCTGCTTTCTTTTACCGTGACATTTATGATTTATTTATTGATTAACACACGTGTTTAGTGTGTTAACTTGTCTGACTCACTACTTAACTAGTAAACTACACATTCAATCAATCAGGTCTGGAGTGAAAAACACAATTAACAGTTACACAAGGCGGCGACCAAGGGATAATGAATGACATTTTGTTTTTATTTTAAAAGATGAATTCCAAATAAAAATATGAAAGAAAGTGGAAAGAAAAAAGCGAAAATTAACGTTAAAAACATATTTTTCTGTTTTTGATTCATTTAAAAAAATGTTAACGTCACTTTTTAAAAAAACGAAACAATAGTTTGGTGTTTTTTTTTTTTTTTTTTAACCCCAATCTTGCATTAAATAAATTATTTTAGAAATAAATAATCGATACTAAAGATGAAAATTTTGGACTAAAGGACGAAGAAGTTAAAAAAAAAAAGATTTTTTTAAAGAATCGTCTGAAGTTTTTTTACAGAAAAATAATTAAAAAAATACAATTAGGAATTTATAAAAAAAAAAAAAATCATCTACGTTTTTCTTTCTTTTTTTTTTTTAACAGAAAAATAAGTAAATATTGAATATTCCAATAAAATTAAAAAAAAGAAAATGTACTTATTTATTAATGAAAATTTAAAAAAAAAAGAGATTTGATTTTGAATTATTTGCTAATAATTTAATAAATAAATAGAATTAAGTGAAAATTAATTTTATGGCCGAGATAATTTCAGCAATCGAAAATAATTTTTTTTGAGACAAAAATCTCTAAAATCTGGCGATATACGAACAAACATTTACTTAATATATACTATATCTACTTAATTCATAGAAAACGATTTCCACATAGAAACGGACAATTTTATTTTTAATTCATTTCTCTTTCCGTCGTTGTCGTGTTTTTTTGTTTTTTTTGGGGGGGGGGGTTCTTTTTCACTGTTTATCCTGAACAATTTTATTTTCACTCGTTGACGAAAAAAAGAAATGCAGACTTTATGAAGATCAATATACTAATTATTATGCAAAGACTGACAAAAAAATGGTTACTTCCTTTGGTTACCGGCAAGTAGCAGCAAATAAATTCATTTAAAAGTCCTTCTCAATGACACACACGTCGAAAAAAAGAAGCGCAAAGTGCGAGAAAGAAAGAAAGACACAGGAGAGAAAAAAATAGAAACAGACAAAAAAATGAAACTAAAAAGAAAGAAAAATACGAAACAAGAAGAGAATAATATACAAACATAGAGAAAATAAAACCGATACACGACTACTTTAAAATAAACTTTAAAAAATGTTTTTTAATTAAATGAAAAAAAAAAACAAAAAGAAGAAGCTAACTACCTGAATTGTCTGGAATGACACAAGGCCGGCAGATGAGGGTTGGTCGAAACATTATTAAATGCAATTCTTCGACTGAGGAATTGTCTTGTATAGAAACGTCCACCCCTGGAAGCATAAGATTTCCACAGATGACCCACGTTTCTCATCATTTTTAATGAAAAAAAAGGAAAAAAACCACCGTAAGTCTCCTCCTCCTCGGCTCCCGGGGAGCAGACTTTACCCGTCACAGTTATCTGCGCTTGTTTGGCTATCGGAGGTGAATGGGGGCGGTTTGTTTCAAGTTCTGTACATTACTTCCCCTTGTGCATGACCTCGGTCAGATTGCCCGGTGACCTTCTCGCCTAGCCGTTCACCTACCCAACCGCTAAATAAAACCGGAGATGTGGAGAATTGGTTCAATTTTACCCTGCATTTCCAAAAGCAAAACTTTATTTTCTATCATGAAAAAATATTTTTAACAATATATAGTATAGCACAAAGCCAAATAAGAAAGAAGATTGTATTGCGTCAGCGTTCCACGTGATAATGACCTGTCCAATGCTTTGCAAATGAACATGTGAATTTTTATTTTTTATCCAGAATTGAACCCTGTCAGTAGAGGGAGAAATGCAACTAATGCAACCTTCTTTATTTATTTTTTTTTTTCGTTTTTTTTTTTTATCGAGATAATTCCCATAAATTAAATCTTAAAGAGAAAAGTTGACTTATTGGGATTTCTTCATTCTCAAAAATTTCACAAAATAACAATAATAATAATAATAATAATAATAATAATTGTCCTCACAAGTACAGCTCACATGTTATGAAGGGCTTCATCTATGTAAAATACCTGTGCATGTGCGTGTGTGTATGTTTTTGTTAATTGTTCAGTCGAAAATGTCATGATGCCATTTCTGACCTGAGGTCTCTGGGCAGGATCCCGAAAGAAATGAGTATATACCAGAAATCGAAGGAAATAAAATAATAATAATAATACTAATTACAATTTTATGGGACTACACAATACACACAGACAGAACAATTGAAGCTAACCGCCCAGACATTGTTATTAGAGATCGCACACAAAAAAGGTGCCTCCTTATTGATATAGCAGTACCTGCAGACTGCAATGTATCTTTGAAGATCTTCAAAAAGCTATCAAAATACAAGGACCTTGAAATGGAAATCTCAAAAATGTGGCACATGGGAACATCAACAATTCCCATTGTAGTTGGAGCCCTCGGACTGATTGAAAAAGATTCCAGTAGACTGAAGGGATTCCTGGAAGCCCATGCCTTAAAGAAATACAAAAAATTGTTCTCATAAGTACAGTCCACACCGTACCAAGGGCTTTGTCTATGTATTTTTTTTTTTTCTTCCAGTGGAAAATGTCATGATGCCATTTCTAACCTTAGGTCTCTGGGCAGGACTTGGAAAGAAATGAGTGCACACCAGAAATCAAAGGAAATAATAATAATAATAGCAGAAAAAGAAATCTTCAAAATTACATGCAATAATATCAGGTTTTATGATGTAAGTCAATATTTTCCCAATAAAATAGCTATTAAACAACAAAAAGTAGGTAAAACTTTCTTATATAAGCATTATATCACACGAGTTTCAGCTCGTAACATCTATCCTTACTTAACATATTGATAACTTGTTTTGCAGGGTGTCTGGTTTTGTTAAGCAAAGTACAAAATAAAATTTTATAAATAAATTCAAAAGATATAAGACAAAGAAACATATTTAATTAAGATTACAGACCTGATTAATTATTGTTATTTAAATGTAAGTCTGACCTCTTTGACATTTCTATAACCTTGATCAGTTTTTCATTCATTGATTTTATTAGCATTTCGACTATTTTGAATTTAAGATTGCTACTTACAGTTTTTATTGCTTCCCAGAGATCTTTGCTTGAATATTATTTTCCATTCTCACATATATTCTACAAATAAACAAGTTTTCTTTAGGATTAATAGCTGTAGAGGGTGGGGGCCTATTTCATTAATTTTATATCTTTGAACCCCACTTTTAAAAATTATAACAAAAGGCTCAAATAAAGTTTTCAAACAGGCATGGTTTAAAGAGATACATTTTGTGATTTTTTAATCAGTGGGGAAAGTAATTTATAAACCCCAAAGTATCAAATTTCTAATTCAATTCAGAGCTGAGTTGTGGCTATTTAAGAAGTCTGGCTTTTTCAGACAAGCAGAAGGGATTTAGCTTTCACAGATGAAAGTCATTGGTGGTTGCCTGGTGTTGAACTTAAATGATAAAGAAAGGAGGTCATTGGCATTCATGAAGATAGGGTCTGAACAGAAGAAAAACTAAAAGTTATCGACTACTATGAGAATAACGAAAAGAAAGAGGCTGAATGAAAAGAAGAGAGACGTAACAAAAGAAAAAAGAAATAAATGCAAAAAGGAAAAGATTCTATAAATTTAGAGTGATATACAATTATCTTTTTATATTTGTTTGGTTTATCTCATCTCAGTTTGTAAAACTGAATTATTGTCTTAAAAAACAGAAACCCAGTGACATCTGTGAACTATCAACTTTCTCAACTCCACTATTTACATTATTCTGACTATTGCCAACCAAGTATAGAAATGAATACAATATGGGAACCAGTAATAAGGAGTGCCAGAGAAAAGTGATAATAACAACAAAAATTGCAATATGAGCTCTGGTAAAAACATACAATAATAACAGAAAAAATTGCAATATGAGCACTGGTAAAAATGGTTGCTGAAGACATTAGGTTTATAATACCCAGAAATTCATATACGGAAGTCCTCAAGGACACATGACGCAGTGGATAAAGGCATTAGTTAGATCCAGTGACAGAGTGTGAGTTCAATACCCGGTTAAGGCAGTGGAGAACTTGGAGAGGGGAATTAACAGGAGATAACTGACATCCATTAAAAAACATGGCACGTGGAACTAGAACAGTCTACCCCAGTGAGTGAAATAAAGGGTTCAGTTCAACATTCCAACCATCTGAAGAAGGCCAAAACTTTGTAATAAATATGGTGACAAAGATGAGGACAATAGTCCGAATAATGTAAATAGTGTACATAATACCTCATCTCAGAAATATAGACAGATACTTTCTCAGCTCCTTTCAACAATTAAATGAATGAAAGTGAGTGAACATTTTCTCTGATAATAATAATTGTAACTGTTTTTATGAGCCCAACGAGAATTGTAATTAGACCTTGTGGAAGGCATAAAACTGTGTTCAAAATATTTAGATTTCAGCTTTAAATAGCCCATAGCAGTGTTGATATACTGCTAAACTAAAAAAAAAAAAAAAACAAACTTGTTATCTTGCCTAATTGTTTGGTGCACAAAAGAAAACTTTGTACATGCTTGTTTTGTAAATTTTGCATTCTGTGCTATTCAAGTCATTTAATAAATGTAAAGTTCTCTGACATTTTACACCAAATTATCTCTTCTCTTCCTTTCTTAAAAAATCCTTTTATTAAAATAATAATTGTTGCCTTTATGACATAAAAAAATTATTTAAAATAATTTTCTACATTTATCTTGAGAAAATCATTCACTTCGAAAGTACCTATAATTTTACTGTCTTCAATAATAGCACAAAATATTACTCCACCCCATCACTGTTGTCTTTTAAGTCAGGTTGTTTGACTATTTCCATGAAGGATCCAAATGCTAGGCCAGACATCACATCCAATGTAGCTCTACATTCATCATTAAAAATTACTATTCAGCAATCAGTTTTCATGTACTACTTTGTCCAACTTGCACATTTTGCTTTGTGATGTTTACTTAAAAAGGTAATCTCTCAGAAAATGAACAATGTCAGAAGAATTTGGAATTGAAAGAAACTCATCAAATTTCTTTTCCATTAATTGTCACATTATCAAGTTCTATCTTTACATTCCTAGGCATCTTCATGATCTTTTGTACAAAAAAATGAAAATACAGATATGTGGGTAGGGTGATGATTATCAGCACAAAGTGAACTCGGTGAGCAGAGTTCAAATTCCACACTATCTGCTGCATTCACTTTCAAATGACAATGGAATAGGTATGAACTGCTGTCTTCTCCCAGGATCTATGGGTTAAATAACAGGGTAGATTGGACTTTATCTTTGGGTGGTAACCAGTCTAAGGGAAGGAAAACACAAACCAGGGAGAAGGTAACAGGCAACCACTCAACTATTTTTCCAGATAATTCATGTCAACTCACAGATAAAAGAAAAGGAATCTGTGGAGATTCATGATCACCTCTGTCCTGAATAGATACAGCATTTAAAGAAAAAAAACCTGATAATATACAGATGCAATTGTGTAGTCTTATTCTTTAGTGAAATTTTAACAATAGATTTCAAATGATTCTTGCAATAACCTTATTTTTTAAAATATATTTTGTCAAATTTCTATTATCGTCAACACGTTCACTCTACTGTTGGAAATCCTTGTTTTCTGAGAAATGAACAATTTCACCTTGAATTATTTGAGACACAATTTGTTGTTACTGTGTAGTTTAAATTTAAAATCATTGGTTAATAATATCAACTGACTATAATCAGACCTTTCTCATGTGTGGAATTCTCTTCTGGCTTCTTGCTTTCCAGTCAACTTTGACCTTCAAAAATGTAAATGTAATCTCAATAGTTATCTTGTCTTTTATTGTGGAATTCTCTTCCAGCTTCTTGCTTTCCAGTCAAATTTGATCTTCAAAAATTTAAATGTAATGTCAATCATTTCCTTCTGTCTTTTATTGTGGAACTCTCTTCTGGCTTCTTGCTTTCCAGTCAATGTTAAACTTCAAAAATTTAAATGCAATATCAATCGTTATTTTTTGTTTTCTTAATTTCTATTTTTTTTATTATTCTTTGACACTAGTAACCCCTTGCATCTTAGTGGCTTTATTGCCTTGTATGGGGTGAAATGATTAGGAAAAAAATAAACAGTTAAATGACCAGTTATTGTCAGTGAAAAACTGAAAAAAAATTGTTTTTCTTGAACAATTCAGTTTCACTTCTTGAAAATAGTTTGCAAGTTTCAGTAATCTACTCTGAAGTAGTTCTCTAGAAAAGTCAATGTATATCACAAGGACAACATTTCCATATTCCTTGTCTAACATTTCACAATCTTTCTTCAATTCTTTATGCATTTCTTAACCAGCAACAAAACAAGCTGCAAATTTAAAGTTTTCTTCATCAAATTTTGATAACATAAAAGTGATTTGGTTGCTGCTGCTGTTGTTAACCTTGGTGATTCTCGAGTTGAGTTTAAGTCCATAGCCTCACCATTTTAAATGTTACTGCTGTGGTTTCTGAAGCAAGATGAATTAATAGAAAACAACATAAAAATGATTGCTGACTTCTTAAAGAGTTATGTGTACTTTGTTTTTATTTACAAATGTCAAGTTTGAAACTGCTTACGTCATTAATATCTGAGTATTGCTGATGTTGTACTTTTACCCCAGTTCATAGTATTATGCAGTGATCAATGATATAAACAGAATTCAAACTTGATACTTGTAAATAAAAACAAAGTACAGATAACTCTTTAAGAAGTAACAGATTGATTTGACACCATATTTAAATTATGAACAAGATGCCTTCATTTCTAAAATTATAAAAAATTAAATATTTTTCAATTCTGATAAATGCCGGGGATAAAGAAAGATTAAATATTAATCTACAATAATGATTCCAAAAGATATTTCCCTGGTTTTTATAAGCAGATCACTTAATTTAAGTAGGTCCAAATTTTCCATGTTTTAATCTCAGTGGTTTTACCTATCATCAATGCAAATAGAAGTGAGCTTGCAAGAATCTAGTTGTAGATTTTATCAATATGATTTTACCCCATCAAGTATGTTTAACCCTTTGAGCCCTGCGTTCCTGAACAATGTTAACCCTTCTGTCTCAGCTTTTGAGTCAAAATTTGCAAATAATTGGTATGTAATTTTTCACTATAGATACAAAAATAGTTACAAGTGTTTACCCACCATTCAATCAGTGGCTTGGCATTAAGTCATTTTTCTCTATCACTGTTCAACCAGTAACTGGGCATTACACCATTTTTCTTTACCACCAGTAAAGACGTTGTCTAAGCTCAAAGGGTTAAATTCTGAGAAGCAATAATATGCCACATTCACATAATATTAGAAACATTTAAATTAAAAGATAGCACCATGTTCACATGACATCTAGTGCATTAAAAATCTTATATAGGATATTCAACCGCAATCTTTACCTATTGATTCACTTATATGTCTAACTAAAGTGTAATACAGAAACATAAAAATTACAAGACAAATCTTTGTTGATAATACAATAAATACTAAAACAAACTTCTCAAAAAAAGATTACAAATTTTAGAAGCTATTCCAATTAAATCAAAATACTCAGTAATTAAAAAAATCACTCATAATTTAGGAATATTTGGTTTAAAATATGCTTAACACTTTGAACCCTGCATTCCTGAATAATTTTGACTCTTCTGTCTGAGCCCCTGAGTTAAAATTTGCAAATAATTAGTATATAATATTTCACAGTAGATACAAAAATAGTTACAAGTGTTTACCCACCGATCAACCAGTGACTGGGTATTAAGTCATTTTCTCTACCATTGTTCAACAGGTGGCTGGGTATGTCATTTTTCACTATCACCGGTAAAGTGGTGGTCAGGGCTCAAAGGGTTAATAACTTCTTCAAAGATGTTAAAATTAGCATCAGTTTTTATAAAACTTTTTCATTGGCCAACATCACATATATCAATAGATTTGTCTAAAAAGAAAATATAAACAAGTCTTTAGATAACCAGTACATTATCTATTTACATCAATAACAGCAGAGTTCTTCAGTACAAAAGATCACTGTTTTGATTGAGCAAACTTTTGTCAATTTTCTTTTTGATATTTTTATTATCAAGAAGTATTGCAAATATTTGGAAACAAAGCTAAAAGATGTCTTCTCCATGTAAAAGATTTACCCAACATTGAAGGAATTTTATAAGATGTTTTCTTACATTTTCACAACTTTTAACAAATATATTTGATCATTTTTTATTTCTTTTCATCTTAATCACATAGTCATTCTGTAACTTTAACTCAAGTTTTCAGCTTTCCTTCTTTTTCAGTTTGATGCATTTCATATGATTAAAATCATGTCTTCTATTATGTGAAAAAATAGTTTCCCAAACAATGCACAATGCTTTTTCAAAAGGACTTGCTATAAATAAGAACTCATTTTCTCATTGTTCATAGAATTCACATATACGTATTTTTTTGTATTTATTTTCATGATGGGCCATAGAATTTTGAAAAAGGACATTTCATTTCAAAAGGAAAAAGCTGCAAAAATTCACAAATATTATCTGAATGCAAATTGTAAATTCATTTGTAAAATATCTGAGATACAATTTTTGTCCCATATATCAGACTCTGACTGAACTCGCCTGTCGTTTTTCAATGTACTAGGGTCAAACAACTCAGTTCCTAGGAATTGACAGCCAGACACCTTCACATATGATTTGATTATAGTGGTGAAGGCTTTTTGCAGAACCGACCACACTTTTTGAAGGGCCGAATACAGAGGCCTGGTGCACTACGTGCCACAAGGTCCTGAAACAAACCTCTGGAGGTTTTGAGTTCAGAGTTGTCCTTCCCCTAGACTGGTTGCCATCCATGGCTATAGAACCCAGTCTGTCCTGCTATTTACCCATAGCTGGGGGAAGAAGATGATTTTTACCTTTCCCAAGGGTATTAGTGCATAAGTGAATGTAGTGGACTCAACTGGAATTCAAACCTTGCTCTCCGATACCTCAATCCAAGCTGCTACTCCACCGTTCCCTATATATATGTGTGTGTGTGTGTGTGTGTGTGTGCTTCATTAAATAATATAAGCATATTTAATATATATGTCTATTTTTATAATAATCCTTTCTAGTTCTTAATTTTCTTGTTAATGTTAAGTTGAAATTCGTCAAGGAAGGTGGCATAGTTTTGTTAACCCAAGTACTTTCAGTCTTCTCTGAGATCATCCTCAGGAGTGAATTGCAAAGACAAACTTAATGTAACAGTAATTGTTGTGAAATGGATTTAGCCAACATGCATGAACATACTCTGCTATAATTATTTTGAAATTAACCATTGTGGTTATGATGATTTGTAAACAAGCATTTCCAGTCCAAATTAGAGGAGCCTTTAGAAATATTAACATAAATCAAAAAGAACATAATAGTTTCTCAAATAACCCTAAACATATCAACCGACTATACCATAAGCAGATGCATTCTAACTATAAACAAGATGAAAACATCCTAAAATAAATCTCATAAGTATTAATATATCCCCCATTGATACCAGTAAAAAAATGAATTATATACTATACTAAATTTAACACAACCAACTTGTTTCATTGAATAATATAGACACATTGTCTATTTATTTTAATACTGATCCTTTCCAGTTCTCTAATCAATTTCTTGATGTTAAAATGACTCATCAAGGAAGGCGCCATAGTTTTTCCAACTCAAATACATGTGATTTCCTCCAAGGTATTCTTAGTTAAAAACATGAATGAAATACATGAACTACAAGAAAACTTTAAAAAAAAACTCCATTCTTAACTTCACATATCAACAATAATAAAATCCATTTTCTTGATGCATTGATAGACACTAATAGTAATACATTTACTACCTTCCCATATAAAAACCAACTATAAAACATGAACACTCTAAACTATAAAAGTGAATGCCCTCACTATTACAAAGAAAAGCTATTATTCAAAATTTAATATAGTTTGTCATGTCATAAGGAAACGCTTGTGAATGACACCTTATAAGCTGCTGCTTGTTCAGACCTTAAAGACAGATAACCTGCAAAAGTGCTAAGAATTTTGTGCTGAAAACTTGTGAAATTGCTCATGAAATCCACATACCTTTGAATTTCTTATTCAAATTTTTATTACTTACATTATTTGGACTGTTATCCTCATCTTCATTGCCATATTCACAACAGTGGCCATTGTACACTTTGGCCTTCTTCATGTGATTGGAATTTTGAACCAAACCCTTTATTTCATCCACCAGGGTAGATTGTTCTAGTTCCACGTGCTATGCCTCTTCCAGATGTCTCAGTTATTTCTCTTTAACTCAACTCTCCAAGTTTGGTTCACCACTGCTGTGGCCTAGTATTGAACTCACAACTGTTTGGGTCAAGTCACTTAATCTAACCAACGTCTTTATCCACTGGGCCACTCATTGTGAATATGGCAAAGAAGATGAGGATAAAAGTCCGAATAATGTAAATAATGTAACTAATCATAATACCTCATCTCAGAGATATTGACAGATATCATATTTTGACGAATAAACTTATTTTCATTAACAATAACCCTGTTTAATTTCATTTGCCTAAACAATGTAGTTACTTGGATATTTACATCCCAAATGAGGAAACACCATATTATATGTGTCTGTCTGTGTAAAAATTCCCATCTAACTAAAAATATATTTGTAAAAAGAAATTATGAATAAAGGCAAAAAGAAATTCAAATTCTTGAGAGTGCTACTATCAAATTCTATGAAAATATAAATCTGCAACCTGGATTTTTTTCAAATATCTCCTTAATTAAAAGAATTACTCCTTTCCCAAGACAACATACATGATTATAAAAAATTTTAAAAATTGAAAGAAAACATTTAAATTCAAAACCTATTATTTAAAATATATAAATACACAATTTCTTAAACTAAAATAAAATAAAAAAATAATTACATTATAAAAATCTTCAACAACAATAACAACATTGACTCACTTTCATTTATTAGACATAAAATTATATCCCTTAGCATCTTCCATAGTTTACCTACATTTTCAGTTAGTCTGATGTATATTTATGAGTGATCTTAAATTTAAAATTCAGAAAAACTAAAATGATTTTTTACTTGTTTATAAATACGTTATAAAATAAAATCCTTGTACTTGTCTTGATAAAGTCAATCAGAGGATGAAACATATTGGTTAAGATAAGTTTGCCTTTTGTCTTTATTTATATACACATTACATTTCACCTAGAGATATGGTTCTGTTGTTAATATTTTGATCTCTTGTGTGGTACGATATCTTAGAACCACATCATGAATTTATGACCTGTGTCTGCTATTCTGTGACAGTTATTATCACACAACAATCTTATATATCAACCTAATAGAATATCATCTTTGATGGTGAATATCTTTGTTTAAATGTCCGCATAACCATTATGAAGATGGCTCATATGAATCAAAAGCTTAGATCAAGGAACAGCTTAATAAAAACATATCCAAATGTTGTACAATTTTTGTTTTTATTTTCACCTGAAATTATAGCAACTGTACTAAGTTTAGAACTGGTCATGATCAGACATAATAGACAACATACATGACTATAAAAATTTAAAAAAATTAAAAGAAAACATTTAAATTCAAAACCTATTATTTAAAAAATATAAATACACAATTTCTCACACTAAAGTCCAACAGAAGATGAAATATGTCAGCTAAGTAAAGTTTTCCTTCTTGTATTTATATATATGTGTGTGTGTGTGTGTGTGTGTAGTGAACAAGTACAACAACTTTTTACAATTTATTTTTCCTCAAATATTGATGCTTCCTTAAGTAAGTTTTAATATCAAATATTGATGCTTCCTTAAGTGAGTTTTGCGAGAGATTTGCATTTCAACCTGTATGTAGTGCACGTGAGTTTACTGTTAAAAGTAATTACTATTTACTATTCAGATGGACAGTAAGTTCACTTGAAGATTTACAAACTTTACCCCAGATATTGCATTTCACCCCCAGCTGAACATTGCAATTGCACATTGTGTTGTGGTTTGCATGAAGGTGACTATGACTGATAAGACCAGTGTCAGATAAGCATAGTCTGTCACAGATCTTACAATTAAATATTTCCTCAGTTCCAACAATATCTCTTATCCTTGCTACATGTTTGATGTTCTCTCAAAATGTTTTACACCATTGGAAATGATGTTCCACCACTGACTTTATAGGAATTAAATCCTATCTATATATTTTTCAACCAATAAAATCCCATCAGAATGTTTGTTGGATAAACAACCATTACTAGGCCAAATACCACCAAAATGCTTACGGACATAGTTGTAGACCTACGATGTGTTATTTTCAGGCTATTTAGAAAATAAAAGTAATAACTCCCTTCATCACTCATGTAAAATTTGAGAAAAAGATTTTCACAAGCCAGTGTGATATTATTTTCAAACCAATGAAAACCTTATATTAAAAAATTTCATACATCTATGTGAAATTAGATTTTGAATCCACTTACAGATATAAAAATAGAAGCATACTTCTTCTCAAGGTTCAAATCAATTATGCAGGTCAGTTTGATTTATACATACATACATACACATGCACACACTGGAAGGAAGAACCAACAGATGCTGAATAAGGCTTTGTCCATGCAAACAACAGAAGGGATTAAACATCAACTGCCTACTAAGCCTTTGTCTATGAACTCACAAATATAAAACCGTCATAAAGAAAGTTTGTTCAAACATTTCCCAGTGTACTAAGAATACTTAATTACTTTCTAAAACAAACTTCACTGCAAGGAAAATTGAACATTTTATTGCTATTGTATGTTTCTAAAAAGAAGATGTGTTATTTTAACTGGGATTCAGCTTCTACCTTTCCTTCAGAAAATAACCTTTTTATGTTTCATTTAAAAGATGTGTTGTTGTTGTTAAATTATTGGAATTGCAACACTCAGCAGCAAAAACCTGGGCAATCTGGACTCCAAGAGTTTCTCTTAGATGCAGACTGTTCCCAGGGTTTTGTCCCCTAACTGACTTTATTAACAAGGCGCATTTTCCTTGATAAAGTCCATTAGGGAACTAAATGCATTGGCTAAGATAAGATTTCCTTTTGCCTTTATTCATATTGCTCTTTTACAAATATATACATGGTGTTCAGAAAGTCACTATGCACTTATATTTTTATTAACAGGCATGTCTCAGTATTTACATTATTTGGACTATTGTCCTCATCTTTGTTGCCATATTTATTACAATGTTTGGGCCATTATATGCTCATGCTTTCTTCAGGTGGTTGGAATATCAAACTGAACACTTTATTTCACTCAGTGGCACAGTGGATAAAGGTGTTAGTTAGATCCAGTGACAGGACCCAAAGAGTGTGAGGTCAATACCCAGTTAAGGCAGTGGAGAACTTGGAGAGGAGAATTAACAGGAGATAACTGAAATCCATTAAACATGGCACGTGGAACTAGAACAGTCTACCCCAGTGAGCAAAATAAAGGGTTCAGTTCGACATTCCAAACACCTGAAGAAGGCTGGAGCATAAAATAGCCGAAATGTTGTGATAAATATGACTGGCAACAATAATGAGGACAATAGTCCAAATAATGTAAATAGTGTGCATAATACTTTGTCTCAGAAATATAGACAGATATTGAAGGGCCAAAACGTTGTGATAAATATGGCAACAAAGTTGAGGACAATAGTCAGAATATTGTAAATAGTGTACATAATATGTCATCTCAGAAATATAGACAGGCATGTCTCAGTACATAATACTGGGGGAGAATATGAGTGAAAATTATAAACAATGTTAAAAGTGATGCCTGTTAGCATCAGTACAGTTTTTGATCCTTTCTATTTTGTTTCTGAACACTGCTATCAGTTGCTCACATTATTTTGTATGGGAAAAATTCTAATTTTTTTTTTAGACGACTTATGAGCAGTTCCAAGCCCAATATCTTGCTGCTGCGCTAACTTTTGTAAAGATTTTCTTGGGCTCTGTTGCATACTGTCATAAATAACAAACAGTTTCTTCTCTGATAGATTTGCGGCATCATCCATTGATGCTGTTTGCCCATTATTTATTAACAAGGTTACAAAATGCGTTGTATTTGTAAATTGATCAGCAAAACAGTGTCACACCAAATTTGTGCATCTACCACCAGCTCGAAATATGTGTTCGACAAGAAATAAACATTCTTCAGTTGTTAAAACCATATTGGGTGAAAATCTGAAATATAAAAAACACAATTAGAAAAGTGAACAGTTACTTTTTGAACACCTTGTATTTTAGTTATATTTGAGATTTTACACACATACACACATATATATAAATATGTTATAAAATCACTACAAAAATAGCCATTTTGTTTCAATACTTCTGGTGTCTTATCAAGTGATGGTGATGAATGTATAATAAAAGGGTTTAAAAGGTTCAAATCAATGAAACACCCCTCACTAGGGGAAACACTGTTACATAAGCTGGAATGACCAATTAAAATACAAGTATATGAGAATTCAAAAACTTGACAATGGACCAAGCTTATAATAATTATTTAATGCTTTAATGTTAGGGTTAGACTAAAATAGAATTCATTCTAATAAATATTAAATTATACTATAAAATTAAAAATTACTCTACTCTATACTTTCCATATATACCAATCCTATAATTTGATATCTATATATATATATATATATATATATATATATATGAAGAAATATAGATTAAGGTATGCTATATTCATGGGATAAAATGCAGATCATCAGATCTATCAGAGATAAAGCGTATGTAAATATAAAAGTGAACATTGAAGTCCACACTCAGAGGCGACAGACTGTTTCATCCTAAACGCAATCATTAAGTGGCCTGATGATTGTGCTTAGCATGAAACAGTCTGTTGCCTCTGAGTGTTGACTTCAATGTTCACACACACACACATATATATATATATATATATATATATATATATATATATATAAAATGGACGCTTCTGTCAAGCAACTCAATTCCTAGAAAATGACAGCCAGACACCCCCACATATGACTTGATTACAGCGGTGAAGGCTTTGTGCCAAACTAACAACACTTTTTGGAGAGCCGAATACACAAACCTGGTGCACTGTGTGCCATAAGGTTCCCAAATGGCACCCTGCAGGTTTTGAATTCAGAGTTGTTCTTCTCCTAGACCAGTTGCCATCCAAGGCTATAGAACCCAGTCTGTCCTGCTATTTACCCATAGCTGGGGTTGGGGGAGAAGAAGAGTATTCATACCTTTCAAAAGGTTAGTGAGTGTAATGGATTTAACTAGAATTCGAACTTGACTCTCTGATTCCTCAATCTGAGCTACTCTCCATTACTCCACTGTACCTCTTTTTTTTTTTTTAAATTAATAAAAAGTGCTTAATACAATTTTCAAAAAACAAATGTAAGGCAATTTACCCACCTTTCTGCTACCACAGTTTCTAGCAATGTGGTATCATCAGACGGAAATATATATATATATATATATATATATATATATATATATAGCACCAATTTTCCAAGTTGGGAGAGATTCTATATTATTCTGAATGAAAACTTGACATGCACATTTTATCTAGGCTCAACCAGAAAGTTTACAAATACCCCATCCATCAAGCAGGTTCAGATATTTGCCAAGCTTAGTTTAGTCAGATACAAGGCCACTACATTTGAGCACCAGTGAAGACCATAGTCACTACACTAGCAAAATGGTTGAAGAGAATTGTTTTATCCTATTTTTATTATATGTTGCAATGTCCTGTAAAAACAACAGAAATGACAACACAAGAAAATTTAAATATTCATCAAAACTTTCAATAAGCCCTTCATCGAGGGTAGGCAGACCAAGGCTGTTTTCCGAGTGTTGTTACATTGTAGGATACTGCTTATAGCAATCATTTTTTGTTCATATATCTCTGGGTTGCCACATGACTTTTGTTCGATGTTCTTGGCAGGATATGATCCCTTTAAACTGTAAGGATGGTGGGAGTTGAAGCTATGATATTGTTTGGTGAATGTTGGCTTGCGATATATGGATGTCTTAAACACATGCCCTGTTTGAGATATTAGTACATCCAGGAATTTTAGTTTGTTGTTGTTTTCACTCTCCATTGTAAATTGTATTGATGGTCTTTTTGAGTTCACATGGTCCAGTAGTAGCTGGACCTCTTCCTGGTGTGGCCAGAATATAAAGGTGTCATCCATGTATTTCAACCATAGAAATGGCTTTAGTGATGTTGATTCAAATGCCATTTCCTCGAAGTATTCCATGTATATGTTAGCCATTGTTGGTGAAAATGGCGAGCACATTGCTAAGCTTTCATCCTGTCAATATATTTTTGGTCACATTCTGATATATGCTTTTTGTGCACAGAAAGTCAGCATCTCCACCACATTATCTATCAGTATACTGGTATGTTCTCCTAGGTATGAGTTTAAGGCCAGTCTATTCCTGAATATCGATAGTCCCTCCTCCGTGGGTACCTTAGTGAACAAACTCACCATGTTTAGGCTCACCATCTGGTTGGATTGGATAGAGGCATTTTTGATTAAAGTTAAAGAAATTGTTAAATTCTTGTCTCTGTCTGATCTGTTGTGGATGTGCAGGTGGTGTGTAATGAATAGCAACTTGGAATAAAACATCAGAGAGCCAAATTCAAATTCAGGCCGATTTTGTTACATTCACCTTTATACATATACCCTCAGGGAAGGTATGAATCCATCTCTTCATCCCACAGCTATAGGTTAAATAGTAGGACTTGTATATAAAAAAAATTGTTAATGGAGTATTCACTAGCAAAAAAAATTCTTACAATTTCCAAACTATTTTTTGGGCTCTGAATAACCTGCACAGTGTTGATAAGTGATGAAAAAACAAAAACAAATCAATGATCTGATGTGAGTTGAGTTCTTGTTTGCAATTAGTCGATTGTTAAGTAGTGTTAATCCTGTCCTTTTGCGGGACTGAGTTTTATAGAAGCACCTATTCCTTGTGAAGAATGTGATAAAACATTAATTTCGAAGGTCTTTATTATCTCCTTTTTTACTAAATAGGATAATTACATGACTGAAGTTTTCATGTGCTTATTCATATTTTGAAAAGCAAATTTTATTTCAGCCATCGTTACTTCAGAAATCTGTCAGAATCAAAGAATTTTATGGAAAAAAAAAGGAGAAAAGCAATGGAGGTAGTTTTGACAATTCACCATCCTCTGTTTTTCAAATATGACTTATTTGAAAAAAAAAAAAAAAAAAAGAAGGAAAGAAAAACGTGTGATTGATGCCAATCATACTCAAGTGCTATAACAACTTCACTGATCATAAATAAAAAGTTAAATAGTTGAAAACAAAAGTTTAAAAAAGCAATTCTGAAGAACCAATTTCTTAATTCTAAGTCCACCTTACTTTTGTGATCATCTATACAAATTCCTCATTAAACCAATTATAAATGAATTAAAATTTTTAAATATATTGAAATAATTTAAATATCTTTACACTGTACAGATTTAAATACAAAAAAATAGTTGAAAAAAAGAAGAGAAAAATACTTTTGTGTGCATAGAATAGTATTTAAGGTTTTTTAAATCAATATTTTTAAAATTTTAATCCCAACATATTTATTATTATTTATATCAAGAAAATCTGCATAGTTTCATATTTTTAATTTAAAAATAAAAAAAATATGCAGGTTTTCTTTTACAGTAAAATGACAACAATCAGAAGCATGAAATAAAATTTACAAGATGGGAAATGAGGAAAAATATTAACAAAGAATTACAAAGTTTCTCTACTTATTTTTTTTTCATGAAATAAGTTTTTTAGGTCTTTTGAAAAATTTTAAATTTGGTGGGGAGATTATTTTTGTGAAATTTTACTTTCTGATGACCGAGTTTATTTTGTGAGTAATCATTTTAACTTAAAAGAAATTACCCTACTGCAGTATCTTTAAATTTATGCTTACAAATTTGTTTTGAATTTTGATTGTTTTTGTATAGGCATAGAGAGTTAAAATATAAACATAAAAAGTGTGTTATTCACGGCTGATATTTTTTCTGAAAATCGAAACAGAAGAAATACCCAAACAAATATTACTTAAACACTAAACAGAATATTGAAAAGAGGAAAGGATCCTGAAGGGAAAGGAAAGTTTGACGCTCACAATGAATCATTTAATGTAATTGTAACAGTAACGTTTTCCTTTAAGTATTAATTTGCTCAGTGAGTAGAATTTAAAATTCTGTTGTACTAAATGCAAAAAAATTAATAAGTCTCAAAAATATTTGAAATGATAGATAATGATTTTAATCGCTTTTCGCGGGTAAAAATATAAATGAAATGCTAAAAACATGAAATTTAAAGTCTGTTAGCGTTCATCCAGTGTTAAAAAAATAGCGGGAACCTGATATTTTATTTTTGAAAGTAAAATAAAATCTCAGGGAGGCTGTTTTAATTTGCTGTTTTTTTTTTTTTTCATAGTTTGAGTAATTTGTGTGGTTATTCATAACGTTTGTTTTTCTTTTAGACGATGATTAGAAAAGGACATTTAACAAAGCGAAAAGTTTTGTTACACTTTTTTTTCTTAATTAAGTGGATGATGAAGTCGCTGTAGCTGTGGCTGTAACCGTGGCTGTGGCCGTCGTCGTCAGTGCCTCGAATTCCTTTTTTTCTCGCTTAAATGATTCTTTTTGCCGCTTGAGAATTTTCTTTTTCGTCAGTTTTTCCATCTGGCTCTTCTGTTTCATCATGTAGTCTTTTTTCCAATTGAGTTGCCGAGTAATCGAGTCCATTATATTCATGTCATCCGGAATATGGACATACCTGATTTCTCGGCCCTGGACGAAAAGTTCTTCCAGATAGCAATCAGGGCGTCCGTCCACAGCGCTGATCAATCGAACTTCCTTCAGGGTAAGGTTCATGAAAGCATCGACATTAACCAACAAACCTTCAACACTGTCCTCTCGGCGAAGATCCACTGTCGTCCGTCGACCCACAATAGCTTGAAGCAGGGTGATTAAGGAGTTTTTTATTAAGGCAGTCTCTCTAGTAGACGCTGCCATCGTTTATGAATAACCAATATTTGGTTTTATCAGCGAGAAAGTAATCGGCGAACAGTAAATTTAGCCAGGATATGATTACAATTAAATAAAATAAAGGAAATGAAACACGTGCTTCCAGCGGAAATAATAAAAGGAAAAACAAAGGGGAGATAACTCTAAAAAATGATCTCCCTTGGATCAGAAAAGGAATTTTCAACAATTTTTCGTCACATTTTTTCTTAAGTAAAAAAATGTTATGATATTTTCGGATATAGACAATCATAGCTTCCACAGATTCCTTCCCATTGATAAATACGAATTCCTATGATTCTTACTATTCATAATGGAATGGTTTCCCGGTTTTGAATTTCGAATTGCCCTTTGTTGGAATTTAAATTGAGAACAATAGTGAGTGTTCTGTTCACATTCTCGCTATTTTTCTATCCTCATTCCAACCACTTTTTACTTTCAAAACCAACCCCGAAAGCTTTGATGCTTATCAGAGATAATATATTTTCTGACTAACGAGAGAGTTGGAAAATATAAAAAAGAATTCCACCACCATTATTCTTTCCATGATGCCATAGTCTGGGGGAAACCTAACAGTTTGTTCACTCCAACCTGTTTTCATTACTTTCAAAACCGGTTCACGGAGCCCTGATTCCTATCAGAGATAAGAATGTGTTTTCTAACCAAGAGATGATCCAGGAAATTTGTACAACGATTTGGGAGGGAAAAGTCCCCGATCCTTCCGAGCCTACCAAGTCTCCATAAATTTGGAGAATCTACGCCTATTTGGCAATTAGATTTCGACCACCGTCTGTGAGGTCGACGGTAGAAAGCACAAGTCAACTTCAGAACCACTTTCAACCAAAGAAAAACTACCTACTAAAGGGCTGTCGAGAACGAACGTCGGCCCACAATTCAAGACCAATTCAAAACTGCATCCCTTCTTTCACCACTTCTTCTGACGTGCCCACTGGACTTCTGTCGTCGACTTACGAACTCGCTCAACTGCAAGATTCCTATATCTACCAACATTTTCCCTACTCTACAAGAATTGTGAGTGTTTCTAATCCTTAACAAAATTCTACTCGCTTAAAAACATTTTAGGCGTTCGGAGAAATATTTTGAGAAAGCCTTTTTAGTTTTTCTGTTATGAACATTTTCCCTTCCCTTAAAGGACATTTTCTCTTTTCCCTTTCTTTCACTCCTAATTGTCTTTATCCCTTTACCCTTTTTTTCTGTATATTAAGAATGTAAATAAACACTTTCTTCTTTTATTGTTACACACCTAGCAGGAGTTTTTTTTTTCTTTATTCGTACGCGCCTAAAAGAGAGAGTTTGTCCGCTCTAATCTTGTTTTTTAATCGAGTTTTGTCGCAATTTTTTAACCTCAACCTATTTTTTAAACCTCAAACCTTGGATGCGGGAAAGACAGGAAAGATTTCCCTGCACCTTCTCTTAGACTGGCTGTCACCCAAAGCTAGAGATTCCAGTGTACCCTGTGTTAGTTGTGATTGTAAATAAACCAATATAAGGATGTTCGCCAGAAGAATCTACTAAGAGATATTAAAAATCACCCGACCGTAAAATATAAAATACTTAACTATGACTATTTTAAATGTTTATATATGAACATCTTTCTTAAAAATCTAAAATCATACATATGTTGTGTCCGGACCCTTAAAATAAAAATTATACCGTCCCTAATTAAAAGTCAGGCAAAAATTAAAAAAATCTTTTGTTATTCTTCTTTAAATCTGTAGAGGACTGTGTGTGTTTACGTGTTGTTGTATTAGAAACACGTGCGTAACTCCTGGTAGAATATTAAAAGGTCCAACTACAAGAAAATGGCAGGACTTGAATTAAGGCCAACTGAAAATAAAGACAAACAAAACCGATATATATATATATATATATAAACAAATATATGTATTAAACAACACAATTTTACAATGGACATAGACAATAACATTTGTATGTGTGTGTGAATATTGGTGTCTGTTCTTTGGTGAATGTTCGTACGTACGTGTATGTGTGTATAATGTTCATGGCGTCTCCCACAAATGGGAAGACGCGGATCTTCTAAGAGAGCTTACATTGTAGTCACTGAAATGTAAAAGGGAACAAGGCGAGAAGTCGCCCAATATTTATAGTATAGGGAGAATGACCCCTAGTGACAATTTGGGAATTAAGGAGGAGCTAACTCCGACAAATCCCTATTTACGAAGGAACATTTTTAAAATATTTATTTTAGAATGCAATGAACATCTGTTGCAAATTAAGATTTAGAAAATTAAGTGTATATTTTTTTAATTATTAAAAAGTGAAAAGTATTACGCCAAGTGTTTAAAGGATTCGGAACATTCTCTAAGGTAATCTATAATTAATTTTAAGTAGGTTATTTGTTGTGCTTGTAATCTAGAAAATGATCTTTTCAATTAATAGTTCCATTGAATATTTGTACCTTTACGCCCAGTCGAAAATCAAGATAGTAGTAAGAACTTGAACAGCAATCACAATGCCATATGTTATGGTTCACAAGGTAAACATTTCTTTCTCTAACCCAGAAAAATCTCGGATCTTTTCTATTAATTCACCCACCAAAATTAATTCAGCCCAAAATAAGAAGAATTTGTAGAACCTAAATTCTACATTATTCCAATACCTTTGATCAAATCTGTGCAAAAAGTGAATCACAGAACACTTTCAACTTCATACACTTTCAAAAAAGTCTCGAGCCCTCATTGGTTAATAAATATACAAGTAGGCGTGACTATCCACCCACGCTTAACTAATTTTTACAGCTTGTGACTGAAATCCAAGTTCGCGCCAAGTGAAGGAAATAAAAACAGAAACTCATTCACAATCGCCAGTGAGCATTGTGACATCAAACGAATTACAACTAAACTTCACGTCACACAATCTTAAGTTTTTCGTTCATACGAACATTATACAAACTTAACTGACTCACCAAAATTCACCAGTGAACTTTATTCCCATTCACTCACCAAATTCCTTTACGCAGAAGTTAAACAAATTCCTGCTAACAAATCAACTTTATTGCAAACATTCGAGAACATTGTATTACACAAAACAATCAAAGGTAGATAATTTCTTTGATCACAAAATTGCATTCAACTTTACAAACATTTACTACTTACATGAACAGTAAATTCTTAAATGTAAATTTTTCTCTTGCAATTAATTTACATAATCTTCAATAACAGATTCTAACATACATCATTTCAAATCAGAATTTATTAACAAAATTTAATCTTTCACCAAACTTGAGTTCAACATAAATTAAACTACAAGATTTCACCTAAAAAAATCGACTATATTTTTGTAAAATATTTTCATTATAAAAATACATTGAAAATTACTTGTTATTCAAATATTTGCCTTTTGTCTTTTATCACAAATGTTTCTTGTTGTTTTCTCTTGTTGTTTTTGCATTTTGCTTAACATATTCGTAGAGTAAAAAATTGTATAGATTGATTTGGGCCGTCAACACCATTAAATAAATGGTAACCACCAAACTTTACACTACAAATTTATATTTACCAAAATTCGCACCAAATTCTCCCAGAAGGAGGTCCCTCCATTGCACGCCGGTTGGGTTGACCTTTGCGATCGCTTCAAATGTCGGCGACTCGGGTACGCTATTTTAAAGTGTGGAGTCTGAATTCGCGTTTACAAACAAACCCAAAACAGATGTTTCTTTCTTTCTTTTATTTTTAAATTGTAAAAAATTCCTTGTAAGTACCTCGAATATTATCCACCCCCTTACAAAATTTGAGTAACTCCTTGGTAATTTTTCATTCTGAGGGTTGGAGTTGTTGCGAGGCAAGCTAAACAAATTTTTATTTAAAATTTATAATTTCAAAATTGTCCCCAAAAATTAATAAAAAAAACTGTAATTTAAAATTTATAATAGCGAGAGAGTGCCAAAATTTTAATAATAATAAAAAGAAGAACAAACTTTGATTTAAAATCTAAAATCTATAATTTCTTGGGGTGAATTAATGTTTGCGATAAGTAACTGTACCTTATTTGAGGTGAATTAACAAAGAAGATCCAGAATTTCATTCGTTGTTGTTTTTAATCGTTCGCGTGTAACCAAAAAAAAAAAAAAAAATGATTTGGGATACAACCAACAAGCAAGTTATCCTTTGTACGTTAACGAGCTAGTCTGGTAGACCATTAGTAATGAGTAGTGAGTTCGATCATCACAGGTTGTGCATTGTTTAAAATTAAACTTAGCAGTTTAAGCAAGTCATCTGCTGTATCATATTGTAGGAATTCAAGGGGAGATCATCTCCGTTGTGTTTGAAGGTATTCACGAAGATCAGGTAACGGCCGGTGAATGACGTCACATCGTGGAGCGACGAACCTCAGTTGCTGTGTGGATCGCGAGGAAGCCAAACGTGATAGTCTGCAGTAGTAAGGAGAAATAATGGCAACCACATGGTCTCAATAAGGAATATAAAAGACACTAGCGGTCTATGCGTCCTCCCCCAAGAAATATTACATGTAAGACCCTCTCGATGTTATCCCATTCACATTACTTGTTTTATTCATATGTATTATAGTTTACATATTTGCATATAATATCTTGTTTGACATAGTGATATATGAAATCTTTCTGGACAATGCATAATTGTAATTTTTTTCTTTCAGCTATTCTAGTATATGAAATAAGCCCTATTTACAACACAATTACATACTCATATACACACTTTATTAAAACACACATACACTTAATTTTCTACCTGATAACAGACAATATTTACAAACATGCCATAATCATTCTTCAATGCAACACACACCGTTTAAAACAAATTGTCTATTGGGTAGAAATTAACATCACCGTGTGAAATATTTGACCAGTCATAGAAAGCTAAAACCATACTTTTCTCGAGCCTACTTTTGGGAATTTTTTTTTTATAAAATCCCACAGATTTCGACTTTCAACAAGCAGAGATGCAACTGGTTCCATGTCTTTGAAGCATAAGAAAAAATGGAGCTACATAGCCCCCCCCCCACCACCACAGAGTGTGTTGAAAGAAATATGTATCGGCGAATTCAAACGTCTCATTTCCAACAACAAGAAGGACGGTCAGTGATTCTTCGCTGAAGGTAAAATTCTTTTCTCAACTACGGCTTTTTCTGTGGACCAACAACCCAAAGACTTTAACTCAACTAAGGACTATTTTTACTCCTTTCTAACTCTTTTGAATTCATGTACATAGGTTTGTAAATACAAATGATTTATTTAACAGGCACAGACATGTTTTTTTAATTTTTATTTTATTATTGTTTGGAATCTGGACGTTCGGATATCTAATATAAAAAAAAGACAAAAAACAAAAACAAAACAAAAAAAAACCTGAACGAGCGAATTATTTTTGCAACAAACTGAATTACATGTGTACACAATTGAAAGGAAAGGAAAAGACGTTGAAACTATCTATCAGAAAGTTCGTGTATTTTGTAAACACATGTCTGTACGTGCGTCTGTAGGAGAATTCAAACGTCAACAGAAGACCAAGGAAGCGAACCCGTCCCCTCGGCAGCGTTCTTATTCTATATTTGAGTACATCTTGATGCAGGGTTAAAAAGAGAAAGAGAATATGATTGCCTTTTTATAGACTTCAAGAGCGTCCTTTAACGCTTTTTTTGCAATACCAAGTGGGGTAGCTCACAGATGTTTTGAGATTTCTTGGACCAACATGGCTAGAAATACCCCCCACAAAAAAAAACAAACAAACAAAAAAACAAATGTTTTCTTTCTGTCCAAATTACATGACTGTCATAATGATACTGTTTATTCACAGTTTATGTTTTACCTGAATGGAAGAAAAAAGGCAATTTTTCAAATCATGAGACCGCAAGGCAAAAATTCACATAATAACTGAATCTAAGATAAATTAATCCTTTTTAAATTCGTTATTTGCTCCCCTGTTTCATGCACCACCATTTGGAAAGATCCAACTGCAATTGTAATTAAGTAATTTCTGGAGATTCAAAATTCTTACCAGCGTATGGGAGGTATTCATCTGGACTTGATAAAAAAGACGACTGCGGAATTATTTCTTAATTTCCTTTCTGCGTTGTCAAGCAATCAAACTTGCCTGTTCTCTATCATATATGATTATTCAGTGTAACTTAAATGTTTTCTTAATCTCTTTAGCTGATGTTTATTTCTTACGGTTACAAACATTATTGTGAGATTATAACAATGATTTCCATTCACACTAAAAACATCTATAAACTGTTAGTGTTGTACATAAACTATTTTTGTACTTCTTAAACTGGCACTTTTAATTTTTATTAAAATGCGTCCTTATTTTTATTTCTGAGTGCTGTCTGCACCCCTTTTGATGGAAACTGACAGTAATCTATCCTACATTGTTTTCTTTCATCAGTAATTCCGTTATTTACCGTTGCAAACGTGTTCATTAGCGCCGAAGCCCGGCCATTCCTCTACTTTTAATTGATTCGTTTTCTACAGCTTATCGGCCATTTGCATGTTATTCAAAACCAGAAAATATTTTTAGATTGTAAGATTTTTTTGAGATAATACCGATTTAGTGACAAAAGTCTTACTAATTAACACATAGCTGGAAATTAACTGAAGCTGAGATATCTAGAAAGGGCACGGCACGTGGAACAATATACCCACGTAGAGTTTAGTTCGAAATTCAAACGTATATCACCTGAAGAAGGCCGAAGCGTACAACAGCCGAAACGTTGTGAATATGGCAATATAGATGAGGACAACAGTCCGAACAATGTAAATACTGTAAATAGTTATAATACTTCATCTCAGAAATATAGACATATTCTGAAGAAAGCCGGGGCGTAAAACTGACAAAACGTTGTGAATATGGCAATAAAGATGAAGACAAATGTCCGAACAATGTAAATACTGTAAATAGTTACAATACCTCATCTCAGAAATATAGACAGATATAGAATTACAGTTATTTACTAAAGTTGATCAGGTTTGACACTAAATTCCTAGTGACAAACAAACTTACTAGTCAGTAAGATGTGATTATTACTTTGGTAAAGCAAAGCTTTCGAACTAAAAGCTTCAAATTCGGGCTTGAAAGGATTCAACCGGCAAAATAGGATAGTTTGGAAGGAAACACATTACCTAGATTTATTGACTGTTCAGAAACAAACCAGCTTAACACGTTTATATAATGAATGCTACCCACCAGTAGTGTCAGGATCGAGTCTGTTCATTCGTCTTTCTGAGCCGTAGACAATCACATGTTCACACTCACGTGCTCTCACTCACACGCACACACACGCACGCACACACACACATAACGAACATACAGGCCATCCAGTCAAAGAGCATCAACTGTCCGCTACATTATTCGGACTATTGTCTTCATCTTTGTCACCATATATCTCCTGTTAATTCCTCTCTCCAAGTTCTCCACTGCCTTTACCGGGTATTGAACTTATACTCTTTGGATCCTGTCACTGGATCTAACCAACGCCTTTATCCACTGTGCCATGTCTCCTTGAGGCACAGTGGATGAAGTCGTTAGTTATATCTGATAACTGACATCCATTAAACATGGAAACATTGTAATAAATATGGCAACGAAGATGGGGACAATAATCCGAATAATGTAAATAGAGTACATAATACCTTATCTCAGAAATATAGACACATCAACTGTCCACTTTACAACCTACCCCCATATATATATATATATATATATATATATATATATATATATATATATATATATATATATATATATATATAGCATTCGTATGGCTTTTTTTTCGCAGAGAATGACTAATCTCATGTTAAATAAAATTTCACTTCCTACTCTGCCTTCAAAGACTAAGTTTTCTTTTATCTTTTGTTAAAAAGAATCATTTCAACAGTTACTGAAACTCGTTCTTCATGCATTTTAAAAGTTTAATTTCAATCTTTTGTTTTCACTCGATTTTGAGATTATATTTTTGGTGTAAGATAATTTATCTGGAGTCAAAATTAAGTGATTGTCAACCTCGCCTCTTCACTGTGACGAGGTCCATGTATGAAAACTCCGTTGTGACCAGTACATGGAGTTCTTTACTTAAGAAAAAAGAACATTTAGATGCATACAAAATTATTTCAATTATTTAAAAAAGTTTTCGTGTTATGATTTGTATTAAAGCGTTTCAGTTTACACATATAATCTTCACTTAATAACTTTGGAAGAACTTTTAAAACATTTTTGAAACTTTATAAATTATTATAATAAAAAAAGAAAAAAACAAACGATTCTTGTAAAAATTGATTATTCATCGAAAATTTTTTCTTCAGTCTGTCATATACTTAATATATATTATTTAAAAGAAATTAAAAGCTATTCTAATTATCTAATTAAATAATTAGATAGTTTTATTGCAGTTTTTATTTTACGATTTGGAGAAGATTTTAGGGTATTTGGTAAAAGTTAAAAAAAAGATTTATTTACATTCTCCAAGGAGCTCTGCTTTTAACTAATAAAAAAATAAAAAAGTTGACGATTTTATTTTCTAGAAATTTCATGAAATTAAGTAAGGGGTGGGGGCTAACAGATGTAAAAAATTACCAAGATTTTCTAAAAATCATAATTTCAAAAATAAATTCATTCATTTGTGAATAAGACCTGAAAATTTCTTTAGAATCCGATAATTATTTGATTTTTGCAAGAATTTACAAATTAATTTGTTATTTTACCGGAAACGGCGACGCAAAAATCTCCATTACCAGCTCTGTTATGCCGTGGACGTATAAGAAATATTTTTAACAAAAATTTCGGACGTGTTAGAAAGGAGTAAATGTTTTTAAAATAGTTAAAGATACTTTGTTCTTTTTTTTTCTTAATAAAAAACCATACAGGCAAGCTGATATGCCAACTGTCTTCTGATGGCAGCCACCGTTGGGTCTCTAGCGGTCCGCCAGTGGTAACATTGCTGAGATGAACACGCCGGTGGTCCGACAGCGGGCCATCAGCGGTAAACGCTAGTGGCATACCACCCAGTGGCAGATTGGTGATTTGCGTGTCGGTAACATAAACATTTTGACGATAAAACATTGTTTTTATTAAGTTTGTGGCCTTTTTTCATCATGGTGTGCTCTTCTTTCAGCGAATAATTGCCTGAATTCCAAAGTTTTTGATGCTAGAATCAGCGCGGCACACTTTTTTGTTAAGACTGTCTCAAGGAGACAGCTATGGAAGGTTTTATCCTCCCATTATATTTCCCCCAATATGGGCATTATTATATCCACGACACAGCATTTCACGGATAGAACAGAATGGCTGAAAGGAAAAGGAAAACGAATGATTCAGAAACATGCTTTTATACCACTAAGTCACGCAAAATTATATATACATATTTACACATGTCCCACACAAAAAATAATATAACAAATCTACACAGCAAGCAGAGAGATAGGAGACCAAAAAATAGGCTCTTACATATAATATGGTGATTCTTCTGTGTTTCTGGAGAAACCATGTTTAGGATTTCAGATTCAAATGAGCCGGATTCATCTAATATGTTTCCGACATATTCCACAAACGGCGAGTCTTGGTTTTTCCTAAATTGAGAACTGAGCCGAAGTTCTGGGTAAGATATATTCCCAAAGGGAAACGGCGTCATGTGCTTATAAGCTGTTGGGTCGGAGTGGGGAGGCGTTGAGTCAGATTTAGCCTAAGCTCGGTTCTCTCAGCCTGAGCCAAACAAACAGCTGGTTCGTTTAGCTCCTGTAAACGAACTGTGTGACAGAGAGAGTCTGGAAAATACACGCACGCACGCACGCACACACGCACGTATACTTTTTTTTTAGTGAAATTGGGTGGATTTGAATAGCGAAATTAGATCAGAACATTTTGTTTACTGATGAGGAAATTTGATCTAGGGCAGAATTTGTACCCATTGAATCTGGGTTATCAGGGGACAATGGAAATGGTCGAAATAATTTTTGTCGATTAAAAATTGGAATAGAGCTGAGTTAGAAGGAATTTTTGAATTCACATGATTTTGGTTGAAACAGTCAAAACCCCGTGATAATCACGTACGAATCAGTAGGGCCAAGGTTCAGTTGTAACAGCCGGATTTTTCTATATAAATGCGTAGTTATGCTGAAGAAAAGACAGACAGGCGAGCGGGAAGATGGAAGAGGCAGACGGAACTATTCAAATGTAATGTCAATCGACATCTCCAGTTGTCTTGATCTATCCACTATCCTTCTCATCCTTTCCTCTATCACTCCTATCTGATCTTGCTCCAAATCTTCTGTAACCCCTTGCGTCCTAGTGGCTTCCTGCCTTGCTTAGGGGGAAACGCTTAAAAAATGAAAAAAAAAGAGGCAGACGGAAGAGAGAGACAGAAGAGAATTAGCTCGAGCAAGAGTTGAGCTAGAGACAGTGGAGAGTCGAGTTTGAGACTCAAGAAGGAGAGAAAGTGACGTCAGAGATTAGAACGAAGCGTCCGCTAACACGTGCTGTTGATATAAGTACCGCTACTTCGACTACCTCGAATATTACTACTACTGTTACTACTGCTAAGGAGGAACGCCACTATAAACTTTAAGCCGTGCACAGAAATCTTATTCCCCCATCGCAAGAGTCGTATATCGTTCTGAGACGATTTAACAACCAGTTAATCATAACACACTCTCTCTCTGTCCGGAATCCAGTGTATGCGTTTTTACGTCGATTACTTTTCATTTCTGTAACCCGTTTCTTTTTATACTATTCTTTTCTGCTATATAAAAGACATTAACAATTCAATCATTGAATAGTTGGTCGTCCGAATTTCTGCAGATATTAAATGTTTTTTTTTTTTTTACTGCATTCTAAATTTCTTAGCACAGACTCTCCAGCCGTGTCTACATCTTCAGTCGACCGTGAATGGATGAACATCACTTCTGCTTTCTGGATCAAACCAAACACAACGTGGACAGGAAGCAGAATTAAACCAGTGAACCGATCGAATAATCTACGGATGCTCAGGGGACCTACAGCTACTCCCTTAAGTTCGGTTAGGACCGAGTAGACACCTCAACCCAGAGAGTAAGATGTCGGAGGTTGAGGGGCTGGGGCGAAAGTATTAGACTGGTACCATGTTGACCAGGATAGACCTGTGGGAGTTACCACGGCCGTCTGAAGGAGGAGAGAAAGTTGCCTTTGTTTTGTCCAGTCGGGACCAAGTAAGACCAGAAAGAACTCTAGTCTTCGGACTATATTGGTCTAAAAGGGACATAAGGAGGAAAAGAGAAGGAAGCAAAAGAAGGAAGAAAAAGAAACTAAACACAAGTAAATCACTTTTTGGCTTCCTTTTTTCGCTCATTGCACTTAGATCTGCCAGAAATATTGTTGATCTTGTTTTGACTTTGTCGACTTTGTACGCAGTTGAAGCGCCACCACCGTGCTAAGTATTTTTCTTTTCGTTCTGTCGTCCGTCTCTCTTCTCGGAGGAAAGTGGTAGTTGACAAGACGCTAGGATGAGCGTAGCAGGATCAGACGCCACAGATGACCTTGGGGACGTGGGAGTCCACGAAATATCGATGGGTTTCAGGAGGCTGATAGCTAACATGAAGCTACCTACTTATAAAGGAAACCCTGCGGACCTGCACGAATGGATTCTGTCCATTCAGAAGAAGCAGGCGATCTATGGCCTCTTGGACCAAGAAATGGTGCTCCTAGCTTAAGACGCTGCAGCGAGGCAGGTGTCCAAGTTCATAGGGGGTGGTACAAAGAAAACCCGGCCCTGACATAGGCCGACCTTAAATCTGCTCTGGTGCGGCAATACGCAAGTGAGCGTACGGCCATTGAGACAGTCAGAAAATTATTCCGGCTGCAGCAACAAGAAGGAGAGACTAATGAGGAATTGGGGGAAAGAATCGCGGGGCTAGCGGCGTTAACTTTTCTGGAGTTGGCGACTCGGGACAGTGGTATTATTCAGGCCTTTTTGGCCGATGTGTATGTGGACGCGCTGAGTAACAGGGACCCGAGGTGCGATGTTCTGAAGCGGAGACCGGTCAGCCTGGCCACAGCCATAGAGGCGGCTCGGACCAGCGAACGACTCTGGGATAGAATAAGAAGGGGGTGTAGGTAGGAAACCCGGGGGCGGGGCAAAGTAGTGATGAAAAAGAAGGACCGGGAGCAGATCCAGATACGGGACCCGAAAGAAGAGGTGGAAGAGAACTGGAAGAGCTTGGGATCTGCGTTATGGGTTTCACAAGACCACACCGGGCCGATATGGGCTGGTGTGCTGTACTTGCAAGTATGGTGGGCATCGGGCCAACGACTGTCCGACAAACTGTGGAGGCAACCCAAGGTTTTGGGGGCTGAACTGCACGACTTGTGGCGAGTTCCGGCACAAGGCTCGGTGGTGTACGGCAGAGAGAGACCGTAAATCACCGTAAAATCTGCAGAAGGTGTTAGACAGGTTAAGAGAACATAGATTAAAGTTAAAATTATCGAAGTGTCAGTTTATGAAAGTAAAGACAAAGTACTTAGGGTTTATCATAAACAAAGAAGGAATAAAAACGGATTTAGACAAAGTTTGAGGTTATAAGAGCCAAACCAAACACAACGTGGGCAGGAAGCAGTATTAAACTAGTGGACTGGTCGAATAATCTACGGATGCTCAAGGGACCTATGGCCACTCCCTTAAGTTCGGTTAGGACCGAGTAGACACCTCAACCCAGAAAGACGTCGGAGGTTGAAGGGCTGGTGCGAAAGTGTTAGAACTGTATGATTTACTACTTTCGTCACTGTACGAAGTGAGATCACTAAGCGGTTGTCACGTCCCTTATCTCGACCTAAGAGAGAACAGAAAAAAAACCCAAAAAACAAAGGAGCATACTGATATAGTGTTGAGGATTGGCATATATCACCACAACATTTTTTTTAAATCAATTCGCCCCAAGCAAGGCAACAGTGCCACTAAGACGCAAGGGGGTACTAGAAGTGAAAGAGAATGAAAAGATTCTAGAAAGAACTGGAAACCCGATCTTAAACAGGAAACAAGGAATAAATTTCTACCCTTGTTCAAAACACCGGGGAGGTGTGTGAACCGGAAGATAGGCGAACCTATTTACTTTTATTGAGGAAATAAGGTAATTAGCAAATAAAATTTCAAACTTCATACGATGACGTTAGAAGTATAGAGTTGAAGTAGACTTTAGAAGGAACCGGAAACCGAATCCTAAACAAGAAACAATGGGTAAAATAAGAATATCTTTCCACCAAACGCAGAACACAAGCAAGTGTGTAGTGGAAACTATTTATTTATACACTGGACGAGAGCAAAATGGGCCTCAAATGTTGAGAGATTATAAACTTTGGAAGAATAATTATGGGAAACGGAAATCAAACTAATTCAAACAAACATACACATACTTACCCTAAAAATCTCAAAAGAAATTAAAACAAGTTATATTGTCGAGAAAGTGGACCAATATATCTCTTCCTTTCTAAGATGCTATAAATGTCAGAAATACGGACATCACAGAGCCAAATGTATGAGACAGCTAATGTGTAAGAGATGTGGAAAGAAAGACCCCAATGCTGATGGAGAAGAGCAACAGAGCAATTGAATTCACTGTCAAAGAGGTCACCTGGCATGTGCGCGAAGAAACGAAATTTGAAGAAAAGGAAAGAAAATCATGGAAGTGGAATACAGAAGAAACATACAATTGCCAAAGGTATCAAAGATCGAAACCCAGACTAGAAATATATCATACTCGGATATTATGCTGATATTGATTCATGTCATGAAAATGAATAGATCTTGCCTGAATTTCCAAGATTTCTTGTGTTGGAATCAGGGTGGAGACACTCCTCTGTCAAGACTATCAACATTCATTTAAAAAAAAGATGGAAAAAAGTAGAGATCTTCTGGTTGAAATGAAATAAAGAGGCAAGCAAAGACTTTGTTGAGGACCATTCCACAAGATAACATTTACAAATCTATGAAACAGTAAAGCAAGCAAAAGCACAGTGTAACACCTATCCTGACCCCACTGGATTGATGTACTCTACATGACCAGCCGTTGGGCCTGTCCTGGTCCAGTATTACAGGTTCAATCAAAGCCCCGAGTTCACAATGTTGATTCAATTCCACTTTCTAGCCACGTTGTGATTTTTTTTGTATCGTGAAGAGCAATCAACAAGTCGTAGATCCCGGAAGATTCTGCTGGTCTACCTGCAAGTTCGATGGGGCGAGAATCATGCTAAGCAGAAAAATCGAATAAGAACAAGTCGATTCGAGTTCAAATAAAAAAATTATGTATATGTATACAAGGAAGAAATTGGTACAAAAAGAATAATCCTTCTTTTACAAGAAAGTAGTGTATATGAAATAAATTCCAGAAAAATAAAAACAAATATTGCAAATAATTCTGAAAGGAGGGAAGTGGTTTTCGAGTTCACCCTTTTTGTTCTTAGTAGTTGCCGTAATTATTTCACTATCAGGATATAAGGGGTTCACTGGCAGTATTGCGCCAATATTGTAGGTAAATTGAATTCACTTCTTCCCTTATTACAGCAGCGAGCGGACATTTTCACTCTGACTGCCTCTCTCTCTCTCTCTCTCTGGTTGACTTCGACTCTGACTGTTTTCGCACAAACACGCGCTTAAATAAACGCGGTGATAGCGACAAAAACACGGGATGTTGGTAAACTTAGAATATACAAGCTGATCACTGACCTCTTCCCCTTTATGATTAAATGAACAGTCTCTTCTTCTTAATTGATATTCCATAGTTCATATAAACACTATTGTTTTGACATTTTATATTAATAATTCTGACGAAGCACGGATTCGTGAGCACAAACTTCATCACCGATTATTTTTCTCATCTATAAAAAAGATTCTATGTTATTATAGTTATTAATATTTCAAGGGTGACCATTGCTCTCTACCACACAGTAAGAATCCTCAAACTATCCTTTTGCATATTAATGTGGATGAAAATGGGGTCTAAAAATCAATGAGTTATAAACATTTGAAAAAAATCCCAGACCAGAAATATATCATACTCGAATATCATGAAAAATCTCAAGCAACCCCAACCAAGGCCAGTGGACCAGATAAATAGAAAGCACTCCTTAAAAGGTTAACTCCGACTAGAACAAGATGACTGGCCAGCATTTATAATAGAAATCAAAACAAAATTAGGAAACCACACCTACTAACAATCTCTACAAAACCAAACCAAACCACAAAACCCCAAAACATTTCAACAAAATAAAATAGGGGAAAACAAAAAAAACGAAGAAAATATTTCAACAACAACAACTCAACCAAGAACCTACAAAGACGACATCATAAAATCATCTACCAAAACAAAGTCCTTCAAACAGGGATTACAAATATGACCAATCTGTACCCAAATCTATTGAAGGATCTTCCTTGACCCCACAAATCCTAATAAATAACTCTTATCATATATTATGGCTCATAACTAATTTCTCGTTTAAATCATTCTTCACAAATTTAAATATGTTTATTTGATAGTGAAACTGATAAAATAAATCTAATTCTTTCTCTTTTTTTCTTTAGCAGCTGATTTTGTTAAAGGAACATTTAACATGACATTACACATCATAAATGGAAAAGCACCATACAAATCCTCAAATACCTATATTTTTAAAAGAATTTAAATTTTTTATGTATGTGTATAAACATGCCGATTTTTGTAAGTACGGGCGAGCATACACAACATTATCAGAAAATAAAAGCGATAACTATAATAAATTTAAAGTCAACATTTCTAAAATTCAATAAAACAGATTACTGAGAATATTTTCCTGAATTTTTAAGTTTACTGAGTACTTAAAAATTAAAAAAAATAATGCGCTCACGTCATTTATTTCAATTATGTTTTACAGATAAATTTTCCATGGAAAAACATTAGCTCTGTCAATCGGCCGTCAACACGTTAAAACAGCTACTTTCAAGTTAAAAAAGCACAGTAACTGTCAGGTTGAAAAATGCATTTCTACGATATTTTAAACTGAAAGTAAATAATATTTATTTAAAATCAGATTGATTATACTTTAAATCAACTAATATTCCCCGAATAGTTTGTATTTTATTTCTGGAAGCTTTTTTTTTTGTATAAAGAGAATGAAATTTTAGTGCAGTGAGGAACGTACAGGGTTGGGATCCACGGTATCTGGCGCCTTCTCCTATTTAAAATCAGGAGAACATTAGATTAGAATTTTAATACAATCTGAACTTATGAAAGTAAATTTATACATTTTCTTTGTTCTTGAGAATTTAACAAAAATAATAAATACTTTTTATTAGATTGTTTATTTACGCTATTTATTATATTGTTGATTGGAATTGTTGGCAAAACTTCGGCTATTTGCCAAGTGATTTGAGTTTTATAAAATGGTAAATAATAAAGATTTCCTCATAGTTGGTTCCCATATTTTAATAATTTAGTTAATGTTTATAAATCTATAAATAAAAATTGGTAAATGATACCTATTGCATTGGATTAGTTTTAATACAATTATATTAGTTTTTAGAATGTATCAGGTCATCCCATAAGTTCTGTCCGAATTTTACCTTTTTTTAAAATGAACGAAATTTAAAGAGCATTTTATAATGTCTAATGAAGCTGAATATTATTTTTATGTTTAGATGCATTTAAACTGATCAAATTTTATTTCAGACAACAATAAAATTAAATTTTGTTTGATTAAAACCCTGCTAACTTGGAAGTACCCAAGAATCATTTGAGGCACATATTGCTTTATGAGTTCAAGAAAGGAAACTCAGCAGCCGAAGCGGCTAGAAACATTCACTCAGTTTATGGAGAGGAATGTGTGAATGAAAGAACTTTCAGAAGATGGTTTGCAAAATTCAGAGGTGGAGATTTCCCCCTTGAAGATGAAGATCGAACCGGACGTCCAGTTGAGTTTGATGAAAAGCTTCTTGAAGCAAACCTTGATGAAAATCCTGCTTTATCAGTTGAGGAATTGGCAGTGGTTCTCAGTTCAAACCATACAACTGTTCATCGTCATCTTCAACAACTTGGAAAAGTTCCTAAATTTGGAAAATGTGTGCCTCATGAATTGTCTGAAAACAACCTCAAATCCCGAGTTGACATCTGCTCTTCTCTCCATTCTCGCCAATTTGTTTCACCATTTTTGGATAGACTTGTGACTGGCGACGAAAAATGAATCTTTTATCGAAATGTTAAGCGTTGTAGACAGTGGCTTGGTAAAGGGGAAGGACCCCCGCCACAGCCGAGAAGGGAACTTCATTGGCAAAAGGTTCTTCTTTCAATCTGGTGGGATCGCCAAGGAATAATCCACTTTGAATTCTTACCACCTAATGCAACAATTAATGCTCAAATATACTATCAGCAATTAGAGCGCTTGAACCAAGCTTTAAGGAAAAAAAGACCTGCTCTAGTGAATCGAAAAGGGGTGATGTTTCATCGAGACAATGTGCGACCCCACACAGCAAAAATCACGTCACAAAAGATCGAAGAACTTGGTTGGGAGAAAATTCCTCATCCACCTTATTCTCCCGATCTTGCTCCTTCAGACTAGCATTTGTTTCGTAGCTTACAGAATCATCTGGAAGAAACAGCTTTTGTAACACAGGAAGAGGTTAAAACCGACATTTGTGAGTTCTTCGAATCAAAGCCAAAACAATTTTACAGTAATGGAATTAGTAAGCTTGTTAATAGATGGAGGAAGTCATAGATAATCAGGGAAAATACATTGTTGATTGAATCTGTAATTAAATGTAACATTTGGTCACTTATTTTCTTTATTCAAAATTCGGACAAAACTTATGGGATAACCTGATAAATATAAAATTATTCTTATAAATAAACAGTCTAATAAATGGGGTTTAATATTTCTATTGTAAATTCTCAAAAAAAAAAAATGTATAAATTCACTTTCATTATATGTTTAATTTATTATAATTTAGGTGACACTGTTTTATCCTCCCTTGTAATTTATTCTTAAGCCTGTCCGTTTGCTTCGCTTTCTTTTCTTTGCAAAACACCTGCTGACTTGTTTGGTTTGACTTTCACACGTGAACCAAGAAAGGATATTCCGGTATTCATTTCTGATTGGCAGTGTGAATGCAATGATCATGTCTCGAGTTGGGGTGGCGGGAAATGTCTTCAGGGACATTTGGACTCGTTCCAGATATGTTAGTCGACACAACCAATGGAGTTAGCAGTGTATATTGCAATGTGCCACTCGCCTTTTCACACAAACATCTGTCTGAGGACGTCTACTGTGATGTGATGGTTAAAAAGCTTGTCACGCAGACAAATTACTCGTGGAATGCATTTGATCCTCCTGGAGAGTTCATCAAACGTAGCATTTTTCCAGACCAAACTAAATTTTGAAAATAACGATCTGACACCTGTCTGATGTCGTAACGGTTTTCCCATTGTCCCCAATATAAAAACTAGGGTGTCGAATGCTAATTTTCAAGGCAGGCGACTCCCCCCCCACCCGCTTCTCACTTGTGCCACAGATTTCCTTTCCACCATTTCCTCGCACTTGGCCTTGTGTGTTTGACCAAGTTATGTATGTAAACTAAATATATAAAGATATGAAATATAAATATTTATAAAGATATTTATAAAGATATTCTTCGATCGACTTGTTTTTCCCACTGGTACTGAAGATGAGGATAACAGTCTGAATAATATAAATAATGCAAGTAATCATAATACCCAATATCAGAAATATAGAGGCCGAAGCGTTGTGAATATAGCAATGAAGATGAAGATAACAGTCTGAGTAATGTAAGTAATGCAAGTAAACATAATGCCTCATCTCAGAGATATAGAGATATCTTTCTTTCTTTCTTTCTTTTTTCTTTCTTAGTAGTAGTAGTATTTTTTCTTTTTCTTACTAAACCCAAACAGCATTTCTGATGTATCTTTTTCTTCCGTTTTTCATCGCAGTCAACATGGAATGGTTCATTATTTATTTGAGGTAATCGCGTAATGAACCTGTAAATCTACTAACGGAATAACAAACAGAATTAATATAGGATCGGCAAGTAATAAATTGAATAAATGCCAATATTTCTTCGCAGATTCTACTATGATCAAAACCATTAAAATTGATAAAAACCATTAAAATTGACCAAAACGATTAAAATTGATCAAAACCATTAAAACTATTTGAAACCAAGTATCTTTATGTCGGTCTCTCGAAATGTTTGTTTGTAAAAATAAAATAACGCGTGGTAATGGAATCCAGAGAGGGAAATATTTTTTTTAAAGCATATCACCCCAAGCAAGGCGGGAATGCCACTAGCACGCAAGAAGTTACAGAGAGTAAGAGCAGGAATAAAAAGTGGTGTTTGAGGAAAGGATAACGAGAAGGACAGGGATCAAGATCGAGGTATCAGTAGATGCCGATTGACATAACATTTGAATATTTGAAGATCATAGCTATCAGGGAAGCAAGTAAGAGAAAGGGAGTTCCACTGTCAGGAAGTGTGAGATAAGAAACTGTTGGAGTAGAAGAGACGGCTATATTTATCCGTTTCGACTGTGAAAGGATGGGGCCGAGAGAAATGCCGAGAATGAAAATATAGAGTGGATAGAGAGACAGGAAATTTTATATTAATATACAAGACCCAAGAGCCAATCAAGGTATGGGATTACTGTGTGGTGCTGTATGCGCTGAAGAGAAGACGCACAGTTTATGAAGTTACGTAGGAATGATAACGTTTAACTCTAGACTAGAAGAGAAGAAGATTGTAGTGATTGGGAAAGCACCCTTGCGGGAGTCTGTTCCACAAAGCAGCAATTCTTACGAAGATTCTGTCCGAATGGAACTTCTTCCTTACTAATGGAATACGATGGGAATGGGGACGATTCATCCCTTGTGTACGTGGCATGGCGGGTCACAGTTATAAATGTCAGTGTTAGTGGAACCAAGGAATGTAGTTCACCTGAACTCTTTCCGTAGATAGAGTAGCGAGAGGCTTGCGACGTTTCGTCCGTGGGAAAGAGGTTGTAGGGTGGAAAATAATTCCTCACTCAGAAGGCCGCCTAGACTGTATCAAGACAGGAAAGTGAAGACTGGACAGCACCAGCCTAGATATGACAGCAATACTCCATTTTTGGTCTGATCTGGCAGTAGTAAAAATAGAATATAACAGGGGGTCCTAGATACTTACTGGAGAGATAAAATGTACCGACCATTTTCCCAGCATCTTTATCGTATACCCCCTTGTGGAAATTAATTGAAAAAACTGTTTTAGTTTTCTTTCTTTCACCATACGGTCAGTTTTAGACCCACTGGAGTGACAGGGTGTAATCGACTTCTATTTTTTCACAGATTAAGTCATTTGCAGCAGTGTGCAGTAATATAAATCTATTTTCGTGGTGTAAGATGAAATTTGTTTGGCCTTGAAAAATATCGCGTCATCCGTGATTGCATCAGATGTTTATCACGCCCAGACACTATTGTCTCGACTGTCGATTAGTTGCCCTAGGAGCATTATCCGCGATGGACCTTATTCCTAGAAAGCGTACGAAAATTGTAACGCTGCACGAACACAATAGCAAGCCATACAAATGAGCAAATGAAAGTACCATCGGCTGGCTCGGAAACTCTCCTGATTTAAATCCAATCGAGAATCTGTGGTCAGTTTGCAAGGAAAGACTTCGTGGAATGGACATACGAAATACTAACATGTGCAGTGGGTCATGTTTCATTGGGAAAATAAGAAAAAAAGTAAATAATAATGGAATTATTTGTTTTGTTTCAATTAATTTGCGTAAGGGTGTATATGAGTTCCACCTGAGGTTTGAGGTGAGACTGAATCGCAATAGACTTCAAGACAAGGAGAGCACGCAGTCATTATGATAGCCGAAAGTTTGAGGATTGCTCGGTGATGGTGGAACGTTATTAGTTTGGTTTAGAACGTATTGAATTTTACAAGCCATACTTTCCCCCATTGAACCACCGTAGTTAGGTTAGATGAAAGATCAGCAGCCAGGCTCTGGTCATCGGGCCGTTATTTATTTAGAGTTCTTAAAACCCAATGAAACACTAAATGCACATTTATATAACCAGCAGCTAGAACGTGTCCATAAAATTTTGGTCGTAAAACACTGTGTTCGTCAATAGGAAAAATGTTCTCCTTCATGACAACGGAAAGCTGCACACAACAATAATAGCACAGGAAAATATTTTGGAAATCAGTTGGTTTCTTCTTCTACATCTGCCATATTCTTCGTCTACATCCGCCATATTCTTCTTCTACATCCGCCATATTCTACTTCTACACTCGCCATATTCTTCGTCTACATCCGCCATATTGTTCTTTTACACCCGCCGTATTCCTCTTGTACATACGCCATATTCTCCTTCTACACCTGTCTTATTCACCTGACCTTTGCAATCACCGATTATTTACTTTCTTCGATCGCTGCAAAACGCTTTCATGGGCGGAAATTTTCTCTAATGAAAACCAAATTCAAGAGTCCGTCGAAAAAGTTTTCACATCAAAACCTGCGGATTTTTACTGACAAGGCACCGAAGAATCGGCTGATAAGTGACCACAAATATGCAAATAATGGTGAATATGTAACTGAAAAATGCGGTTTATTTTTAAAGAATAACGCTGATAGACAAAAAAACAAAAAAACAAAAAAAACATGAAAAAACGGAAATTACTTATGAATCAACCCAAGATTGCTGGCCGAGCAAGAAGACAAATACGATGGATAGGAAACTATTTTAGAAAACGAAGTTTCTCTCTTTGGATCGCATTAAAAAACCTTTTTGCTTTCCAGCAGCATGACTGATGCTAACCTCCAGTAGAGAATCTCGTTGCGTCTTCACAGTCTGATGTTTTCTGCTGACATGAAGTGAAACGATTATATTGAATCAATTGCTAGAAAAGTTGTTTCACTGTGTCGTGTTAGACAATATTTCTCCCCTGTATAAATCATTAGCCCATGCATTAAATATTGTTGCTAACTCTGGTCTGGTTATTTATTGTCTTGTTATTCTACATGGTGCTTTTGAAATGTACCTAGAAATTCTTGACAAGATCCAAAGAAGAATGTGCAGTGTTATCGGTCCTAACCTGCTATCACGGTTTCAAACCTTTTTCCATCGCCGTGACAAAGCTTCCATTTCGTGACTTTTCTAAAAAAATATTTTCATGTCAATTGTTATCATGAACTTTTCACTTTGATACCTTGATTCCATAAATTTAAGCGTTCTACTAGATTGGAAAAACGGTTTCACTGTGCTGCTGCTGTTGAAATAGTTAAATGTAACCATACTTCTCGTCTGTGAAACTCTTCCAGCTTCTTGCTTTCCTGTCAACTACAATGTTCAAAAATTTAAATGCAATGCTAATCCTGTTTTTTATTTGAATCCGTGTTTCACTCTCAGGGCGCCCTTGCGTCCTATTTGCTTATCGACTTACTTGGGGTGAAATGATAAAAAATACATCTGTCATTTATTATTTTTCGATCGAAAGAACGATACACTATTTCTAAAAAATGCGCGGATGACATGCTTATAATACGTTTCTGTCACAGCCAATATCTCTTTCTCTCTTCCTGTCACATACCGTCTCTCTTTCGGTCACATCCCGTCTCTCTTTCTCAAAGCCTATCTCTTTTTCTGTCACATCCTGTCTCTCTTCCAGTTACAGCCTGTCACTCTTTGTCATACCCTGTCTCTCTTCCTGTCACACCCCATTTCTCTTTCTGTCACACCCTGTCTCTCTTCCTGTCACACCCCGCCTCACTTTGTCACACTCTGTTTCTCTTTCTGTTATACTCTGTCTTTCTGTCACATCCTGTCTCTCTTCCTGTCACACCCTGTCTCTCTTTCTGTTATACTCTGTCTTTCTGTCACACCATGTCTCTCTTTCTATCACACCCTGTCTCTCTTCCTGACACACCCCGTTTCTCATAACTGGGCTGGTATCTTCCAATAAAGTGTTCTTTCTTTTTTGTACTCTGGCTAAATTATCTCCCCTTGACCAGAGGCCCACAACGAGAAGACGCTCCCCAGCATTACATTTCCATTGTTTTCTATTGCATCATTTCCCTCCGCAATATTCTTTACATTATATTATTTACTTGGTTTTTAAGAATAAATTTGCCGCCAATTATGAAAGGCTTAGCGTATTTATAGGTTTTGTACTGAAAATTATTATCATGTTTAATAATTCATATATATATATATATATATATATATATATATATATATATATATATATATATATATATATACTATAATTAATAATTCAAAATTCTTAGGATGAGTCAGTATGTCGGGGTCATTAGCTGGGGGAGAAAAGAACGAGGAGAGGTTTGAGCACGTGTTTCGGCCAGTACAAGTGGCCTTCAAAGACTTTCAAAAATAGTTCACATTTGGAAGACACGGCACGCGTAAGAATACATTTTTATTGCAGCATTTTCCTGAGAAAAGTCTTAATTATGCTTTTGTCTAAGTTAACGATGAAGAAAATGTTCATATTCAATCATTTTTATGGCTGGGTCTTTCCCGAATAAAATTCCGACATATTTGCTCGAGAGTTGGTTAATTTCGTCCGGCCATATTACTTTTCTTAATATTGTATGCTACAAATTAATTTCTTATGAGTAAGCGGTTTCTAGAATTTTTTTGTCGCGATGTCGCAAACAACGTGGCTCTGTCCTCTAACATACTTGAAGTTTTTAATCATTGATATTACCGTGTGTAATGAGCAGTACCTCATGTCTGCTGCTTTATGAAACTATCATAGTCAATATTTAATTCATAAGTAGGGTAGAACGCATAAAAAAATGATGGATTATACATGCATAAATGATTCAGTCAGATTTTACCGGTAATGTTAAACTTATTTATTTTTTGTTCATTTTTTAATGTTTAACGAATTAATAGTATTTGGGGAAAAAGACTCCCTGTATACTACTTATACACGACCACCACCATCATTATTATCATCATCATTCACTTGTTTACTATGTTCATCCATTTTTCTCTTTAGGGTATTCTTTCTTAAACTTTTCCCTCTGTCGTCCTGCCCGGCTGTGTTGGTGCAACCTTTCAAAAGAATATCATATAAAACCATTATGGGCAAGGTGTGTCCTCTGATGCTTTCTGAATGAACCGCCTAGTTTCACGTTTATTAAAATTGGGTGTTGTCTCATTTCGTTCTCACCTGTTTACTCACACACAATTCCTCTCACTCAAAAAGTTTTGGGGAAGCTCGTGTCAAAGGACAATTAATATTACATGTTCGATTTATACCCATATTTTTTCTTTGATACACGGATCATATATTAAATACATTTTTTTTCTTTTAATTATGTAGTGTTGCCGCTCTGATCAGACACCATGTTCGTTGTCAGGGAGCAGCTTCTTCTAGTCAAAGGTTTGTGGCTTAAAAATAACCCTTCGGCCAATTTTCACCCACAAATTAAGACCTTAAGAATTTGTAGTAGTAAGCAGATTTTATTCTCGGGTTGTAACCTACTGCTAGGTCAGCTGTTTTCTATTTAATAAGATATAAACTGACACTGATATCGCTACAATTATTCCGTAATGTATCATGACAGCAGCGTGTGTTATTCGTTGATGCAAGTGATAATATTATATCAAGATTATTTTTTTTTCATAGAAAAACTATTTTTACTGAAGAGAAAAAAATCAACCTTTCTCCATTTCTAAGCAGATGCGTAATCTTTTGTATTGAGAATTGTTACGATATCGTCAACGAAAAAATTACCTTGATTTTTTAGTACTGCGACCCGCCTAATTTCTCAACGAATGATTAAACATGCCTGGAAAATATATGGAAGGCATAGAATCGATAACAGTCAAGTAGCATTCGTTTATAATTTTTCCAGTACACATATAATGAGATGGATAAGTTTGTTTTATTTATAAACAAGTAACTCAATTTTGGGAATCGTTTCAGAGAGACGGACACACAAATATTATCAGTTGGCAGTTTTGCATGAAATTTAGTTTGGATCATAGACATTGCTGAAAAAATCTTGTTCACAACGATAAATAGGTGGAAACAGTAAAAGACTTTTGAAACAATTTTTTACACATAGTTGTTTGGTATGATTTCGCAGTGGAACACCAAATCTTTGGCAGGGAAGATATTTCAAAAAGATTTTTGGCCAATGAATTTTTCAAATATTCCACAAATTTATCTTGTAAATTGTCTGGATAAGATCGCCGATTAATTCGGAAGGTATTCTGGTGTAAAACAGCAGGACAGACTTGGTTCTATAGCCTTGGTTTGCAACCAGTATAGGAGAAGAAAACTGAATTCAGACTACCTGCTTTGTAGGTTCTACGTCTTTAGGTAAAAGTTTGAAGAAGGTAACTTCAAAAATACATCCACCTCTGTGAGGCGCTTCGGGCTAACCTGAACATCTCCTGTGCAAAAGGAACCGGCAAGCCATTGCACTATACCGCCTTGAATGTCACAATTAACCGCAATTGTGAGAGTCGTGACCACAGCGGTGCCAAATGCGCTGACTGAATAAAATGAGTGAATTCTGGATCAGATAAAGGAGAGTCGCAGAGAGTAAATTGTTTCTTTCTATCAAGGAAAAAACAGAAAGTTCGCGAATATTTATTCATAAAAAGGATGAGGGTGGCGAAGAGAGTGAGAGTGTATAATCTCTGAATTTCTCTCAGGTACCCCTAGAGGTATGCGTACCTCTGCTTGAGAAACCAAAGTCAACGAACAAACAGGTAGTGGCTTTTATATACGATTATTTGGCATGGTTCCGACATATTTCTTAATCTTCTTTGAGAATTTCATAAATAAAGATAAATAAGCAAATCTGGCCCCGGGACACTTTGATGCTAATGAATTTCTTCGGACAGATGACATGTTCCCCATTGAAACGAAAGATCAATAGTAAAAAATAGAACAATGGCCATTGTAAACAGGAAGCGCCAAGTCTTTCCGAAGTAAATTTAATGACGTTTAACCAGGGCCAACCATGTCTGGGTGGGCTTACTCCCAGATTCTTCCGGAGGTATTGACAGGGGACGAGAAGAGGATTTTTACCGCCGGAGTAGATGCTGCGGTTGTAGTATGTGTTCCGTTCCGGAGGCCTCCTCTGCACCCTTGCTTTCCACGCCACCGTTGCGTAACATCTGTTACGTGGCGGTGGTATGACTGGCTGTCACTAGTTTAGACAAGCTATGACCAGCTTAGACAAAAACTGGCGACCCGAGTGGAAATATTTGGATCCCTACCTTAAAAACCAAACTTGTTTCAGCGGTCGGGAGTCAAGGTAAATCTCGAGTCGACCATGTCTATCTGACTAATTCAGGAATCATCGTCTTTATCAAATGACCCAAAACGTTTGCCCCTCTCAGCAACCGTAGGTCAGTGCGTCAGAAAGGGTACAAATGAGAGAAGGATTTTACAAACATCGGCCAATACACCATTGCAGTTGTCGCGATCTCACATAACAAAAGGTTGTCTTATATTCCGCCGGGATTTCTGTTTGCTCTGAGAAATGTGTTTGCATGTTACAAATGATGAAAACTGTTTAGGCAGACAAGAATTTTGTTTTGGTTTTCTTAGAGAATCAACATTTCCCGATTGATGTAAATGGAGATCCAGTTCTTATTCTACGTACCGTGTTCCTTCAGGAAGTGGGTGATCATGGCGCTCCACAATATTCTTTCCTTTGTGTCTCTTAGTAAGGCATGTCTTTTCAATATCCTTCCCATTCCCCGCCATCCATTTAGACAAGCTTGTTAGGTAAACGATCATGGCTCTTCACAGCCTCCTATTCTTTGCATCTCGAAGCAATGTTTGTGTTTTCGCCATCCCTCCCAAACCCTGCTCTGTCATCCATTTACAAACGCTTGTTAGATAAGTGATCATGGCTCTTCACAGCCTCCTATTCTTTGCATCTCGAAGGTGTTGAATATTAGCTAGTTTGCCAGAGGTTTAGCACACAAGTAGGCAAATGTAGCCAAAGCCAAAACTGACTTGAGTCATTTATGGAGAAATATATAGCTGAACAAAGACCCCTCATGCAAATGTATTGGGAAGGTCCATTCTAGCAAAATGGACCAACCCAACTGGTGTATTAGGCGCTCTCCTATAAAATAAGGTAAAATCAGCTTTTACAAGGAAATAGAAGGAGGCAGCCATGTTGGCAGGTAAGTCACTTGACTTCTACATCTCCCTCCTCTCCCCATTGCGGAAGCATATTGGCCGTTGGGGAGGAATTAATTCCCTATTGCCTGGCTGATTGTACGAGAGTAGTCGGGATAGCGCCTTGGGAATCCTCGTTCTTGATGGCTGTGATTGAGTAGGGCCCTGGGACGCTGGTTTATTTTGTAATGTAATGTCACCATTTTCCAAGTCTTTGGCAGATTGATGTGGTCTGCATGTATCCGTAATTGTCGGCTCAGGTGACACAGGCATGGCCCTTGGTATGGGGGTCTTGATTATGGGTGCTTCAAGTTTCCTTAGAAACCTACGGTTCCGCAGGGTTATTCTGCCTGATCCTGCAACTCTAATTCTATATTGACGGTTGGGAAGTGTCTCTACTATTCGCCCAGCTATGTCCCATCGATGGCTATTTGGGTTTTGAATGGAGACTGTGTCACCTTTATAAAGTGGGGATAGTGCATGTGCAGTACGGTTGTACTTCGCGATGAGGTCTGCATTGCGTTTGGATAATCTCTGTTCTCGTTTTTGCGCTGCGGCTATCCATTCAGGGTGTGGTTTATATAACTGTGGGTGCGATGGGATAAAATCTCGAAGACGTCTATGAAGCAGGAGTTGCGCTGGTGATAAGCCAATGCCTTGGATAGGGGTGTTTCTATATTGCAAGATTGCTTGTGCTGCCATGTTATTGTCCAAGGAACCCTGGTGTCCTGTGCAGTCTTTTATGAGTCTTTTTGCAGTCTTGACTGCCAATTCTGCACGTCCGTTAGACTGGGGATAGGCCACTGATGAAATTCTTTGCTTAACAGCCCAGGTTTTTAGGAACTGTTGGAATGAGTAAGCTGAGAATGGTGGTCCACCATCTGTACTAAGTTCCTCAGGTGCACCATATGTTTGGAATATTTCTCTGCAGATGGAAATAAACCTGGAAGCAACCGCTTGCCCTGGCTTGATGCGGTACAGAATGAGCCATCCAGTGAGCCTGTCTGCACAAGCAAGATATGTGAAGTATTTAACATAGAACAAATCCATTACAATCTGTTGAAATGGCCATTCAGGTGTAGGTGTCATTTGGATTGGTTCATGTGGTAGACTTGGGGCATTCCTTGAACATGTAATGCAATTATACCTGTAATTGCGAATTGAGGCATTCATTCCAGGCCAGTAAACTGAGTCATTGGCACGCGCTTTCATGCCAACTACTCCTTGATGAGCCGAATGTAGGCATTTTAATATGTTCTTGCGCTGGTAGGTTGGTATCACTACTCTCCTGTCAAGTAGTATTAGACCATTTTCATTGCTTAGGCGGTTACGAACTTCCTGTTCACAGCGCCATGTTGAATATTAGCTAGTTTGCCAGAGGTTTAGCACACAAGTAGGCAAATGTAGCCAAAGCCAAAACTGACTTGAGTCATTTATGGAGAAATATATAGCTGAACAAAGACCCCTCATGCAAATGTATTGGGAAGGTCCATTCTAGCAAAATGGACCAACCCAACTGGTGTATTAGGCACTCTCCTATA
>OZ010602.1:1213385-1215885 GCA_963932145.1 Acanthosepion lycidas | reverse complement strand
AGACTTTTACCCATCTATTAATTGAGAATACACTAAACAACATACTAAACGAAAAAAAACAATACATGACTATCCTCAATGAAGACATAAATATAATTAAACACTGCCGAAAATCAATATTATAACACAATTAAAATATAGGCAAAAAGACGTCCATAATAATAATAGATTTGACGTAACAGTGGGTAGCTATAGTGGTGCTTTTTGCAAACATTCATAGGTAAGTACATAATGAATAAATTAAAAAAAATATCTGTCTATATTTCTAAGATGAGGCATTGTAATTATTTACACTATTTACATTGTTCGGACAGTTGTCTTCATCTTTGTGACTATATTCATGAAGTTTCGGTCGTTGTACGCTCCGACCTTCTTCAGGTGATTGGAATTTCGAACTGAACTATTTATTTCGTTCACCGGGGCAAATAGTTCTAGTTTCACATGCTATGACTCTTCACATGCTATGTCCCAGTTATCTCTATTTAACTCAACTATCCAAGTGTTAGCCATGTATTGAATTTACAACTATTTGGGTCAAGTCACTGGATCCAATCAACGTTTTTATTCACTGGGCCATGCGTCCCTGAGGACATCAGCGTATGAATTTTTGGGACTTATAAACTTAATGTCTCATTACTGTTTTTTCCAGAACTCATATTGCAGTTTTGTTATTATTGCTTTTCTCTATTACTCCGTATTACTGATTTCCATATTGTATTCATTTCTATGCTTGGACGGTTTAGGAGGTTTTTGTGCCTAGCATATCTGCTGATTCCTTAAGTTTACGTATTTTCCAGGGGTTTTCTTTGTCTATTATTTCAACCTCATCCCAGGAAGGCGGTGATCTCCCTTTTACTTCCATATGTCGTCAGCTACATCTGATTTTTATATTTTCCTTTGTGTTACGGATTTACGATATCCTTACAGCCTTACCTTAATGAGGCGGCCTATTTCTTCTTTATATTTCTTAAGACAGCTACACGGAATGGTGTACACACAGTCTTTAATCATGTTCTTCTCTATGGGAGGTCATACTCGGAAGAGGTGTTTGCGAAGTGTTGAACGACTTTTGAAGGTCGTCCTGATGTTATATGGACAACAGGTTTTTGTATTTTTTTCGATAATCCCTGCAAATAGTGTGTGCAGACCGAAGCTGTTTTCTGAGTATTGATATCGTCTTTTACCCTTTTATCCCAGTTTGTTAGAGCTGCTGCTTTGTACCCAGAGTAGTTTTTATGTTGTAGGCTACTGAGTATAATGACCATTTCTTGTTCATATGTCTCTCGGTCGTCACTTATGATTTTTGATTAATGTTGTAAGCAGTGGACGATCGCTTTCCTTACACTGTATGTGTGGTAGGAGTTGAAGTTGAGGTATTGTCCGGTGAACGTTGGCTTGCGGTATACGGATGTCTTGAACCCATGCTCTGTTCGATATATTAGTAGATCCAGGAATGCTAATTTGTTATCTCTCTCCATTATGAACTGTATCGATAATCTTATTAAATTCACATGTTCCAGTAGTAGTCCTCTTCCTGGTGTAGCCAGGGTATGAAGGTGCCATCTACCTATCCCAGTCATAGAGTTGGCTTTAGCGATGTGAATTCTAATGCAATTTCTTCGAAGTATTCCATGTATATGTTTGCCATTACTGGTGATAATGGCGAGCGCATTGCTCAGTATTCATCCTGTCGATATGTGTCAGTTTCAATTCCGAAGTATGTTTTTGTGTACAGAAAATCAACATTTCCATCGTAAATAATACGAGGGCAACAATCCGAACAATGTAACTATTGTAAAGAAATGGATAAATATTATTAACAAAAAAGATATAGGTCTATATAGTGACGACGGACTATTAATTCTAAGAAATTGAAACGTTAGAACTATAAACCTTACGGTTTACAATAAACATAAAATCCAATCAAAAAATAATAAATTTCTCAAATGTAACGTTCAACTTAAACAACGGAACCTACAAACCATATAGAAAACCAAACAACAACCCAATGTACATTAACAAATATTCTAACCACACTATTAATGTATTCAAACAAATTCCCGTATCTATAAATAAAAGAATTCCAACAAATTCTAGTTGCCTAAAATATTCAATGAAAATAAAAACATGAATCAACCGTAAGAAACAGCGGATATTCAAATAACTAGAATACAAAAATTAAAACAATTCAAACTAAAACAACAGAAAAAGAAATATAATTTGGTTCAACTCCCCTACAACAATACAATAAAAACAAAAATAGGGAAAATATTCTTCAAAATAATTGATAAACACTTCCCTAAGACAGAAAATTATCAAAAATATCAGCAAAATTACAATTAAAATTAGCTATAGCTACATGGATAACCTGAAGAAAGTAATAACTAAGTAGAATAAAAATACTGAACAAAGTCAATAACAATTACATCAAGAACAATGATATGCAGCAGAATAACACCATTAAATGTAACTTCAGAAACAAAGAAAATTCACCACTTAA
>OZ010602.1:1135885-1210885 GCA_963932145.1 Acanthosepion lycidas | reverse complement strand
ATATAAAAGTGAACATAGAAGTCAACACTTAGAGGCGACAGTCTGTTTCATGCTATATGCAATCGTCAAGCCACGTGTGTAAACATAAGAAAGCATGAATATATATATATATATATATATATATATATATATATATATATATATATATATATATATTAAAAGTCATTCATTTTCTTTCGCTATTTTTAGTCTCGAGCAAAGTCAGCTAGGAAAAATAATATAAAATTTAATTATAATTATTATTAGATAATATATATATATATATATATATATATATATATATATATATATATATATATTATCAATAATAATTAAATTTTATATTATTATTATTTGTTTCGATCCTAGCTAGAGGCAACCGGACGTCTAACCACACTGCACACTGAAGAGCTGTGATACAGCGAAACAGTCTGTCTGTGGATGACATTATATATATATATATATATATATATATATATATATAGATAGATAGATAGATAGATAGATACGCCTAGTGAGCCAGACAAACCTAACTAGGTTTCACCTAAACGGATCGTCAGGGAAAGTAAAGTTACTTTCCCTGACAATCCGTTTAGGTGAAACCTAGGTAGGTTTGTCTGGCTCACTAGGTGTATCTAGGTCTGTTCTACGATTGTATTGAGCTCTTTTGTTAGTTGTCTACTCGTATCGGGTTTTTTTCTTTGGGCTTCAGACCTGCATCTGTGCGATTTGTTCGACAGTAGTTCATGTTTGTAGCTCTTTCTTTTTTTAAAACCTTTTTTCCCTCGAGATTGATTTCATTATTTGCAAATCAAAAATTCGAGGGTTTTTCGAAACGAGTCTAGTTATCTATATATATATATATATATATATATATATATATATATATATATATATATATATTATAATACGAAAGTATTCGTATATTTTTTGACTGTAATGTCTGTAAATCTTTTCCTCCATATAGTTATCGCACTTGCACGGGTGATGCCAGGTTGCTGCATGTTTTTAAAAAAAAATCAGCGGACTTTTCTGAAATATTTTCAAAGCAGGGAGGTGAAAAAGGCCGACTCCATGAAAGAGAACAACCATAATAATTAGAGCGTCTATTTGAACTTTCACATGTGAAAATCTAATAATCATAACGATCAGTTACTCCAAGAGGACTAAGTTTTTTCAAATCCTTCCATGAACACTGCAACTGCGCGTTCCTCTTTTTCCTCTGTTTTCCCAGCAACCTTCTCTATTTTATCTTTATCGTTTCTTTCCTTACACCATTTGCAGCCCCTTGGACACAAAGCAAGTACAATTTTATCCCATCTTTTATCTTTTTTTGTGTGTGTGGGGGGGTCATACCCACTTTCATTTTGTTTTAAAGCAATTCATCCCAATCAAGGCGGAAGTGACACTAGCACGCAATGGGTTACAGAGGAACAAAAGTAAAGAAGCGTGTTTGAGGAAACGATACAGAGAAGGACGGGGAAGAAGCCCAGGGTGTCAGATGTCGATTGACATTACACTTGAATATTTGAAGATTATAGTCATCGGGAAAGCAAGTAAGGGGAAGGGAGTTCCACAGACGGGAAGTGCGAGTGAAGAAGTCGGTTACATTTAACTGTTTTGTCAGTGAAAAGGTGGACCCGAGATGCCAGCCTTTTAGCTCGCTTAAATTCATGCAGTCTGGGAACCAGCGAAATAGCTCGTCGGAACAGTTGCCGTGAAAATACTTGTAGAAGAGACAGAGGGAAGACACGTCTTGTCTGTGAGAAAGCGACCGTAGACTAGATGCCAGAACAGGACCTATCATCTTGCATATTCGTCTCTGGATGTTTAATCACTTTATGATAACTTTGATCTTGTTCTGTTCTCAGATCCGTGTTGTCCTCTTACTGTCTTCTAGAGTTATCTTTATAAACGGACAATGATGATTGAAGTTACATTTAAATTCTTGAAGATCGTAGCTGACAGGAAATCAAGAAGCCGGCAGCGAGAAATGTGAGAAACTGTTAGCATAGAACTTATGGTTACATCTAGCAATTTCGAAAGTAAAGTGATGAGACAGTTTCCAATCTACTACTGATATCCCGACTTCATTAATTTAAGCACAGTACTAAATTGGCAGAGAGGTCTCATTAAGTTACTGTTGAAATAGCTAGATGTAAAATTAAATTCGATTCCAATAGTTTCTTCTCTCGCCATCATTATCTGTGGAACTCTCTTCCAGTTTCTTGCTTTCCTGTTAAATACAATCTTCAAAAATTTAAATGTGTCGTGTCCATAAAAAATAAATAAAAGTTAATTATAGTATAAAAATAATTATAATAAAATAATTATGAAGAAATATAGTTATAAGCTGTGCTATATTTATAGGATAACGTGCTTAATATCAGAGATAGAGCGTATGTAAATATAAAAGTGAACATTGAAGTCAACACTCAGAGGCGACAGACTGTTTCATGCTAGATGCAATCATCAGGCCACATGTGTTGTTTTTTTTCTCGATTATTTATATATAATGGTCAGTGGTGTATTGTGGGTAATCTATTCTAACGGTTATTTTGGCGGGAGTGGTTTGTTTATTTATTTATTTGGATTTATTTATTTTGCTTGTTTTTTATTTATTTTTATTTTATATATTTTTATTTATTCTTTTCGGTTTTTGATGTTTTAGCAACGTAGTAAAACTTTTTTTGAGATGAGTTCTAATCGTTTATTTAGTAGTCTATTCGTCCAATTTTTGGTTTGATTGTTTCAGTCTTTTCTAACGATTATTTTGGCGGGAGTAGTTTGCTAATTTGTTTATTATTTACATTATTTATTTATTTCATAAGTGTTCAATATATGCACTGCCTGTGACACGGCACACGTCAAGTCGGTAGTTAAGCTCTTGCCAAACACGCTGTAGCATGTTTCCGGTAACATTATCCAGTGCGAAAGTGATTCTCTTCTTGAGTTCATCAACGCTAGTATGAAGAGAGGGGACATAGACCAGTCCCTTCACATATTCCCATAAAAAGAAATCACACGGGGACAGGTCCGGTGATCGCGGCGACCATTTAATCAGAAAATTGTCTTCATCTCCACCACACTGATCCATCTCTCTGGCATATTCCCATTGAGATAAATACGTACTGTTGTCTTCCATTAAATATAAAATCTTGATCTGTTTTATACATTCTGTGAAAATTTGAGCTTATTTCAACAAGAATTGCCCAAATTATTGGCATGCGAAATTGTGTCAAATTTTTTTCGGACACCCTGTATTTAGAAGAGCATAGAGCCTATAATATGTGGTCAAGTCGACAAAGAGTGGGATAATGTCTTCAAGGAATTCAAGGAATAATGATAACGCTTCTTTACAGAACTATAGACAACACAGAAAATTGAAAATAGAAACAACCAAGATGAGGAAGCTGGTTCGAATAATGATAGGAATAAAAGCATTGTTTTATTTAGAAATTTCACACAATATTTATTTATATGGAACTGGTGGTAACGCAACGGTATCGACGCTGAAAATAGAATCGGCGGGCAGAGTTCAAATTCTAGGTGAGTCTGTTACCTTCATTTCGGCCTGTGACCATAGAGGAGGTTATTTCATTAAGAATTGCCAAAATTATTGGCCTGTGAAATGATGTCAAATTTTTTTGGACACCCTGTATTTGTTATTCTAGCTTGAAACCATTTAAATCTGAAAGCTACAATTAATATCCCTTTCTTCGTTCTCTACGTCATGTATAATCTGAGTGAATCTTTCATTGTTTCTGTTATAGTGTGGCAGTTGTTGCGGGGGAAATTTTGCGGATTTCGCCGCAATTGAAATAACGAAAACAAAGATAGGATTATCCGTAAAGAAAGACAAGTATTTACTTTAGTAAAAAACAACCCCCCCCCCAAAAAAAAACAAACAAAAACAAAAAAAACCCCAAAAAAACAAACAATCAGATTTGTAGTTTGCTTTTTGATTCACAACCGACCCTTCTTCCTGTTTGACATTACTGTACTCCTCCATAAAATTCAATTTCTTATTCTTTCTTTTTTACAAATCTCTACTTTCTTTTCATTCTGTTCTTCCGGCTTGAAACCAAAAGCAATAAGTATTATACCATAATGGATTCATTTTGGAAGCCTCGGTCCCTGGACCTCAATGTTGTCTTTAACTGTATTGGCCAATTCGTTGTTCCTTCTTTTACTTTAGTTTCATCGTTAAAGCAACGTTATATTAGACAGAAAAGTTCAATTGATCCTTATTTTATAAACTCGCACGAGACTCTACATTGAGAAAGTACATAGTTCTACTGATAATCACCATTTCCTTTTATTTCGTTAGATTCAATGTACTGCCGCAATCTTCAAATATATGACAGCATAATAAAAACGGAAGAGCGAGTTTTATTTTCATTATAGTCGGCAATTTCATTGATTTTAGTAAAAATTGGCCATGATGATATACATTATTATTTCCCAAATAATCCATTCTTGTAGTGATGATGAAGATTTTAATTAATTTACAACTTAATGGGATGTTTCTAATAGAGAAATTGATCAGCGCTGTACGCTGTTCGTGATACAACTGTTTGGGTGGACATTTAGAAAAATTAGCATTTTGACTTAGTTTGTATAATTTTCGGAGGAATTCCGAAAAGGTTCATAATACTCTTGCAGGAAAGATACAGTAAGTTTCTTCTGAACTTGAGGGCTTATTACAAAACAAAAAGCATTCAATTTGGGCGAGAAATAATCATTCAATTTGGACGAGAGAAAAGAATTACTATTTGGGCGAGAGAAAAGAATTACTATTTGGGCGAGAGAAAAGAATTACAATTTGTGAGAAATAAAAGAATTACAAATTGGGACAGAGAAAAGAATTACATTTTGGGCGAGAGAAAATCATTCAATTTGGGCGAAAGATAATCATGTAATTTGGGCGATAGAAAAGAATTGCAATTTGGTAGAGAGAAACAAATTACAGTTTGGGAGAGAAAAGAATTACAATTTGGGAGGGAGAAAAGAATTATAATTTGGAAGAGAGAATAGAATGACGATTTAAGCGAGAGAAATGAATTACAATTTGGGCGAGATAAAAGATTTGCCGTTTGGAAGAGAGAAGAGAATTACAATTTTGTGAAAGATAAAAGAATTACTATTTGGGAGAGAGAAAAGAATTTCGATTTGGGAGAAAGAAAATCATTCAATTTGGGCGAGATAAAAGAATTATAAGGTGGGCGAGATAAATGAATTATAATTTGACAGAGTGAAAAACATTATAATTTGGGAGAGATAAAAGAATTACAAAATGGGCGAGGAAAAAAAATTAGAATTTGGGAGGGAGAAAAGAATTAGAATTTGGGAGGGAGAAAAGAATTTCAATATGGCCGAGAGAAAAGCATTAAAATTTGGGAGAGATAAAATTTCAATATGGGCAATAGAAAATAATTACAATATGGGGGAGATAAAAAAATTTCAATATGGCCGAGAGAAAAGAATTTTAAAAGAATTTTAATATGGGCGAGAGAAAAGAATTACAATTGGGAGAGATAAAAGAATTTTAATATGGGCGATAGAAAATAATTACAATATGAGAGAGATAAAAGAATTTTAATATGGGAGAGAAAATAATTACAATATGGGAAAGATAAAAGAATTTTAATATGGGCGAGCGAAAATAATTACAATATGGGAGAAATAAAAGAATTTCAATATGGGTGAGAGAAATGAATTAAAATTTGGGAGAAGTAAAAGAATTTTAATATGGGCGAGAGAAAATAATTACAATATGGGAGAGATAAAAGAATTTTAATATGGGCGCGATAAAAGCAGTACACTTATGGGAGAGATAAAAGAGTTTTAATATGGGCGATAGAAAATAATTACAATTTGGGAGAGATAAAAGAATTACAATATGGGCGAGAGAAAAGAATTAGAATTTGGGCGAGAGAAAGTATTTCAATACAGGCGAGAAAATAAGTTACAATTTGGGCGATATAAATGAATTATAATTTGAGATTGAAGAACATTACAATTTGGGAGAGATAAAAGAATTACAGAATGGACGAGGGAAAGAATTACAATTTGGGCAAGAGAAAAGAATTTCAATACGGGAGGGAGGGAAAAGAATTACAATTCGGGAGAGAGTAATGAAATACTATTTAGGAGGGAGAAAAGAATTACAATTTGGGCCAAATAAAAATTAAAATTTGGGAAAGAGCAAAAATAATTACAATTTCGGAGAGAGGAAAGAATTACAATTCTGCTTATATATTTGAGTATAGTGCAAGTTTTTTTTACTATCAGCTTTTAATTTTTCTGTGAAGAAGTTAAAAATCATGCATTTTCGGTGACTGGTTGCAATAGAAATACGTATTTTTTTTCTCGAGGGGTTAAAATTTCCGCTAAAAATTCCGGGATTGCGATATATATGAAGTCGGCTGAAACACGAGTATATACTGTAATTTCTTTTATAGGTTATATTTGCGCTGTAGTTATATAGATGACACAAAGTCGCTTCTGTCATATGGTGATTTTAAAAACAAAATTGACCAAGGTACTATTGTTGAGCTGCAGATGTCCGTTCGTTTTCATAACCTGCCTCATAGGAAATGTGGACTGGAGGACGGATCTCCAGCCATCAAGCGACAAGTGCTTTTGAGCATTCCGCACATTCGAATAGACAGTAAAGAACAATGACAATTGACCTTTCAATTGACTTTTGTCTGCTTTTTTTTTAAATCTCCATTATTTTCTGCTGCCTGAAATACTCGTTTGATTTTCATGTCACTTTTTTCCTTTCTTTTTTCTGCAAATTCTTTCTTTCTTTCTTTTCCCTCTTCATTCTTTCTTTTCCTGTTCTTTCTTTCTTTTTCGTTTTCCTACTGTATTAACCTATTCTTATATCCTTTTTTCCATTCCTTATTTTTTTCTTTCTTCTCCCGTTCTTTCTTTCTTTCTTTCTTTCTTTCTTTCTTTCTTTCTTTCTTTCTTTCTTTCTTGTTCTCCTACTGTATTAACCTATTCTTTTTTCCTTTTTTCCGTTCCTTATTCTTTTCTTTCTTTCTTCTCTCATTCTTTCTTTCTTTCTTTCTTTCTTTCTTTCTTTCTTTCTCCCCCAATTCTCCTTAGAAAATAGATATTGATGAAAATAATCAAGTAAAAAAGAAGGAAAAGAAAAGGACAAAGAAAGAAATAATCAAATTTAGTCGAAAAGTAAATCTACATTGACATGAATAAAAAATAAAAGAAACATGACGATAAGATCAGAATAGCAGAGAGAAATAAATAATTAAATAGTCAAATCAAAATAATTTCGAAAATGATTATCTTTAGAAGAACCGAAAGCAAATTTCGAAAGCGGCGGGTATCTTTATTCATAACCAATCTAACCGCCCTGAATTAAAAATGCAAAACTTTTTGCTTCGGCTTTTAGAATGAGCACACAAATTAAGCAGACATCATTTTTGTTGGCTTCATTTAGCCTTGCATTCATTCTTGACTGAGTTTGCAGTGGAGTTGCTTAGCGAAGGCGACTATTGCTTTGCTTTATCTTTCCGACAATGTTACAAATGCCTTTCTCTGTAAAGAAGCATTGGCTGTCATTCGTGGACTTACACCAGATTCTCTTCAATGAAAAATAACCTGGAGAATATTTCATTTCAGTTATAAATTTTACTCGCCTGTGGATACTGTTCACCACTATTTAAGCAACTACAATGAGTGTCAAATCCTGGGCAGCGTGAAGAAAAAATAAAGTTGGAGTTCGACAGCAATAATCATTTTAGTTTTAATCAAATCTCGGACAAAAAAACTTCGCTTCATTGAACATTATGACTGGATTTAATTCATCTTTATAAATTTGTTTATTAATTCGGTAACTTTTACGCGATTGTTGAATTATGGAACTTTAGAGGGGAAAGAAAAGATTTCAACGTATGGAAGTCTGTTGTATTATTTCTACTACTAACACTCGCCCTTCATTCAAGCTTCTGTTTTTGTTTTTCCGTGGCAACGGTTACAGGTGATACTTGGGTGATTTTGACTGAAACAGCAAAAAGCAGCAAAACAGAATCGACGAAGAAAGCGGCTGATTTGTTTCACAGAAAATCAGGTTTGTAGTTTCTTTCTTATTTCTTATTTGCAACCAGATATTTTCCAGTTCTTTTACTATTGTTCTACAATGCCTTCGTTACGTTTTTTCCCCTCTCAATTATTTGGGCAGAGTGCTATACTATTATCATTTCCTCCATCCTTCTTTCTCTTCTTCCTTCCTTTCTATTTTTTGTTCCCCTTTTCTTTCGATAGCTGTTTATATTTCTGAGATGAGGTAATTATTTACACTATTTACATTGTTCGGACTGTTGTCCTCATCTTTTTTACCATATTCACAACGTTTCGGCCGTTGTAAGTTCCGGTATTTTTCAGGATCTGTTTACATTCCTGAGATGAGAAATTGCTATTATTTACACTATTTACATTGTTTGGACTTTCGTTCTTAGCTTTCTTGCCATATTCACCACGTTTCAGCCGTTGTACGTTCCAACCTTCTTTAGGGTTGCTCTATATTTCTGAGATGAGGTATTATAATTATTTACACTATTTACATTGTTTGGACTGTTGTCCTCATCTTTCTTGCCATATTCACGACGTTTCGGTAGTTGTACGCTTCGGCCTTCTTCATGATCTGTGTATATTTTTTACACTATTTACATTTTTCGGACTCTAATTTCTTGCTATAATCACGAAATTTAGGCCGTTGTATACACCAGCCTTCTTCAGAGGTCCCGCTATTTCTGAATATTTCTCAATAAGATCATCCATACAGTTCACAATAGAGATAAAAACAACAAATTAGCATTCCTGGATGTACTAATATCTCGAACAGAGATCCGTATACCGCAAGCTAACATTTACCAGACAATACATCAGCTTAACCTCCCACCATCCATACACTGTAAAGAAAGGAATCATCCGCTGCTTACAACATCGTGCAGAAGTTATAAGTGGCGACCCAGAGACATATGAACAAGAAATGGTCAGTATAAGATGTACCCTACAACGTAACATCTATCCTGGGTACATGGCAGCAATTCCAACAAACTGGGATAAAACGGTACAAGTGGATAAAAACAATCCGAAAACAGCTTCGCCTGCCTACCTTATGTGGAGGGATTATCCGAAAAATACAAAATATCTGTGGTTCATAAAACATAAGGACGATCTTTAAAAGTGGTTCAACGCTTCGCAGACACTTCTTCCAGGTAAGACTGCCCATAGAGGAGAACATGATTAAGAATTGTGTGTACGCAATCCCATGCAGCTGTGGTAAGAAATATAAAAGACAAACAGGCCGTCCCCTTATGATAAGACTGCAGGACCACCGTAAATCTGAAATACGATAGTAAATAGAAAAATCAGGCGCAGCTGACCACATACAGAGGAAAAAGGAGTATCACCGCCCCCCTCTGTGGGATGAGATTGAAACAATAGACAGAGAACCTCAATATGAAAACTTAAGGAATCAGCACATATGCTATACTACAAAAATCTCCTAAGCCGGCCAAACAGAAATGATACAATATGGGAACCAGTAATATAAAGTGCTAGAGAAAAGCAATGAATAACACCAAAATTGCACTATGAGCTCTGTTAAAAAAAAATATACTGTGACATTAGTTTTATAAGTCCCCCAAATTCATACACTGATGTCTTCAAGGTCACGTGTCCCAGAGGATAAAAGCGTTGGTTGGATCCAGTGACTTGACCCAAATACTTTTATGTTCAATACCTGGCTTCTTCTTCTTCCAAACCGTTACCCATGTGACACCAAATATTTTCGCATTATTCATTCCGATTCGAGTCATTGTTTTTTTTTTTTTTTTTTTTTTTTTCATCTTTTAAACTGTTCTTATTTCTACGCTTCCGGGTGGCGAAACGGTTAGCCATACAGAAAATAATACATTCGGACTGAGTTATAGGAGGAACTGAATTCGAATATGGACAGCGGGAATGACCAATTTCCACTTGCTATATGCCCACTCACCAGATATTTTGACATACGACTTCGTCCTTGGCATTCCACAATGGTTAACGAAGACTAGAATAGGTGAGTGAATATTTTGGTGAATCACTCTCACATAGCTAACATTTCCATACTGTTTGAAACATCTCAGCATCTATGGAAATAACACGCTCAATTTATTATTATTATTATTATTATTATTATTATTATTATTATTAGTAGTAGTAGTAGTAGTAGTAATAGTAATGGATGTGCAGGTGGCGTAATAGCAACTCAGAACGAGAAATCGGCAAACCGAGATTGAATTCCAGTCGTGTTTGTTACAGTGATTTCGGCGCAAAGACTCTTGGGAGAGTTATCAATCTATCTCTTATATCTCAGCAATGTTTTACATAGTAGGGTAGTCTGGTTTCTTCAGTAGCTGAGTCGAGAAGAGATTGATACCTTTCCCAAGAGGCAAATGTAACGATCTCTGGCGGAATTCGAACTCAGATCGTCGATTTCTTCTTCCGTGCCGCTAGTTATTAAACGAAAGGCACATCCACTTGCTAGTTAGTAATCGAAAAAAAAAATCTCGGATATATTTAAACATCTCTGGGATGATTTTGACATAATAACGTGTATTTATATATGTGAAACAGCAGTTGGTGCAACAGTTAACAACGGGGAAGTTGAAATCGGCGAGTCGAGTTCAGATTCTGGCTTAGTCGGTTATGTTCACTCTCGCCATTGGGAAAGGCTTGAATCCATGTTTTCTCATCACTCCCAACTATGGATTAAATAGCAGGCTAGGATGAGCTGTCTAAATTTGGGTTGGGGTGGCATCCAGTGTAAGAGAAGGAAAACTCTGAATTTCTCAAGTGATGCATAGCAATTCGCAGGAAATAAAATGAGACTCCTCGGAGAGCCATGATCCATTAAGCACTGAAGGCACATGACATTAAATCTTTTAGTATAAATATCTATCTATCTATCTATCTATCTATATATATATATATATATATATATATATATATATATATATATATATATATGAATTGTAATTGTAATTGAATATGGATTAAAATCCGACAGAATAATATAATAAGGAACAAGGGGAAAAAGTACTTAGATAGCTGACCACTTGGGAATATCAAGTTTTGCAAGCTTGGAGATGTGTGGGTGATATAATGGCTAATGGTTCGAGATTAGAAATCGGAGCGCAGAGATCGAATTCTAATCGAGTTCATTACAATCACTTATCGCAAGAATTAGCCCCAGAAAAGAGGTATGAATCCAGCTGTTCACCCTTAAGTTATGGGTTAAATGGTAGGAATATTCTTTGATACAGTTAAAGGTCCTTTCCAACTTTTCCAAGATACGTTGATCCAGTACGGAAGAGGAAGTTGCACCAAACCAGGTGGCAATGAAAAATGATGTCTAGAGAGTGTTGTCATGAGAGTGCGGTGTAGGGAGAGAGAGAAAGAGAGAGAGAGAGAGAGAAAGAGAGAAAGAGAGAGAGAGAGAAAGAGCGTATGGTCTACCACACACACACATACACAAATATATATATATATATATATATATATATATATATATATATATATATATATATATATATAGTTCGATAATGAGAAGTTTGGTAATCCGTATGGATAATCCCAAGGTGGATGTAATCCAGAGTGAATATCAATTTAATTTTAAATTAAAAAACGGACAACCTTATGGGTCCATTGATTATATTTTATTTCCCCAGGAAGGTGTTTTTTTCTGATTCCTCACATCACATTTACAAGTATGTTTTTTATGCTAGGAAATGTCATCTGAGGAGCCAGGCAAAAACACTTTGATTGATTGTTTTGTTTAACGACATCTCAAACTTAGTAGTCACTTTATGCCGAAAATGATTTTGAGTGACTTTAAAAGTCAAAAACGTATAGCTGGCAACATTTTATTTTTTTGTTTTTACAAAAAACGTATAGCTGGCAACATTTTTTTTACAAAAAACGTATAGCTGGCAACATTTTTTTTTTTACAAAAAACGTATAGCTGGCAACATTATGGTTTCAAAAACGTATAGCTGGCAACATTATTTTTCCGGAAACATCATCTGAGGCCTTGCTGTTGGATGCAGTTTATCGCCATACCCAGGACGCGGATGTAGTTTATCGCCATACCCAGGACGTGGGTAAGATCTGGGAAAACTAGGAGTTCACTATTTGCCCATAGCTGGGACCCTAACAGGTGCTACCACCCCGGGTCAAGGTGGACCTGGGAACACCAGCAATTAAGAGGTAGTTCCACGCTCCTCAAAACCTCCTGATCAGAGGCCTTGCTGTTGGATGCAGTTTAACGTCATACCCAGGACATGGATGCAGTTTAACGTCATACCCAGGACGCAGATTTGTTTCGAGTGGTAAAGGCTTGTGCAGAACCAACCACACGTTTTGGAGAGCAGAATACTGAGATCTGGTGCACTACGTGGAAGATGGTCCCCAAACGACCCTCCGCAGGTTTTGAATTCAGAGTTGTCCTTTTCCTAGACCAGTTGCCAGCCAAGGCTATAGATCCCAGTCTGTCCTGTTATTTATCCATAGCTGGAAGGAGGAGAAAAGAATTCATACTTTTCCCTAGGGTATTAGCACGTAAGTCGATTGGAATACGAACTCAGCTCTCCGATTCCTGAATTCGAGCCACTATCCATTACTCCACCGTACCCCGGCAACATTCACTACTTTGTAGGAAAGTAAACGCACTCTATCGGTAGAGGGAATAAAATAACAACGTTTTTCTGAAATCTCCAGGAAATTCTTCAGTCTTTTTTCTCATCTCCGAAGACGAGATTGGCACACTATCCTCCCCAATCCCAATGACTAGTTCCTGGAGATATATCTTCTAGACCAGGGTATGGCAACCGACAGTACGCGTGCCACGGAAACAGTTTCCAATGGCACGCAAGAGCAAGTGACATCACAACGCAAGGAAGATATTTAGCTGCTTCAATTTTAATATATACTAAAGTATATATACTATATATTACTATATAAAATATATAGTAGAACAGGCATATTTACCTTGACTTGTATAAAAATACCTATGCTGTTGGCACACTGAATGATTTTAAAACCCTAAGTCGGCACATAGTTAGCAAAAGGTTGCCGACACCTGGTCTAGACAGCAGTACTACAATATTGCACTAAAGAGGTAACTTCAGGAGCATGTCCTGACACCTGAAGCAATATGCTAAGGAAAATGCACATTTTTTGCAACCAATTACACGCAGAAACGTGTTGGTTTCAATATTAAAAAAAAAGGTTTTGAGACAGATACTATCTCCTGGGGAAGATGTGCAAATATCGATTTTGACATTGCTATCGTCTGCTATGTTTTAGTTATATTTAGTTCCAATTTTTTCTGAGTTTTTGAGCACCATTTTCTGGAATTATTAAAATTAGTTAAATTAGTAACATGTAGAAAATGGAAAAATATAGTAGTAGCTAATATAAAGTTATTCATGCAATCAGTCGCCTTGTTATTTTCAATATTAGCTGCAAACTACGACTATAACCTTTGTAAATCAAAACTTTCAGATGGACATATAATAGCTACTCCACCTACTATTACTACTACTACTACTAACATTACAAGCGAATAGCCGAAGCGTTTCCGTTCAACTGTTTTCATTACTAACAATCCCCACCCTTTGTCAATTTCTCTGGCAAACGTTTTGTTGTTTTATTTGTTAGTCCTGGTCATCTATTGTCTTGAATCGTGATTGTTGTGGGTTGAACGAAGATTTCTTTTTTTTTTGCTATATGCCTACGTATATGTGTGTCTCCATCCTGAGAAGTTTGTAGACGTCCGGTTGTCCCGTATAAAAACCCCGGAACCACTAAAGTTTTCTCAAAAAGCTTACCTGCAACATCGGACATAACATAGCTTCCTGTTCCTTTCCCACCAGGTAAATCATTATTATTATTATTATTATTATTATTATTATTATTATTGCCATCGACTGGTTGTATTTTCGACGTGACTTAGAAGTCAGAAGGTTGATTATTTACAAAAAAGAAAAAAATGTATATCCACAAAAACGCTTATTAGCCAACACACAAATACATGCACTAATAAATACATTTTTATATCCGCATATATACATATGAAAACATACGCAGAAACACACCACGCACACATGTAAACACACGCAAACACGTTAATCACAATGTGCGCGATCAAATATATTATATTTGAGGGGTTCTTGCTGGAGAGAGTTAACTAAAAAACGAGACAGGTTATGTCTATTATGCAAGAAGTTTTTCATGTTGGTGAGTGTGTAGCCGTACGTTGATTTTGAAGGCGCAATGGGTCTGTCCACAATTCGTCTTTGCTCTGGATAAAGTTCAGAGCTTTTTCTTGCAAACAACGACACCACCACATACAAACGTCCACACCCTTAACAGATCTCCACTTCCTTAACAGACCCCCGCTTCTTTAACCTTTAATTTAGCAGTTAGTGACAAGTAATTCATTAAAAATCAATGACAAATGAACTTGTGAACTCAAAAAATAACATCTCGCTCACGTGACAAAAAAAAAAAATGAAAACTTAAAATTTAAAATCGATCCAAAGATTCACTCTGCAACACGGATTTTGAATTTCCTTCAATTTCTTACTCCTTTGATAATGACTAAAACCAGTCGGAAAGTCGGAAACTTAACAAGAACTAAAATGAACTGCAGTTATGGGTAAATAGCAGGACAGATTGGATTCTACAGCTTAGACGGTAATTGGTCTAGGAGAAAGACAACGCTGAATTCAAAACCTGCGGAGGGCCGTTTGGGGACCTTGTGGCACACGGTGCACCAGCTCTCTGTATTCGGCTCTCCAAAACGTGTGACTGATCCTACACAAGCCTTTACCACTCGAAACAAATCTTCTGTGTGGGTAATCAGTTCTGTGTTCAGGATTGTTGTCGCATAGGAGACAAACATAAAAAAAACTGAATTAAAGACACTAGTAAGACAAAAACGACGGGAGAGTTCATTATATATATATATATATATATATATATATATATATATATATATATATATATATATATATATATATATATATGTGTGTGTGTGAAAGTATAGTAATATAAATGTATAATTCATCTTTTAAATAAATTTATACATGATTTAAAGGTCATTTCTATTTATTTAGCTATATCTATATAATATTTATATACACCTATTTGTAAAATAATATATATAGCGATATATATATATATATATATATATATATATATATATATATATATATATATATATATATATATCACTATTTAACTATATCTTGATACAGATTTACATATGGCCGAATATATATATATATATGTGTGTGTGTGTGTTAGATCACTGAGCGCTGATATTGAGCGCATTCCAATAAGTACCGCGCATATATAATATATAAATAATATATATAAAAAAGTGCATATATATATATATATTTATATTTATATACATACACATTTTAAATAATTCGCAGGATTTTTCAAACAGTTTATGGTGTTATTTTGTAGAAGGAGTCGACTTAGTTGAGGAAGAAATACACACGCATACACACACACACATATATATATATGTATGAGAAATTTTGAAAGATTTAACTGGACATATTACGTAGATAATAAAAGGAATAATTAATTAATTTAAATTGGTAGGAAACTGCTTGAAAGTTAATTTCTATAATGATGTAATTAAAGTAAAATATAGCCTTCAACCTTAATGGGGAGGACGTTTTGTCTGATTAATGCGAAATAAAATTCTTTCAGTGATGACGTCCGTTCATTGCTGAAACATTTCAAATAGAAGTTTATAAGTTGTATTTACATACCTACTATTTTGTCAGATTCTCATCCAAGCCTATTTTTAGAGTTGATAAATAAATAGCTTCTTTAAGAAACCAGCAAATTATTTAGACTTATAGGCTTACTTGATAAATTAATATGCAACTGTTGACTAAAGATTTTTTTTATATAATGTGTTAATAGCAATAACTAATCAATGCAAAATGTCAAATACCAACGAAATAATTTCTTAAGTTTTGCTTCTTTCTTTAGCTTAAATTTTACGTAGATCATGTTTGACTCATTGATCTGAGTAAAGCCCACAAACCTTATAACCACCCGCTTCTTTTCGTTTCTTAAAAAGGGGCTGTATTTTGCTTTTAAATCTGAATAAATCGTTCACTCGCCAGTAATTTACGATCTCATTTATGAGATGCGTTGATACGCATCGAAACACGATTGCAACTGTGTAGCGTCTTTTGTATCTTAAAATAAAGAATATTGCTCTACTTTGTATCGTGCCCTCTGTTATATTAAATGTTATGAACGTCTTACCTGGGTATATACATACATATATACATATGTATCTATCTATCTATCTATCTATCTATCTATCTATCTATCTATCTATCTATCTCTATATATATATATATATATACATATGTGTGTGTGTATATATGTGTGCGTGTGCTTATTCAATATAGTGATATATCTATTTAATTATATATATTCATATAACATGTATCCTTAAAATGTATATATAATTTTAAATTATTACATATTTGTAGCATTATTGACATATTTTATTCTCTCTCTCTCTACATTGTTTTGGTGTTTTGTTCAAGTACGTTCGGCCAGCTCAGTCATTTTTAAGAACGTTATCTGTGTGATAGATAAGATTCCGTTGGCTACATACTGATACCCTTTAGAAAGCTTGAAGTTTAAATAGTCTATTTGTGACAGTTAAGGGGAAAGAGATTTTTTTTATACTATTATGTTGGTGCAAAAATAATGACGTAATAATGTCGTTTTTTGACGTATAACGTCAAAAAACGACATTATTACGTCATTATTTTTGCACCAACCTAATACATATTTTGTACGGATTTCAAAACATCGTTTCCTCTAGTGAAAGACATTTTATTTAATGTGGGTTGCTTTGTATAATAATAGCTTCTAGAATTTTCCTTGCATTAGCTGCTATATAATATTTTGCTATTATCTACTAATATTTGTCTCATGTTGATAGTTGAATTTTGATAGTTCTTGATGTTTTGGTCAATATGTGCACAAATTGCACTGTCTTTCGACAGGTGACTAGTCAACCTACGAGAGAGTGTGGTACATGTGTGACCAACGCAGGAATGTAATGCTATTTTTTTGATTGATGACATTGGGGATTCATTGAGCATGAGAAAATCATAGAAAACATTATTTTTACATATGAGAGATTGTTGAAGTCCTGTGTTCGTTGTAATAATTAGCTATTTTTTTAATAAAGGATTTGAACAATTTTATAGTAAATGGTAAATCTCGGGTATGAATTATATTCTTAATTGTTTTTTAAGAGGTACAGTGGAGTAATGGATAGCGGCTCGGATACGAATTCCAATCGAATTCATTACATTCCCTTAGGTGCTAATACCCTTGGGAAAAGTATGAATCCTCTTCTTCTCTCCCCAACTATGGGTAAATAGCAGGACACACCGGGTTCTATAGCCTTGGATAGCAACTGGTTTACTGCAGAAAGAAATGACAACCTACTGCGGGAAAAAGGAGTGATGGATAGCGGTGCGGGTTGAGGGATCGGAGAGTCGAGTTCGAATTTCAGTCGAATCCATTACATTCCCTTACGTGCTAATACCCTTGGGAAAGGTATGAATCCTCTTCTTCTCCCCCAGGTCATGGGTAAATAGCAGGACAGACCGGATTCTATGGCCAAGGGTTGCAACTGGTCTAAGAGAAGTATAACTCTGAATTCAAAAACCTTATCCTCCAGGTTGGGTTTATGCTTATTAACTTAAAAACTGACTTGTTATAGAAACCGTATATATAATGTATTTTTTATCCTGATTATAGGTGTATCTGGTTACGATAGAATAAGTTAAATATGTGCTTCTTTTTGTATCTGTCTATATTTCTGAGATGAGGTATTATGTACACTATTTACATTATTCGGACTATTTTCCTCACCTTTATCGCCATATTTATTACAACGTTTCGGCCGTTGTACGCTCCGGCCTTCTTCAGGTGGTTGGAATGTCGAACTGAACCCTTTATTTCGCTCACTGGGTTAAACTGTTCTAGTTCCACAAGCCATGTGTAATGGATTTCAGTTATCAGTTATCTTCTGTTAATTCCCCTCTCAAAGTTCTCCACCGCCTTAACCTTATTGAACTCGCATTCTTTGGGTCCTGTCACTGGATCTAACTAACGCCTTTATCCACTGTGCCACGTGTCCTTGTGGCGGCAAAGATGAGGACAATAGTCCGTATAATGTAAAAAGTGTGCTTCTTTTTGTTTATTTTTATAACTTTTATATAGTTATTTTTCTAAATTTCTTTAAGGATGAGTTTATTTGTTGTTGTGAATTTATTTTTGATAAGTATTTGATTAATGTTCCTTTATTCTATAGAGAATAATGTCTTCGATTATTTTTACCCGGTAAATTATGTTTTTACTAGCAACCATACCCATCTGGTCGATCAGAAAAGCGTTCAATTAGAATGAAACAAAAACAGCATCATGTTTAGATGTAACAGAGTCTATCTTCTTCAATTACTTTAAAGTACTTTCATTAAAAACATTTTGAATTAATGCAGTTACTAATATAACAGAAGTAGCCTGTATTTATCAATCGAAATTAGCCGAGGACATGAAGGGGTAAAACAGGCAAAATAAAGACCCACTTCAGACCACATTATTATGGAGTTTTTGAAATTCAGTTTGTCAGTATGATACCAGGGATATAAAAGAGGATACATTTATAAAGCGATTGTTAAGTTTGATGAAAATTGGTTGAAAGATCAACGAAAAATAAGAAAGAATCCCGTAAAAATCGCCATTTTTCGCTATTTACCCAGTTTTTCACTATTTGGGTCTACTCAAATATCATGTTAAATGACTGTTAAACAATCAACTTATTGTTGCCTACAATTGAGTGGAGTTTGTATTAGATTGCTTGAAAACTGTGGGAGTTTTTGTTTTAAAATTTGTGTTGAAATCGATTTTTCGTTTTTCGCGGTTTTTCGCTAAACGCGTTGGTGTAGAAATAAAAATGAGATATCGTTGATCTCGTCCTGATGTAAGTAACCTACATACCGAGTTTGTACGAAATCGTAGGAAAAAAGTTGAATTTATAGATTTTTGATCGGCTTTATCGATTATTTATTTTTTTTAAATTATCGATTCTTTTCCCTAAGAACCTATCTCTTAAATTGTACAATGTATATGTCAATTTTGGTCAAAATCGGTTGAGTGGATCTTGAGTAAAACGGTATCACACATACAGACATACACGCACACAAACACAGACATCCTGTTTTTTTATATATAGATAATAGCCATTTTGTATCTTTGAGAACATTCACTTTTTTTTAAAGGAGACTTGCGTTTTTTGTTGGTTTTTATAAGGAGAAGTAATAAAATTATGAATGTTGGTGTCAACAGAAACGTCGAAGAAACGGGTTTTATAATATTGAATTCACAAGTAAATTATTGGACAAATTATTCGTGAAGGTTTTTAGGCTTTTTTTCTTGTATGAAAATATAACGTATATGGGGGGAGGGTGCGGAATTATTGAAGATTTTGTTTTCTAGATGTATCATGTATGAATTACGTAGAATAGGTCCGAGAGGTGAACCCATCGCTACACCAATAATCTTTGTGTATATGTTTTCATATACATAAACATATGTAATATGTTACCATACATACGCATATTTAATATGCGTTTAAGAACTGCATAATATTGTTTCTTATACTATTATTTACTGAAAATGGGGGCAACAAGGAAACGTAAGCATATAGTTAGAAAAAGCCAGTTGCAATTTCCTGGTGGAAAGATTGCCACTAGAATTTAGCACCCACAAGACATTCTGATGGCAAGAGAAATAGCGAGTAAACTACTTAACGAGTTTAATTTGTGAATGGATGGCAAAAAAAAAAAAAAAAAAAAAGAACAAGGAGGGATAGTAAAATTCAAACGCTACGTAGTGCAATAAAAGACAGGAAATTGTGAAGAACCGTAGCCCAAATTACCCTGAAAAGATTGGAACATCAAAGATGTTAATCATTGTAGCGAGTTTGATCTTTACTGAGTGACCCGTAGATGTGAGGTAAGATAAAGTTTAGAGAAGCAAGAAAAATGACGTGTAACCTGTTTAATGAACTTGTCAGAATGAATGGCTGAACAGAGACAAAGAAGCATGGTAAATAATCAGATCTTAATGAGAACAACAACAGACAGGATTTAAGTTCAGACTGTTATCCTTATCTTTGTTGTTTTTATTACAATCTTACTCCTGTTGTTCTCTCCAGCTTTCTCGGCAGGGTTAGGGTTTAAGCGTTTAAACATCCAGGTAACTTTCAAGGAATGCCTAATTGAACACTTTATTTAATCTCTGGGATTAGATTGTTCTCATTCCGCTGACTATGTCTAGGGATATCGTCTAGTTCTTATTTTTTTGTTATTATAACAACGTTTTGGTCGTTATAATCTTCTGCCATCTTCAGGTAACCTTCAGGGAAGTTCATACTGAACCTGTCATTTAATCTACGGAGGTAGGTTGTTCTCGTTCCGGTGACCATATCTAGGGATATCGTCTAGTTCTTATTTTATTTGTTGTTATTACATCGTTTCGGTCGTTGTCATCTCCGGTCATCTTTAGGTAACCTTCAGGGAATTTCGAAATTAACCCTTTATTTAATTTATAGGGTTAGATTGTTCTCGTTTCACTGACCATGTCGTCTACTTCTTATTTTATTTGTTGTTATCACATCGTTTCAGTCGTTGTCATCTCCGGCCATCTTTAGGTAAGCTTCAAGGAATTTCAAACTGAACACTTTATTTAATCTATGGGGTTAGATTCTTCTCGTTTAGGAATATCGTCTAGTTCTTATTTTATTTGTTGTTAGTATCACAAAGTTTCAGTCGTTGTTGTCTCCGGCCATCTCGAGGTAACCGTCAGGGAAGTTCAAACTGAAGCCGTTATTTAATCTATATACTCTATAGTTTACGAAAAGCCAGTAAAATTAACTATTGTGGTAAAACCCTCCTACAATAGATTGAACTCTTCCACCTCTCATAAATACCGAGGAGCAGTCGGGTGAGGGAGGTAGAGGCAGTGCTAATCTACCGTTCGGACGGATACCGTTATCTATTTATTACTAACACTCTTGTTGTGTATATATCTTCATTATACTTGTTAAACCTGCCTTCGTCTTCCGTATCTTTCTTTCTGGCCCCTAAACAGGCTACAACATTAACAAAGCAAAATACAGTAAATTGAAGACGCTAATAGAGGCTTAGAAGATGACATGATTCAGTTAAAACCTGTTGTCAGTTATTTCTTGTCCTCTTTCGGGTCCTGGCCCAAGGATTGATCTCACAGTTAGCCCGTCACTAAATTCATGAAGCAACAGTGCAGCTAATAAGAAAAGAAGAATTGAAATTAATGTAAAAACAGTTCTCAGTTTATTCTAATGATGGCCGACGTCATCATTTCATCAAAAGGAATTTATTCGTTTAATGTGGAAATATAAAACACTGCAAAAATATCACCCAATCGACTCGAGTATAAATCTGGCGTTAAGATAATAAACTGATTGTCAGATGTGATTAAAATGCAATAAACAATGAAGAGTGAGTGAGAGTGGGGATAGATACATATATAGAGAGATATCCAGGTATTTTCTCTCTTTTCTCTTTATTAAAGATTCTCCTTTCAAAATATTTTAATATATTTCTTACCACGAAGTCACAAATAGAAATATTTTATTCAAATCAAAGTTTGAAGAGATACTTGGCGTGAGAAGCATTCTCAGGTTGTGTCTTCAAAGTAAAAGCGACCAAGATTCTTTTGTGGACATCCATGTGAAAGACAAAAGGAAAGAGGAGGAGAGAAAGAGTAAGACAGAAAGAGTGAGAAACAGAAAGAGAAGAGAGAGGCAACGAGAAAGACAGGTAGGCGGAAAGAAAGAGAGAGAGAGAGAGAGAGAGTAGAAAAGAATGAGAAACAGAAAGTTGAGAGCATGAGAAAGAGAGGGAAAGGGAGATAGGGAAAGAATGAGAAACAGAGAGAGTAGAGAGAAGGAGAAAGAGAGAGAAAGAGTGGGAAAGAATGAGAGACAGAAAGAGAAGTGAGAGAATGAGAAAGCGAGGAAAAGAATGGGAAACAGAGAGAGAGAGAGAGAGACACAGAGTAGAGAGAGACAGAGTAGAGAGAGACAGAGTAGAGAGAAGGAGAAAGAGAGAGAAAGAGTGGAAAAGAATGAGAGACAGAAAGAGAAGTGAGAGAATGAGAAAAAGAAGGAAAAGATGCAGAGAAAGAGAGAGAGAGTGAATGAGAAACAGAAAGAGTGCAGTGAAAACTAGAAACCAGTCGAGAAAGAGTGAGAAACAGAAAGAGTATAGAGAGAAGGTGAATGAGAGAGAGACAAATTATAGAGGGATAGAAAAAAGATTCAGAGTGATAAAAAGAGATATATAAAGAGTGAGAAATAGAAAGAGTAGTGAGAGGAGGTGAAAGAAAGGAGGAGAGATAGGGAGAGAATGGGAAAGGGAGAAAGACAGAGAGTGAGGGGGAAATGAGAAAGAAAGTGAGATTGAGAAAAGAAGGAGGAAGATGGAGACAAAGAGAAGAATACATATACAGAGAGGGTGAAGGAGACAAAGCGATTTAATCAGGTGCTACTCTTTGCCGAAAAAAAAAAACAAAAAAAATCACTCATGGTGTACTCACAGGTCTGGAATAAAAGGTGGTTGTTGAAATAAGCGGGTGGGTTGGTAAAATCTGAACAGTGGGTAGGATTCCTTTAGAATTTAGTTTATTTAAATGAAGAAATTGTATGTAAACACAGTGAATTATTTAAAGAAAATGAAAAAAATTGTCTTCTCTATCAAATTTTTTTCCTGTAAATAAATATAAACCTTGCAAAACATGTCTCTAAAGTTTTTCATTTATTTTTCTTTAATTCCTGGATTGTCGAACCTTGTTGTCTTTGGCCATGATCTAATTACGAAAAGCCATGGATAATGTCGACTCGTCACAGATATCTTGCCCTTAAAATGTTCTTTTATCGGCTTTATTTTTTAAATTATTTTTTAAAGAACGAGGAAAGACGGTAGGAAACATGACTAAAATATTATTTTCATTTGTTATAATTCGGCTTTTGTATGCTCCGGCCTTCTTCAAGTGATTGGAATTTTGAACCGAACCCTTTATTTCGTCCATCTGAGAAGATTGTTCTAGTTCCAGGTGTCATGCCTCTTCTGGATGTCTCAATTATTTCCCTTTAATTCAACTCTCCAACTTTTTGGTTCACCACTGCTATGGCCTGTTATTGAACTCACAAGTCTTTGGGTCTATTCACTGGATCTAACCAATGTCTTTATCCACTGGGCCAGTGGTGAACCAAAACTTGGAACCGAACCCTATATTTCGTCCATTTGGGTCAGATTGTTTTAGTTCCACATGCCATGCCTCTTCTGGATATCTCAGTTATTTCCATTTAACTCAACTCTCCAATTTATTGGTTCACCACTGCCGTGGCCTGGTATTGAACTCATAACTCTTTGAATCTAGTCACTGGATCTAACCAACGTCTTTTTTCACTGGGCCATGTGTCCTCGAAGTCGAAATCCCAGTGGATAAAGACGAAATAAAGGTTTCGGTTCGAAATTCCAATCTCCTGATGAAGGCCGGAGCGTACAACGACCGAAACGTTGTGAAAATGGCAATAAAAATGTGGATAACAGCCCCCAAAAATGTAAATAATGCAAATAATTTGGTATGCAATATAAAAAAAATAAGGATTTTGATTTTGTTTTACAACAGCCAGCTCATTCTTTCTCTACACAAACGCCCTCATACAGACACGTAAACATATATATATATATATATATATATATATATATATATATATATATATATATATATATATATATTTAATGAAAAACAGACCACTTTAAAGTACCATTACAATAATTTATTTCACCAAAATCCTTTTAAAGGACTCCGGATCATCAGGTAACACTTCCAACATCGAAATGAAAGGAAAAATGAGATAAAAAATTGATGGGTAGTGTAATATTTGTAATTTAACAGGGGGGGAGTTGAGAGTTGTATATATATATATTTATATATATATACATATATATATATATATATATATATATATATATATATATATATATATATATATATATATATATATGTGTGTGTGTGTGTGTGTGTGTGTGTGTGTATAATTATTATTATAATATTTTTATTGTAATAAATTACAATAAAAACATTTTACATCGCTACACAAAAAAATTCATGTTTCAGTACTAAAATTGTACTTCTTCAGGCGATGGTTGATAATAAAAATGATTTATTAGGGAAATCTAAAAAAAACAAATCTTTACCGTTTTTCTTAAGTTAAAGTGGGGCATAAGGTCAGAATTAAAAATACACTTATGGGTATGTCCAGATTAACCAATGAACGTCAGTCTACGCTAAAATATAAAACTAAAGTCAGAGGGTGGATATGGGTGGGTTATTTTTAAATGTCAAGAAAACTTATGCTTAGACATGTCATACAACGATACTAGGGAACAATTTCAGCGACAAATGTATTATTGGTGTATCCAAGTATGATTTGCCGATTTGTTGAAGTAGACATGAATTTATCAAAAACGGATATTTTAAAAAATATTTTAATTTTTTTTAATATACTCAGGAAGATTTTTACTCCATCTGTTCTTTCTTTCATTTGTATATATATATATATATATATATATATATATATATATATATATGATGAACTCTTCCGTCGTTTTCGACGTATGAGTGTCTTTCAGTTCAGTTTTTATGTTTAGTATGAGACAACAATTCTGCACGGGATTTGCAAACAAGTCCCCACAAGAGATATGCTGAAGGGTTGACTGTCATATGGGCTGATGTATTGGTCCAAGATTTAGTGTTGGTTGTTAATTCTCTCAGATAGTTGAGTTGATTTTTTTCAAAGTTAGTTATACCCCTTTATATATATATATATATATATATATATATATATATATATATATATATATATATATATATATCAGTTTTCAGTTTGTGTCTGAAGATTGCCACGTGCAACTCAGAGTTACACCCAAAGGTGAGGAACAAATATTTTATTTATTTATTTATTCATTATTATTATTATTATTATTATTATTATTATTATTGTTGTTGTTGTTGTTGATGTTTTTTTGGGGGGTGAATTTCAATAAGAATATTCGTTTCGGGAAAAACATAAGTCTCAATTCAGAGATTTCAAATAAAAGAATTTCCCTAAATGTTAATTTTATTTTTGCAGCATGAACTCAAATGCATTCTTCCTTGCCGTACTTCTCTGTTCGTTGTACACAGTCCAATCGAGTAAGTCAATATCCTTTCTTCTAGCTTTCCTACACTACCTTCTGTAGGAGATCTTATAATTTCTTTTTTGTGTTTGCTATCAACACCGTGTCATCTGCATATCTTATATTGTTAAGCTTGTAGCCGCCAATAGTGAACCCTGGTAGAACTTCTAATTCCCTCAGAATCGCCGCTTGTATTGGCTGAATAAGTCTGGTGAGATGACACAACATCGTCTTACAGCCCTTTCTATTTTTGTAAATTTACTAAACTCCTGTTCTATCTAGATTCAGACGATTTGCAACCAGCAGACTTTCCGGATTAATCAAATATCTTCCTAAAATATGTTATAGTTACCTATAATATATGTACTGAATTTCTACTGAAATACAATAGGCATGGTGCAGCCTTGGTAACTGGAAAAATTGTTTGCTTCAATATTTATCTTTTTGCATAATCTATAAAACAAATGAATGATCTCGATTTATGAAGTTACTAAAACCTCTTTTAATGTGTCCCACTTTGAGTATCTATTCTTAATTTGTGCATTGTGTCTGATTTTTAAAATATCCATATATTTCTCCTACTTATTCTAGTCATTCAGGTGTCTGTAGTATCGCAATTTGGGTGCTGCCTTGACCCTTTCAATTTCTGTAGTGTCACTCTAAGTTATCACTAGAAAGTGGTCGTTCCCACAGACGGCACTTGGATATGTTTGGCAGGGTAATGCTGCATTTCTGAATCTCTTATTTTTCAATGTCCATATACGTCTTAGGTATTCTTAAAACTAGATGTTGGCTAATACCTGATCATTCGCCGTGTGGCATTGGACCCATTTTCCTCCGCGTTTATTAGTTCGAATTTGCCAATTATTTCAGTATCTCTCTCCTTGCTTACTTTGGTATTCAGGTCTCCCATGACGATTGTTATTTCCTGAGATTTCCTCAAGTCTTGACGTCGTCTCGTGTACAAGAAACCTTTTCAATTTCTTCTGTACTTTGTAATATTCGTGCATATACAACTATGACGGATATATTGAAAGACTTTCCTTTCATTTTAACAACCAGAATTCTTTCAGATAGTTGCCAGCATCCCAAAACACATTTCTTCATGTCTTCGTCTAATATCAGTCCTACTCCTCTTTCATTTTTCCCTCCACCTGCATATATGATCCTGTGTTGGAGAGGGGAATTAACAGGAGATAACTGATAACTGATATCCATTAAACACGTAGAACTAGAACAGTCTACCCCAGCAAGCGAAATAATGGGTTCAGTTCGACATTCCAACCACCTGAAGGGGGCCGGTGTGTACACCGCCCGAAACGTTGTGATAAATATGGTAACAAAGATGAGGACAATAGTCCGAATAATGTAAATAGCGTAAACATAAGTTGAGGAAATGATACAATTCTTTTATGTTGACATATTCACTGTTAAATTGTATGCCATTTCTCTTTAGTTAAATAGCAAAAACTGTTGAATGGGTCCTAGTCAGTTTTGTCACCAGTGATATTAGTTTTTCGTTGTGACTGGTAGAAGATTACACTTGAAAAAGTTAATGGAAAAAATTCGATTAGCCTCTTGTCCAGAATTATTTAATCCTATGAGCAAGAGTAGGTCCCCAGTGAGGATTTCGGTTGAACATTGAGACAGATCTGAACATTGAATTAATACTTTCAAAAGATCAAGGAGGGTTTGGTTTGTAGCAGAATATACAATAAAATATTTATGGGAATGTACTTGGATATTTTTTTCTTAAGTTTCAAATAATTATTTTTATTTGTAGAAAAGGAAAGAACGAAAGAGGGAATCACGGAAAAAAATGCCGTATGCAAATTTGAAGGAAATGTTAAAACATCCTGAACGTTTCCTTTTCTTTCTTTTTTGTTTTTTAAACAGAATGTTACCGTCGAGTTTGTTTTATTACCAACTGGTCTCAGTATGTACCAGGAATAGGGAAATTCACCCCCGATAAAGTGGATCCCACTCTTTGTACACACATCAATTTTGCATTTGCAAACATTCGAGGCAACAGACTTGTCCCTTTTGAATGGAATGACGAATCTACGCAGTGGAACAGAGGATTGTGAGTGTTTTATCAATTTAAAAAAAATTACATTTGTCGGAATGGGGGCCATTGCTGATTAACTGTAAAAAATATTGAAAATTCTGTCTGCGTTGTCGATGTTGAATATTTCATAATTTCTCGACTCGTGATACCACCCGACATCTCCCACGTTACTATTTTGGCGGGATACATGACTTTATAACAAAATGTCCCATGAACACGCCCTAGTCACCACCTATTTCTTCTCGTCCGCTCTGCTAAATAAGATAAAGTCATTGTCATTCATTTAAGGAAAAAAATGTCTTGGGTTGGAATTAGATTAAATTTTGCATAAAATAAGTTGAAAAGAAATGTGCTCGGTTTCATTTTTAGAACCTGGAACAGATTTCATTGAAAACAGGAAGACGTTTTATTGAAACACTGTCCGTGTACCCGTTTCTTAAGTTTTAACTGAACAAATTAAGGGTGCGTCTATCAATGAAATTTAATGGAATGGAAATTTTTGCAGGTGCTCAAAAATAAAAGCAGACATATAATAAGCAATTCCTAACAATTAAGAGCAAAAAAGAAACAATTCATAGCAAAAAGAATGATAACAAAAATATATATTTGGTTTTGTCTAGATCTGATGAACTAGGATCGATAAACCGACTTAGATGTTTGGTTATATGATTAATATTTCTGTATTAAATGGCTATATTTCCTTATTACCAATTTACGGTAATATCTATTTTTTGTTATGAATTGTTTCTTTTTTATATGAATTGTTTCTTTTTTTATATGAATTTTTTCTTACGAATTGATTCTTTTTTCTTACGAATTGCTTTTTAATCTCTGTCTTTATTGCATTAATAAAATTTAATGTATGTAGTCTTTTGCAAGATGTCTGATGTTCTTTTCATTACATTCTTACTACAAACTTTTTCAATAAAAAATATCGAAAAATTAAAGTTCTTTTAGTAAAATATATTTCTATTAGGTTAAACCCTAAACATCTGCATAAAAAAGAGAATTGTTTTCATAGGAATTGTAGCTAACATTATTATTGGTTTGGTGCATAATTATTAGACGTTTTTAAACAATATTTATTATGAAAAAAGAAACATAACAATTCAACAGTAATATTTTTAAATGAGTATGATTACCGACACGCATTTGTATAATCTGAAAATAAAATAATATTTTTATTAAAAAAGTAAACAAATCAGTAATTCTATTAACAAATAACTCGCCTACCAAAACGCCTGATAATTATGCACAAAACCAATAATATTTGAACTTATATTGTAATTTTTGTTGTTGCTATACAACGTTTTGTTCTGAAGGCATAATGTCTAAAACCTTGTGATAGCAACAACAACAATGAGAATATTCGTCTGGATGCAATAAATGTAAATAATGATAACTCCGCACTCCAGACATTCCCATAGAAAAATGTCGGCATCACCAACCTAAATTTAAACATAAACATAAATGTTTCCGATTATATAATATAGTGGTGGTGGGGGATGACATATTTGGATGGGGGTGACATAGTTAAAGGGCGACATAGTTAGGAGTAACATAGTGGGGGTTCACATAGTACTAAACAATATTTTTAAAGATTATTAACTATTGGATGATTTTAAAAGAATATGAATTTTAAATTGTATTTTACCACTGGAGCCTCGTCCTGAGTATGACGATAAACTACATCCGCGTCCTGGGTAAGACGATAAACTACACCCGACAGGAAGGCCTCTGATCAGGAGGGTTTGAGGAGCGTGGAACCACCTCTTAATTGCTGGTATTCCCAGGTCCACCCTGACCTGAGGTGGTAGCATGGGAAAATAGTTAACACCCAAACTTGTGGAAAAATAGTTTTTATTACCAGAAATACTTTGTAATAAAAAAAAATATTACCAGCAATAATTTTTTAAGGAAAAATTATTATCAGCAATAATTAAAAAACAAAATACCAGCAATAAAAACAGCGATACATTCTTTGAAAAAAACATGACCAGCTATAGATTTCTTCAAGAAAAAAATATTCCCAGAAATAGATTTTTGAAGAAAAACATATTACCAGCAATAAAAAATTAGTCGGCATTAAATAACCGATTGAGGTTGATATGCTGCAAACCAAACCAAGCCAAACCACTGGAGCCCGGTTAAATTTACTCTGGTATTTATGCCACTGAAAAATTGTGAATTTTATAAGTAGCAAAATTAAAATTAGTATACACTATTTAGAAATGGTTGCAAATTAACTTTTTTCTTCACAAATTGGGTCTCTCTAATCTAATCGATAAATTGGATTAAAACTTAGATTAAAATATGATGAGCTTTCTGATCGTCAAATTCGTTAGTCTAACAATCGAAAAAGTATTTTTCTGAAATATGTAAAGCGGTTAACTTACACGTAACATGTAACGCAGATAAGAAAAACTATCACCAACTGAACCAAAAGTCGGTCATCCAAAGAATGTGATACTGAGTATGTGACAGTCTCGCAGAAAATCAAAGGATTGAACCGAACAAGTACTGCATGATATTCCATCAAGATAATGCTAGACTACACGTTTCTTTGGAAACCAGGCATATAATTATTATATTTTGTCTGGGAAGTTTAAAGTCATACACTGTATTCCCCAGACGTTTCACCTATGTACTATGACTTACAGATTCCCCTTAATTTAATAAATTTAGATTCCCAGAGAGACTGTAAAAGGAATCTTAAACAATTTTTATTCAGGAAAATATTCTGAAAAGATAGATTTATGAATTTGCTTAAATGAAACTCGAAAGAAGAAAAGGTAAAATATTTGATCAAATAAAGTTATGTCGAAAAATGTTCTTATTTTTAATTAACAAACACATATTAATGCAGTCAATCATATTTAAAAAAAAAAAAATGATTCCGTTTTCTAAATCCTTTTCTTTAAATTATGGCTTTATTTTTAAATCCTTTTCTTTTCATTATGGCTCCTTTTCTAAAGCATTTTATTTTCATTGTGGCTCCTTTTCTAAATCCTTTTATTTTCATTATGACTTCTTTTCCGTAGGTACGAACAGACAACAAATCTAAAGAAGGTTCAACCATCTTTAAAAGTCTTGTTGTCTGTCGGCGGTTGGACGATGGCTTCTTCCCCATTCACCGCAATAGTTTCGACGGCTAGAAACAGAAAAAAGTTCATCCGACAGTCTATTAAATTCTTGCGTAAACACAATTTCGATGGTTTGGATTTAGATTGGGAATATCCAGCAAACAGAGGGAGCCCACCAGAAGACAAACACAGATTTACTCACTTGGTGCAGGTAGGACAAGAGAGATTCTCATTTATTCTTCCCAGTCAGATTATTCATTGTAAAGAGAAAATAATAGATGAAAGTCTCGCAATCTAGTGAGTTTGATCCTTACCGAGTAGTCCATGGTTGGTCAATTAGAGTATGTCTAATTTGACTAGATTTGAAGAAATATATCGATGCTGAATCAATAGTTGACGATAGAGCCACGGTAAAAGCCAGGGTTTCAAAGTATGATTACCAAGGACAGTAAAGTAGTGCCTCTCTCAAGATATTTTTAAAAACTCCAAAGTCTGTTCAGGATGTAGGCGATCAGGAATCTCTATAAATGTATTTTCATTATTATTTGTGAATTGCTCTGCGCATTCTTGAGGAAAACGGTTGTTTCCGGTTGCCTTTGTCACGGCAAGGAATAAAGAGTTTCCGCCTTTCGGATTACCCCTCAAATCTAGAGAGTCCTGTTTACTTACTATTGTCACCTTTATCCATTATAACCCTGACTCATATTACCTGTATCCTCATATTAACTTCATCCAACCAAAACCTGGCTCATGTTACATTTATCCACCGCATACATGCCACATTTTAACCTAATCTACACTAACTCTGGTTTATGTTATCTTTATCCACGATAATCAGGCATTTATTCAGCCATAACCTTGACTTATATTACATTTACCCATCCTAAACACGTCTCATGTCAATTCGCTCAACCTAAATCTTCCCAGATTTTATTTATCCAGCATAACCGCGTCTCATATTAATTTATCTATCCTTAACCTGCCACAGGTTACCTTTATTTAGCCTAACCCTGCCTCATGTCATCTTTATCCACCCTAACCCTGCCTCATGTTACCTTTATCCACCCTGACCCTGCTTCACGTTCTTACCCTTATCCACCCTAGCCCTGCTTCCCGTTACATTTATCCACCCTAACTCTGTCTCATGTTACGTTCATCCACCCTGACCCTGCCTCATGTTGTTACCCTTATCCACCCTAACCCTGCCTCCCGTTACATTTATCCGCCCTAACTCTGCCTCATGTTACGCTTATCTACCCTGACTCTGCCACGTGTTAATTTTATCAGACTTAACACTGCCTCATGTTACTTTTATCCACCCTGACCCTGCCACATGTTACCTTTATTCACCCTAGCCCTGTTCATTTTAACATAATCCACAGTAACTCTACCTCATATTATCTTTATCCATCATAAGTTTGACTCATGTTACCTGTACCCATCCTAAACACGTCTCATGTTAATTTCATCAACTTACATCTGCCCAGGTTATATTTATTCAACATAACCCTGTCGTATATTAATTTATCCGTATTTAACCTGCCTCATGTTACCTTTATCCAATCTAGCAGTGCCTCATGTTACCTTTAACTACCCTAACCCTGCTTCATGCTATCTTTATCCACCCTAACCCTGACCCACGTTACCTGTATCCCCCTAGCCTGACTCGTGTTACCTTTATCCAACCTAACCTTATCTCATGTTTACTTTATAAGTATTAAGCTTAGACTGGCAAAAGGGTACAATAAGAGAGAATCTAAAGAGGACTGAATTAATTAATCGCTATGCAATCTGCGCTTGTTAGCGCTATGGTAGGCACTCATATCTCGAAGTTTATTATGTGAAAAGCTTCAAACATGGTTGATCCTTTTTACAAGTGTAACATTTTCTTTTGGTTGACTTAACAATTTCCCGACATGATACAGGACAACACTATAAGATTTTCTTTTAAATTTACCATTTCCTTCGTCGTATCTGTAATAGTTATTGTAGACATTTGGAAATGCTTTGTACCACTTTTGTATGTATTATAGACATATTTTATTAGATTTTCATGTCAGTATTATGCATCAGTAATGGAAGCAGTTAAACATTTCAAACATTTAATCATTTTTTAATTTTGTCAGGAATTAAGAGATGCCTTTGAACAGGAAGCTTTCGAAACAGGGAAACCTCGATTACTGTTGACATCTGCAGTTGCCGCAGGAAGACATATCATTGATACTGCCTATGAGGTGCGCCCCTTGTCCGAGTAGGTGCATTCTTCTTCTTCTTCTTCTTCTTCTTCTTCTTCATTATTATTATTATTATTATTATTATTATTATTATTATTATTATTATTTCCTTTCATTTTTGTTGTATACACATTTCCTTTCGGGTCCCAACCAGTGACCCAAGTTCATACACATTTAGCATAGATAAAGTTCTTCGTAATGTGTGAGCTGTACTTGTGAGTACGATTTTTTTTGTATTTCTTTAAGGCATGGACTATCAGGAATCCTTTTAATAAGTCTAACAGAACCTTTTTTAATCAATCCGAGGGATACAACTACAAATGGAATTAGTGATATTCTCATGTACTACATTTTTGAGATTTCCACTTCAAGATTCATATATTTTGATAGTTTTTTGAAGATCTTCAACGATACATTACAATCTGCAGAGACTGCTATGTCAATAAGAAGGCACATTTTGTTTTTGCGGTCTCTAATCTCTGGGCGATTAGCTTTGATTGTTCTGTCTGTGTGTATTGTAAAGTCCCATAATATTGTTACAGGTTCTATCTCCATAACCGGGTCTTGGTGATGTTTATACTAATTTCTTTCCGTAAGTGTTGCAGATTTTCCAGTGCAGATATTGGTCAACTATTTCATGCCGAGTTTTATATTCACTGGGTGCCAATGCCGCACAACCTGATACAAGATGGTCAATTTTTTCTGGATATTTAGCACAAAATCTGCATTTTGGGCTAAGTTTTCAGTTTGTGTGCTTGGTAATTTCTAGTTAGCAAGCATGGATCCTGTGCAACCAGAACAAAACCTCCGGTTTCAACTTTTAACCCTGCACTAAGTAGCCACTCGTGGGTACGGAGTTTTCTACATCGGCTTGTTTGGTACGGACAGAATATTATCCGTTAAGCGGTTTATCTTGCCATCGTTTCTGTACTTAGTCAGTTGCATTTACCTTTGCTTTCTTTTTTCAAGTATTTTGCAGCAGAAGTCGGTGTTTTATTTTTTACTTGCATATTATTATTATTATTATTATTATTATTATTATTATTATTATTATTATTTGTGTATGTTATGTTTCCTGCTTTGTATCCTGTAGAGTCGGGTCCAAACTATGATCCTTAGGTCGTATAGGATAATTTTCATTTAACTGATAGCGCTTTTCTCAGTATATGGGATGTTCCTAGTAAGGCGATTATCTGGGCAACTTGTATGTTGATGTTACCCAGGACACTGTTAGTAAAATTGTTCATTCCTTTTCTCACGAGGCCAAGAGATTCGATTACTATTGGTACAGTCTCAGTTTTAATTCCTCACATCTTGTTAATCTCGATCTCCAGGTCCTTGTATTTGGACAATTTCTCCATAGTTTTCATGGAGTTGTTTCTCTCAGATGGTACTTCTATGTCAATAAGCATACACTTCCTGAATTTCTTGTCTTTTATGAAATTATCATGCCTTATGGCTTTTATTTACCTGTCAATTCGAATTGGCATGTCCCAGGGATAGTTACGTCGTTATTTTGGGTAAATGTGTCTGGTTCATGCCCATAATATCTCTCAGTGGTTTCGATTATGTGCTTCTTGCATATCTTCCAGTGCATATATGTCGCTATCTTGTTATGTATTGTGGGTATATTATTATTATTATTATTATTATTATTATTATTATTATTATTATTTCCTTTCATTTCTGGTGTGTACTCATTTCTTTCCTCGTCCCGACCAGCGACTTAAGGCCAGAAATGGCACCCGGAAATTTTTTACTGAGCAATTTTGGAAAAAAAATCAAAGCCCTTCGTAAGGTGTGGGCTGTACACGTGAAAACAATTTTTTGTATTTCGTTAAGGCATGGGCTACCAGGAATCCCTTCAGTGAGTCTATTGGAATGTTTTCCAATCAATCTGAGGGCTCCAACTACGACAGAAATTGCTGATGTTCCCATGTGCTACATCTTTTAGATTTCGATTTCAAGGTTCTTGAATTTTGATAGCTTTTTGAAGATCTTCAAAGATATATTGCAGTCTGCAGGGACTGGCATTTCAATAAAGAGGCTACTTTTTTGTTTGCAGTGTCTAATCATGAACTCATAGCAATTAACTTTGATTGTTATGTTTGTGCGTATTGTAAAGTCCCATAAAATTGTTATAGGTCATGTCTCCGTAACCGGGTATTATTATTATTTTTATTTTCTTTGATTTCTGGCGTTTACACATTTCTTTCCGGGTCCCGCCCAGGGACCTAAGGTTAGAAATGGCATCATGACACTTTCCACTGACAAAAAAAAAAAAAAAAAAAAATTACATAGATAAAGCCCTTCGTAAAGTGTGGGCTGTACTTGTCAGAACAATTTTTTGTATCTCCTTGAGGCATGGACTTCCAGGAATCCCTTCAATTAGTCTACTGCAATCTTTTCCAACCAGTCCTAGGGCTCCATCTACAACAGGGATTGTTGATGTTCCCATATGCCACATTTTCGAGATTTCTATTTCAAGGTCCTTGTATTTTGACAGCTTTTTGAATATCTTCAAAGATACATTGCAGTCAGCAGGGACTGCCATATCAATAAGGAGGCACCGTTTTTGTTTATGGTCTTTAATAACAATATCTGGGAGGTTGGCCTTGATTGTTCTGTCAGTGTGTATTGTGTAATCCCATAGAATTGTAACAGGTCCTATCTCCGTAACCGTAACTTCAGTTTCCTTCCCATAGAAGTTGCAGATTTTCCAGTGCAGATATTGGCCCACTCTGTCATGTCGGGTTTTATATTCAGTGGGTGCCAACATCGTGCAACCTGATACAAGATGATCAATCGTTTCTAGATATTTATCACAGAATCTGCATTTTGGGCTGACACAATATTTTAGTATATGTGCTTGATAATTCCTAGTTAGCAAGCATTGGTCCTGCGCAGCAAGGATAAAACCTTCAGTTTCCGCTTTCAACCCTGCACTGCGTAGCCACTGATGGGTACGGGTTTTGTCTACATCAGCTTGTTTGGTACGGGCAGAGTATTGGCCATGAAGCGGTTTATCTTGCCATCGCTTCTGTATCTGGTGGGTTGCATTCGTCTTTGCTGTCTTTTTTTAAAGTATTTTGCAGTTTCAGCCGGTGTATTGTGCTGTAGTTGCATCTCTACGCCCATTTGAAACACCATTTGGAATTTGTTGGCTTCTTTCATTACGGAGTAAAGACGCTTACTACTTTCATGTTCCTTGACGCATACCATCATCCAGTCTTCTGTAGTTTCCAAGTATCTTTGGAGGCCAATTGTTGTAGTTTTGTAGGTCAGTTCTATTTGAACTAATCCTCTGCCTCCTTCGGATCTGGGCACAGACGATCAACATCAGCTTTGGGATGATGCATGCGATAGCAAGTGAGATTATTATTATTATTATTATTATTATTATTATGTTGACATTGCGCATTGACGTAATCAATGATATTTCAGTTCTTGAATCACGGGGTCAACATGATTCCTCGCAACTCTAGAACCTTTCGGAGAATCCTCGAAGAGTAAATAAAAGTAATAATAATAATAATAATAATAATAATAATAATAATAATAATTATCAATCGTGGCTATATTTATATAATTACATTATTTATATTTTCTGCATGAGGAATTTTGGTTTTATCTAGACACTTAACTCTAATGTTGCATTAACGAAATAATTTTAAATTTTAAATCATTAAATGTTAAAATATATAAAGAAAGCTTTTCTTTTATCTTCCACCAATGCCTTGTGTGTTGTGTTCCAGTTACTTAAATATATAAACAAATCCCTCAAAACTTGCATGTTTATGACTCAGACTTTCACAGATTATAGCATTCCTTTTCTCTCAGGTTGCCCGTACCAAGATTCGTGGTGAAGAGATTGAATTTAACTTCTTTTGGTGGGATCTTCGTATTTCTGGCAGGAACAGTTTTTGTGGCATGCTGGGAATATTTTATTATTTTAATTTAATTTATTTTATACAACGTTTACATATTATTGTTTTATCTTATTTATAATTTTCATTATTATTAATATTTCATATTTTATTTATTTATAATAATAATATTATCCCTACATCTTTATTTCCTTCTGTTCCCTTTTCGAATTGTCCCTGCGACTCGTTTCTCTTGCTATATTATGGTCTTCTTGAGTCTGCAGCTACATTTGCCAATGCCTGTAGTAATCGACTTAATTCAGTGTTGCTTTTAGTTTCCATAAAGGAAGCAGGATATTATTATTATTATTATTGAATTACGGCCATATCACTTTGAAACACCGGTTAACATACGAGCACCGAAGTTAAGCAACGTTTAGTCTGATCAATAACTAGACGAGTGACCGATTGGGAATACTGCTGTTGTAAGCTTCGATATGTTGGTAGTGTAATAGATAATGACTTTTTGAAATCGGAGAGCCGAGTCCAAATTCCATTCGGTTTCATTACAATTACTTATGCGCCAAAACTATTGGAAAAGGCAGGAATCCACAAGGCACAGGCGTTGGTTAGATCCAGTGACAGGACCCAAAAGAGTGTGAGTTCAATATCCGGTTAAGGCAGTGGAGAACTTGGAGAGGGGAATTAACAGGAGATAACTGATAAATGACATCCATTAAACATGGCACGTGGGACTAGAAGAGTCTACACCAGTGAGCAAAATAAAGGGTTCAGTTCGACATTCCAACCACCTGAAGAAAGCCGGAGCGTACAACGGCCGAAACGTTGTAATAAATATGGCGGCAAAGATGAGGACAATAGTTCGAATAATGTAAATAGTGTACATAATACCTCATCTCAGAAATATAGACAGATACTGATGAATCCACTTGTCCTCCCCACAAGCTATAGATTAATTAGTCAGACTTTCTATCAGTAAATTATTATTATTATCTCCCCCGAAAATTCTTACAATCTAAAAATATTTTCTGGCTTTAAGCAACCTACAAAAGGTTGATATGCCTTAAAAAAGATAAATCAATATTATTATTAAATTTGAAAGAGCTTTTTTATTCCAAAATTCACCCAGAGCAAGGCTCAATAGCCATTCAAGTTAAAGGGTTATCGTTAAAATGATAATGATGAATGAAATGTTTGATATGAATGTAAAAATAAGTTGTAGGAAGCGAATATTTTGATGATCTGGAAGATAGATAACAATTGACGTTGACTCGCTCTTGATGAGATTAATATTATAAATTACCACGAAAAATGGAAACTTCTGAGGTTATTTATGTTTACTTCACTCTAATTTACTTAGGAAAGGCACGAGATATCATGATTGTTGATGATTGTTCCAACAATTATCTGGCTTACCCAAGATCAGTGAAAAAAATGCTACATCAACTGTCAACCATGAGAGGAAACATTTTTATAATATTTTAATTATAGATGATGGTATTGCTTTGTTATTTTTAAATTACGTTTTAATATTATTAATTAATATTATTAATATTATCATTATTGCTTTGTACCATATGAAATACCGTTTATTTAGCAGCTGAAAACTTTATTTTCAGTAAAAAGAAACATAGCGTTTCTCTTTTAGGTAAATCTATATCAAATCGGTGTGGTTTCCTGTAGAGCCCTCCCCTTGGTTAGGCTAGACAAGCTTTGTGTACCTATTTATGTGAATAAGTGTTGTTCCTGGCCTGCTGCAGGCTACATATTTGGTTATGGTCCAAGTTGAGATTCCCAACCTCCCCAGTTTGTTTTGCCTCCCCCCTTTCATCTCGACTGGGTCAGCTTTATATATTTCCCATGTCCGTATGTATTTTCTCCTTTCCCTCTTCCTTAGAAAGAGAGCCTCTTGATTTTGTACAATGGGTAGAATACACCGATCTCTCCTTTTTTGAGGTTTGAACTGGTTCTACTAACATCAGTTATGTTTAGTTTGCTCCCTTTTCTCTCATAAATCATCCATTAATTTTTATGTATACATTTTTATAATCATCAGATTTTTATGTCATGGGGTACTTTTTTTCGGTCCCTCTGAGAGTATGAGGTATTATGGTATATGGGGGATTGATTAGTGATGGAAGAGTTTTTGTGGTGAAAACGCAAATTGTAAACTAGTGAATAGATCGTGAATCGGATTAGCTAGGTATAAGATAGTTAGTGAAGACCAGCCTCAACCCTTTCCCCGTTTTCGGTCTTGTGCCATAATTGTATTTTTAATACAATAAATATAAAAAAGAAATATGACGTCTAACTTTTTCATAAATGTTTATAATATCTGCTGTAAACAGCTGTTTTGTTTGATCAATGATTAAAAATGGCTTTAAGCAAATAAATTCTTTAAACATTAAGAATACTTATACCAAAGAGTAAAACCACACCCTTGAAGAATTTAAACAGCAAAAATTACTAGTACTTGAGAAAATATAAAGCTAATTTACCACACAACCAAAATAGCAAAGTTTGGAAAGAACATATTTATTTAATAGTAATTTTAAAATATGAAAATTTTATTTGGTAGTTAAAATATACGGGTTTTATATATGTATGTAAAAAATGAAAATTTTAAAATTATATATATGAATGGGCAATTTTCATATTTTCATTTTTTAAAAGTTATATAATTAAAGGGAGATTACTTGTTCTTATTAAAACATGAATATATTTATTTAATAGTAATAAATTAAAAACAGAACGTAATTAGCATTAAAAATAACTTAATTAATTAAAAATTATGAATTTAAAAATTAAAAATAAACAAAAATAAAATTAAAATAAAAAACTGAAAAATTAAATTTAAGAATTAATTTTTTTTAAAACATTCGTCTGGATCAACATATTTAAGCAGATATCTATTTTTATGCCTACATGCAATCATAAATTCATTTTCTCGTTTAATAAGTTAGAGTTATTTACGTGTTTTAAGATAACCAGATTTTCAGTAAGACATCAATTGCATTTATTTCCTTTACCTTTATAAGCCTTAGCCCTAGATATAATTTCCCAGGTGATTGATGGTGAGATGCCATCATTCTTTAATTGCCATAAATATTCAGGGAGAGCAGTATTGTTTTTGTATTTTTAATTATTTAAGGTCATTCTGTTATGGTAAAAAAGAAATTTCTAAGGATTTTCCGTGGAACCAAAATAAAATTTAGCATCATTACCGGAATGTATGTTTGCTTGGTATATAATATTATCAGTCATACACTGACCGTTTAAGGGACAGATTGTATTTTTACGGGATTTGCTTTTATTTTTAGAAAAATTTACGTTTGTTGGAAATATGTACGATGTGAATATTTACGTTGTCTTTGTTGGGTATATATATATATATATATATATATATATATATATATATATAGATATATATATATATATATAGAGAGAGAGAGAATTAATGTAAGTAAAAGTTTTGTCGCTTAGCTGATCATGTTAACTTCAGCATCCCGACTCTAGAGTTTCGTATCGGACACTCCAGGAATCACTCCGTCTACTCAGGACTATCGGCAATTGAATTGACTGCTTGTACTTCTAGATTTTTCTTTTTGCTTTTTTTCATAGTGTATGTGTACGTGCGTGCGTGCATGTGTGAGTGCGCGCACGTGTACATTCATCGCGTATGTGGGTATGTGTAGAATGTCGTCGTTATTTGTTCTTTTGGTCGTTTCTTTCACTGTACACCCACTCCTTAATCTTTTCTTTTTCCTCTTTTCTTTAAATTGTAGTCATTTTGACTGCCGGTTTTATACACTCACACACACATAAACACACACATTAATGGCGAAGTCACTTCGCTAACAGATTAAATAAGGCATTAACTCACTAATCACTCGTTGAATGACGCGATCCTTGTTTTAAAAACTGGGTGTGTCTGATAATCGCAAAAGCGTGAAACCCAGCGTTACGAAAAACTCATATCCATACAACGGAATATGTTAGCTCTATCACTGATATTGAGCACTTTCCAATAAGTACCGCGAATATATATATATATATATATATATATATATATATATATATATATATATATATATATGGTTCCATTATGCGTAAACTCAAGGTTTTTTACTTAATGCCCAAGCTGTGGTATCAGTCATACATTTCTGTTTGAGGTTTTCTAGTAGGTCAGGTTTCCAGATTACATTCATTTTATTCAAGCCGGCCGAAGGCTTAATCTATGCGAACTTTCACTTGAATTTATTTCGCTTCCTAGGTATTTAAAAGATCCGACAGATTTTATTGATTTTCCTTGAGACAGATTGTATTGCATCTTGCTGGTTGAAGCTTATAGAGTTATAGAGCCATTGACATAGAGTCCAGCATCATAAGCAGTATTTTCTAGATGATGTAGAAGAACTGTGATATTGGTAATGGTATTTGCATTGATAGCTTTGTTCATCTGCATAATAAATATACTTTAACTTAAAAGTTTTCTGGAATAATTTGAGTCATTTTCCACAATATTGTCTCAATTACTTAATGTTATATGTATGGACACGTCCTTTGAAGAATTTCCCCGCCCCCAAAAAAAAGAAAAAAAAGTATTTTTCTGAAATATACAAAAAGAATAGCAAAAATGATTAATGAATGTCCGCTTCTGTTACTGAGAGAAGTAGGTAAACACTTAATAGATGGGAGATTAGAAAATAAAACCAATGAAATATTTTCAAATACAATCACGCTCATTATATGATGATGTCCTAGAATTTCACATTCAAAATATCCAATCCTATAATCAGTTCATTTTTAGGACTTTTGTCACTAACACAGTATCATTAGATAGGGGCTGAAAGAAGAATGGTGCTTCTGCATAAGTCACCTTCTATCTATCTATCTATCTATCTATCTATCTATCTATCTATCTCAGTATATATTGATTTGGTTTGATTTGTTTTACGGCATATCAGCTTCAATGGGTTATTTAATGCCGACAAGATTTGTATTGCTACTAATATTTTTTATCTCTCTATCTATCTATCTATCTATCTATCTACATAAAAGCTGTCTGTGTGCCATCTGTGGAGATAAACTTCAAGATAGGGCATCTAACGTAAACCTGTTTAACAGGTGTAATATTTGAGGAATCGAGACTTTACTCATAGAGTCTCAGTTATGGTGAACTGGTCTTGTCTAAATCGTCTTCAAGAAGTGAGAGCAAGATCTAAAAGGTCAGCTAATCTAGCAGTGATTTCGTCCCACAATCCTTACTCTTGCTCCATATGCAGCCTCTTTTGTAAATCACTAGCGGGTCTTAAGTGCCACTTAAGATTATCGCACAAAATTTCATAACTGAATCAATTGTCAGATCCTCATACGTCGAAACCGACGGGGGAGTTCATTACATATATATTCTCGCCATTTTGAACTTTATAAATATGTCATTCGTCTGTGCATTGAATATTGATGCCACATCTGGTCTGGTGCTTTTGTTATGTGAAACTCTAGACAATATCCAAAGAGGAATATACAATGTTATCGGTCCTGGCCTGGCATCTCGGCTTCAGTCTTTTCCCACAGCCGTAAAGTAGCTTGCCTATGTGTTTTTTTAAAAAAATATTTTCATGATAATTTTTCTGTTTAGCTTTCCTCTTTGGTACCTTGAATTCACGAATTTAAGCGCAGTACTATATTGTCAGCTAGTCTCCATCATTTCACTGTTGAAATGGCCAGTTGCAACCGTAAGTTATACTGTAATAGTTTCTTCTCTCGCACTTCACACTTTCAGGCTTCTTGCTCTCCTGTAAACTAGGTTCATCAAACATTTAAATGCGACATTAATCGTCGTCACCTGCCTCCTTGAATCATGTTCTTTTATTGTCCTCTCTAGTCAAGAAAGTTCTCTCGTTTCTTTCACTCTCAGTAACCCCTTTGCATCTTAGTGACTTTCATCGCTTTACTGGGGTGAAATGATTACAAAAAAAGTAAATATATTTATATTTGAAACTAGGGTTGTAGTAAAAATGATTTATTTTTATTATCCGTTTACTTTGGTTTGATTCGTGTATGTAATTAATATTTTTTTCTTTTCCCGAATATAAACCATCAAAACAACAAAAAATGGATGACTGAAAACAAAACCATGGAAACCGAATATAAAAATGATGGCCATAATGATGGCAACGATTACCATGACCCTTTCGTCTTTTTGCGAATTCAGAGCGTTGGATTTTATCACTATAATGACATATGATTTACACGGAGCATGGGAAAAGCATACTGGGAGCAATGCTCCCCTTTACGCTCGAGATGAGGACAGAGGAAAAGATCGACAATTGAATGTGGTAAGAAATTTTGACTCACATAAAAAAAATGACTTAGTGTGTATGTACGTGTGTGTTTAGTAATAGTGATTTTCTAAGCCCGGCTTAGATGTGGCACAAGGCCGAAAGTATGGGGCACCCAGTGAGGATCGAACTCACTACTCACTCGTAATTGATCTAGCAACACAAGCTTTCTAACCATTACATCATGTCGAGGTGCCCTGTGTGTTTAGTAATATTAATACGTTCAATTCCTTCAGGCGTCAGTATTAGAAGTGCGAGCCCAGTAAATCAGGGTTTCAATGCAAGTAGATTTCTCCCATCTTGGACAATAACGCAACACAATTCCTATTTAACCATTTCTCCTCATTTAAACTTCTACAGATTATTAATATATGTCTATAGGGTACTTGTTGTAGTGTACCGGCTTGTATCGCAGATCAGATAATACCAGAGATTGACCTCCATTTATTGCCGGCATCACTGATTTATGATTGGACAGCGACCAATATTTGAGTCCAGATAAGAGCTAAGCTTACGAATAATGATTTTCAAAACCGAAATTTGGTCCTTCTCCCCTGAAGGGGCACCACACTACATGCTGTTTCCTTTCACATAGCCTACTAATCTAAGCTTTTTAAAATTCATACGTTAAGCTTCTGCGAATTTATTAAAAAATTAACAAAACAAAACGTGCAATTCCAATGAAAACAAATAAATAATTTCGTGTATTAATGTTAACCCTATACACGACTAAAGAGTCACTTGAGCCAGAGGGTTACTGAAGAAGTTTGTTGCGTGAGTGGTAAGAAGTGCAGTTTATGAGACAAACGCCCTCTCTAGTGATAAAAAAGCATCTACACCCTTGTGCAAATTAATTGAGACAGCCGCTTTAGTTTCCTTTCTTTCACCATACGGTCAGTTTTAGACTCATTGGAGTGACAGGGTGTAAGCGATTTTTATTATTTTCTTCACATTAGATCATTTGCAGTGGTGTGCAGTAATATGAATCTATTCTTGGCGTGTATACTGAAATTTATTTGGCTTAAAAAATATTTCGTCATCCGCGATTGCGTCAGATTTACATCACGCCCATACACTATAGTCCAGACAGTCAATTAGTTGTTCTACGGCCATTGTCTGCGATGGTCATTACTCCAAGGAAACGTACGTAAATTATAACCCTTTACGAACACATTGGGAAACCTTACCAGTGAGTAAATCAAAGTACTATAGACTGACCCGGAAAATCTGGTGATTTAAATCCAGCCGAGAATCTGTGGTCAATCTGCAAGGAACGAGTTCGTGTAATGCACTTACAAAGTACTAACATGTGCACTGGGTCATGTTTCATTGGAAAAATACAAAAAAACCTAAATAATAACGGAATTATTCTTTTTGTTTCAATTAATTTGCCCAAGGGTGTGTGTGTGTGTGTGTATATATATATATATATATATATATATATATATATATATATATATATATATATATATCGTTAAATATGGAATACAAGGAAGATTTAATTATATTTGTATTTAGTTTTTACAGTACCCTTACGATTTTTTCCGTTTGGTAGGAGCAGCGATGTACAAAAATATAATTTTACACACACACAGACAAGCGATGGTGTTGAATCTATCTATCTATCTATATATATATATATATATATATATATATATATATATATATATATATATATATATATTACTTCAAACTTCAAAAAGCGGGTGGGGACAAAAGATCGTTTTGGCTTAAATGATTTTTCAAAGGCAATAATAGTTAAATATTTCTCTATATATTTATTTAACCACATATGTGCCATTCAGCTTTCCTACCTTTCGTCATATTTGTAACGGCTTTATGACTCTCTCCTCCCTGGATTTGGCATATTTTTACGTGATGAACCGGCCTAAGTGTGTTTCTCACATAATTTAAGTTCTTTTAATTAAGAGAATTCTTCTTGGATTTAAATATATGGTAATCCGAAGGTACATGGTCAGGCGAGAAAGTTGTGTGTTGTAGACATCACAGCCAAGCTTTACCAATTTATTCCGGGAGGTCTAGTGTTCCTACAACCAAGCCGCCAATCTGCCACTAGGTGGCATGCCTCTAGCGTTTACCGTTGGTGGCCCGCCGGCGTGTTCGTCTCGGCAATGTTACCACTGGCGGACCGTTAGAGGCCGACTGGTGGACTGCCAGTAGCTGCCACCAGGGGACCGCTGGCTTTGCTATTGGCGGCCGGTCAGCGGTCCACTAATTGCTTGCGTGTAGGGATTGACGACACTCATTTTGGCTAGACAATTCCGGTTGAATTTCATCGTTTCATGCCTTTATTCGCTCTAAAAGTGTCGTTTCGTTGCGTTTGAGCGGAGAATAGCAAAGGGAAATGTGGTGCGTTAAATTAATTCTTTTCCCGAAAAATCGTGATACCCCACACAAAACACAAAATCATAGTTATTTACATATCCAAGTAGTTTCAAGTACCTTCCAGTCAGATATGTGGAGTATATCTGCGATGTCCCGTGTCGTGTGACCTGCATTTCTTTTATCAGCGTTTCGATTTGTTCATCACCAACAACTATTGGCCGACTTCAGTGGTTCCCAAACAGTGCGGCACGCCTCATAGGTGCGGCTGAAGAGGATAACAAGTGGGACAGAATGATTGTAAGGCAATCAAAGTTTTAGAAACAGTTTCAAATAAATTTATATGCCCAAAATAAATATGATTTCAAAGTTTAAAATATTATTATGGATTAATTGTAATTGCATGCATGGGTCCCAGTATAAAGTTATAAATAATTACTGATCGATTTTATCATTGTGATAATTTTACATTATATCAAGTATTATTAATTAGGGTTCGCAAATTAGAGGAGAGAGTTATCAATGATAATGTTCAGACTTTGAATCCGCTTTATCTCACTTTAATCCTCTCTGATTTTTTTTTTATTTTTAAATGTACTTTTTCTTTAATTTTTTTTTAAATTTGGTGAATCGCGAGCAAATTTTCATTCTGAAAAATGCTTCACAAAGAAAAAGTGTTTTGGAAACTATTGGCCTACTTGAATGTTCTCGGGTTTCCAGATTAAAATTTCCACTTCCGAACCTTGCGAACCACTTGCAAATACTAGTCTCAGCTATGGTACCATCTACATAAACGGCACATATCATTTTCGCTGTTGCAGCGTATTTTACTTTTCGAAAATAAAACAGCATCAAATGACTAAAATGTATTTCATTTTACACCATTTCAACTTTTATCGTAATAATGTTTAAAATTCGCAATCATTACACGAATTCAGAAAAGACGCGCTGAAATGTAGGATATGTATATATGTCAGAAATTTCAGTGTGAAACGAAATCACGTACTCAAACGAAATCACGTACTCAAATGACAGTTATTGAAAAACAATATTTTAATGATTTAGCGTGTCAGATATGATACATATGAATATAAAAGAAACAAGTTTCATATTTATTATATCACCATGGACTAAAACATTCATACACTGAATGTCTGTTGATGCGAAAGACATTGTGATTCCGACATAAATTTGCCATTCTGAGAATTAACTAAAATTCCACTTCAGTATTACATTTTTTTTACAAGATTCTCCTACTTGACTATTTTCGCCTACTGATGTCGTCGTAAAAACCGCCCAAGTACATGATCAGAATTTCAGAAGTTATATCTTTAGTATCATGTCATTACTATCCAAGTTACTCTGATGTCGTTATGGACACGTGGAATGGTTAGAACGTCCGTATTCTGACCATGAGACCCAGGTTCGAATCTCACCATGTGTTGAAGTTGAGACTTTCTGGTATTATCGGGTCGATCCCAACGTACGGCATCTTTGGAAAATGGGTTGAAATTGCTCATGAGTGAAATTGGGTAGACACGAGCGTGATAGCACGAGGGCTAGATAACACGCTCTTTCTCAAGTCTGCTCAGCATAGTTACAGTATAGACCACAGGTGGACTCTATGGGTGCTAAATAAACTTGCCAACGAGCAAGCGTTTGCAATACAGGTATCCTCGAATACTCTGATATTGTGGAATTTTTCAACATTGTTTACACCTTATAATAAGCTAGATTACGTACTTTCATTTGAAATAGATTCCCTTTTTTGTTAGCCCCGTTAATACATTCCATCATTTGTTAGTCCGGTTTTCAGTCTTCAGGAATGCTTTGAATGTTATGTGTGCATATTTTCATGTTTTTGTGGTTTAATGTCTAACCGTTTGTCATGTTTAGATAGTGTTATTAAGTGCGTAGCCTAATAATGAAAAAGTTATTCTACACAAGAAATATTTATTTTAAACATCATATCCGTCAATTTGCATATTCTGCTCATACAGACCTCCATTAAGCATTATACAATAAACATTTCAAACCAGAATTATGCTTTTATCTGTGTCACTTATGACTTATTAATCCACTCTCATTTTTATATCAGAAATGCAACGTATATATTAAAGCTGACTAAAGAAGACAAGTATAATTTTGTCCATATTTCAATGTTTATTTCTATCATATTAAGAAATGTTTTTAAATATGTGTCATTTAACAAAACCCGCACATCTTTAAATACTGATTTTAAAAACATTTTAAATAATTTCTTAAAAACATTTTAAATAAATTTTCTGATTAATATTTTAAAATTTTAAATTGAACAAGATAGCTGAAAATAATGCAATATTGACACATTGTTTTTCTGTATATTTTGATTTTACTATATGTAACAATTTCGTTTGTTTCTGTCTTGTTCAGGAATGGGTGGCTAATTACTGGGTATTTAAAGGTGCGCCCAGAGATAAAATAAATATTGGCTTAGCACTGTATGGACGTGGTTTCCGATTGGCAAACCCACGAAACACAAAACCAGGAGCCCCAGCTGCTGGACCATCCCGACCAGCTAATTTCACCAGGGAAAGTGGCATTCAAGCCTATTATGAGGTAATCGTCTGTAACTTCGAATTAATTAATCAAAACTGCCATGAATATCTGTCAGGAGTGTCTATAGGGTTATTATGGAAAGTTGTACAAATTTCTTCAACCCGTTGGCCTACCTCAATAAACATGCAGAGTGATGCTTGAAGCAATCTTTTTGGAATGCAAAATGGTTTATAGAGCAGGAAATGTATGGGAAGACCTGTTGCTGAAGCTGTTGTAACATGCTGACAAGCTCTCAAGGAAGAAATGAAACATGAGATGTTTTTTTTACCCTTTTCTTCGCTGCTACTATTCTTGTCTAGGTTCTTTTAAAGTACAATGTTGTCGGAAAAGAAAAACCACCATAAAGTCCTCTGCAGTTAAATAGCGCTCGGAGTAGTTATATTTAAACTTATCAAAAGTTTGAGACTTATTACAACTAAATAGTGTATAGCTTTTTTTTTTTCAATTCCAATTCATTAATAAATCCGTGGAAGAAAAGTGGAAACGTTTATCCTCAACACAGGCAAGTAGGTGCAAAAGCTTAGTGTAGAAATGAAAAAAGCTTTCTTTAGTTCCTTTTATATAAGAATTCATCTTTTAAAATATGAATGACTAAACAGAATAAATTCCCTAATAAGGTACTAACATTTTTAGTTTTTTTTTTAGAAACTAACTTGGCTCAGTCCAAATTATTAGACAAATCAGACCATTTCGTTTGGGTGCATTTTTTCTCCAAATCTACAAAAAGTATTTCAAGAACTTGTAGGTAGTCTTATAGATTTATACATTGTTATAAGATTAGTACAAGCGGGGATTATGGCGATTTTCTAAGCCTAGCTTAGATGTGGCACAAGACCGAAAGTATGGTGCACTACGTGAGGAACGAACTCTCTATTCAATCGTAATTGTTCCAGAGAGACAGGTTCGCTAACCATTACACCACGCCGAGGTGATTTGCATGATTTTCTAAGCGTAGCTTAGATGTGGCCCGAGACCGAATGTATGGAACCTCCAGTGAGGCTCGAACTCACCTTTCAGTCGTAAATAACTCAACGAAAACATCTTTTCTTAATTCGCGTCTAAGCAAGACATTCTTGACCCGGTTATTAAATATTGTCTTAAAATAGCTGACCTTTTAGCATAGTAACAAAAATTATATTAGTATCTGTCTATATTTCTGAGATGAGGTATTATGTACACTATTTCCAAGGACACATGGCACAGTGGATAAAGGCGTTGGTTAGATCCAGTGACAGGACCCTGAGAGTGTGAGTTCAATATCCGATTAAGGCAGTGAGGAACTTGGAGACAGGAATTAACAGGAGATATCTGATGACTGACATCCATTAAACATGGCACGTGGAACTAGAACAGTCTACCCCAGTGAGGGAAATAAAGGGTTAAGTTCGACATTCCAACCACCTGAAGAAGGCCGGAACGTACAACGGTCAAAACGTTGTAATAAATATGGTGACAAAGATGAGAACAAAAGTCCGAAAAATGTAAATAGAATTATATTAGTCATTTTAATTCATTAGTAAAAGTAAATAATGAGGCGAATTTGCTTTCTGTGAATGAGATTCACTCAACCCGAACCCCCAAATTCTCTGAGTTCAAATTTGCATGAAATTATTCAGCAAATATTATTTATCTTTACTAAGTAATAATTGCAAACATTCGAAATCGATATATTGGAAATATTTGAAGAACCTTTGGTGTTTAATTATTTTTAAAGGATCGCATTAGCGATTGGTCTTACCATTATCGATTACCTTCTCAATTATCGAATTGTTTGAATACATATTTTGAAATATTAAAAAAAAAGTATATTATTTTATAATTAAATAATTGTAACTGTATTTTTAATTAAATCATATTGCCACTTTAATTTCATTAAAAATTATTTTTATGTAATTAGACAATGTTAAGATCGATCGGAAAGGATGATCTATGTTCCCACAACATCCCCGTCTGTAATTTATCATTTTAAATATCAAACTACATATATAGGTTTAACAGAGGAGAGATTGAAAGCAAGGATTACTCAGCCTTTACGAGCCAGTATTTGGAAAGCAAACTAGGATAATGTGAATAAATGCGTTAATTCATCTGGATCGGCGCTAGCTGAGCAATTAAATCTCATTCTGATTTTCAGTTTTTAGAGTCAATTTATATTGACTTCAAACTATTACTCTGTAAGCAGAAGGGTTGGCAGTTAGGTGATTGAAGTTGTATATCAGACGAATTGGTTTAGTAAAATCAAAGATTATATATACTTTTGTTCACGGATGAGTATCAAATTATTATTATTATTATTATTATTATTATTATTATTATTATTATTAATAATAATAATAATAATAATAATACAAAAAGTAAATTTTAATGAATTAAAGTAATAACATAAGTCAATTTAAAAAGGGAATAAACTGGCACTTTTTGGTGTTGTGTCGTATAATTCATATGCAGTTGTACAAAATAAATAGTGGTAATATTGACTGCAAGTTGAAAACAATCATATCTTTGAGCTGAATTCAGAACTTTTAAATCAGATTATAGAAAGCAGTGGGTGATTATCTCTTGAGAGAACTGCGAAGAATTTCTTTATCTCTTTTTTGTACCCCGCCAAGTCGTTTGCATGTGATACTTATGGAATATTTTTAACATAAAAATAGTAAAAGTTACCTTTTCTAACCGTTTTGTGAAAGAGTATAATTTTTCTTTCATTATTAATATTAAATTTCACCACCAAATATCTTTTCTTTTTATCATATTATTTTCCGGACAATAATCTATCTATCTATCTATCTATCTATCTATCTATCTATCTATCTATCTATCTATCTATATATATATATATATATATATATATCTATATCTATCTATCTATCTATATATATATATATATATATATATATATATATATATATATATATATATATACAACAAATGGGTATGTAAAGTTATTGAGATTTGGAAAAAACGTTCATAAAAGTATGTTTCGAAAATAATATGCGATAATGCATTTCGCCTATATGGATTCATCAGACTGAAGATGAAAACTTAAGGCGGAGAATATAAAATGTTAAACGATTTTTTTAAAGCCATTCATTTTCTTTCTATTTTTTAGTCTTGAGCAACGCCAGCTTGGGAAAAATAATATACAATTTACTTATTTTAAACACACACAAATACATACATGCATAACACATATTTTATCTTAAATCTGATGTAGCCATATAGGATATTATTTCGAAACATACTTTCATGAACGTTTTTCCAAATGTCAATAATATATATATTGCACTCTCCCATCGTCAAGCAGCTCAGTTCTTGGAACCAACAGCAGGCTATTCGCACATAATTATATATATACATATACATATATATATATATATATATATATATATATATATATATATATATATATATATATATATATATATATATATATATATAATTTTTTTAATATGCTTTCATCGCGACACAGAAATTTCTGTTTCAAAACTGTAATTTCAATCCCAAATTTAATTATAAACTTAAAAACTTAAAATTCAGTTTCGTTCCATTGTCAAGCGATGCTAAGAATATGAAGAGTTATTTTTAGCATCGCTTGACAATGGAATGAAACTCTGGATTTTAAGTTTAATTTTTATAATTAAATTTGGGATTGAAATTTCAGTTTTGAAACAGAAATTTCTGTGTCGCAATGAAAGCATATTTTTTAAAAAATAAATTAAAATATTGTGGTCTACTGTTGTATTGAGCACTGAATTTTTAAAAATAAATGCTAAGAACTCTGAATTATAAATCTCACTGTTCTTTCCTATTATTTTAATACACACACACACACACACACACACACACACACACACACACACACATATATATATATATATATATATATATATATATATATATATATGTATATGTACTTAAGCGAAGTCAGTGTAAGCACGAATATTTTCTATATTCATGACTAGCAACGCTGATAATGAAACTCGACACGTAAAAATGACATTGACAAATATTTCATTGACAACTAAGATTGTAAAAGAGACATGACTTAGTTATATATTTCATGTGTCTCACCTTGTTATAAAAAAGTTATGTGGAGTAAATTTAATTATGCTTTGTTTTATTAAGCAGACCAGCTCATCCTGTATAGAAAGGAATAATTTCCCGGTCATTATAACATAGCCTTGAAATCTTGCCCTGCCTAAACTGGTACTTCGTTTACTTACGATGTATCTGTAATAAATTTATAGGTTAGAATTCGTTGCTATTAAATGATTTGGGGACATTAATGATATAAAACTTATAGTGTATTTTACAAATATTTATGATTCAATGCTATAAATTTAAACAGTCAAAATATATTACAGGGAAAACAACAAGGATTTGCAACAAAAATGGACAGGAATAAATCCGATGACTATAAAATAAAGAACAGGAAATTTCTTTACCTCTAAATGTATTCATTCAAAATCGGTTTGGAATGGTTTGGTTCAAAGACTATTATCATCACCATCAAAACTATTTCGATTTGAGGTCATGAATTAACATGTTCTCTCATCTTCAATGACATTGTCTACTGATTCGAGAATATTTTGCCAGTCTTCTCTGTCTTCTGCGAGTTTGCGGATTTGTTACAGATCTTCCTTGATTGTAAACTTCTCTAAAACAAAATTGCGTTTATTAACTTTTCAACGTTTTCCTTTAGCAATATCGCAATATTGTGTTTGCCTATTTTGAGGCCATATATTTTACTAGAGAGTAACACGTCAACTTAGGTACCAAACATTTTTATGCTCTTTATACATGGATATGTGTCTTTCTCTCTCTAAAAGGCTCTTTCCTCGTGTGGTAAAATAGAAGAAATGATTTGAAATGTTTAGACGTTCCTACCATTTCGTTCCTATTTCCAAATTCAGCGAGTCTATATTAGCCTTAAACTCAGTCAACGAAGAAACACTGTTATTTATCAAGGATTCTTCTTTGGGAAAGAGAAATACACGCATAATTAGAATAACAAATATAAAAGTGACTACCAATTAATCATCATCACCATCATCATCATCATCATCAAAACTGTTTCGATTTGAGGTCATGAATTAAACATGTTCTCTCATCTTCAGTGACATTGTCTACTGATCGACAATATTTTGCTAGTCTTCTCTGTCCTCTGTGAGTTAGGAGATTCGTTGCAGATCTTTCTTGATTGTAAACTTCTCCAAAAGAGAAGTGAGATCTTTACCTTGTTATTTGAATATCTCGGTTCAGCGTTGTGACTATGGTGGTTCTTGGGTGACCTTTGCCCTTTTTAAAGTTAGTCTTTTCAAAGTAAAACTCCGTGGCTTCGTTAGTTGGTCATTCTGGCTTCCTTCGCAAAATATGTCCAAGAAGTTTTCATCTTGCTTTCAAAATGAACAAAGATCAATGAGATTTTTGACATCTGCTATACAATTGTCTTTCTCTGTATGCAACGTCTTAAATAAGTAATTACTGCGTAGCAATAACTGGAGCAGCCTTTACCTACTCCGCAAAGAGTAACCCAAGGAAAATGGTGATATTTTTGATCGAAATACCAACTAAAAAGAAAAGAGGACTCTCTTCAGTATCTTCCTTATAAATTTTCCAAAGGGAAATTAATCCTTCTCAGATTTGTGCCTGTAAAAGAAAAAAATATTTTTTCTCTGTTGGATTCTGTAAGTTATCTTTTGAAAAAAAAATCGATAATTCTTACGTCATAGATGCACGAAAAGTATAATGTAGGCGCGGAAAGTAAAAACCGCGCGACGGTTTCGAATGTTTGTTGCTTTTATTTCGTATTAATATCTTTTATTCCCCAAACTATGTGTTACATAGCAGAGCAGATTTGGCGCCTGAGCCATGAGTGGCAACCAGTCTAAGAGAATGACTACTCGGAATTCTAAACAATAAAAAAGGCAACGGGAAACCACTCTATTACCGGCCGCGCATTTAAAGTGATTGTTGTAGACGTTGGCGAATTAATAATTCTGGCTACCGGTAGGGGATATATGTGTTTCCGGTTGTCTCTTGAAGGCCGTTGTCTCTCGAAGTTTTGGAATTTCATCCAAAGATAAATCCTGAAAAAGTACAATATCTATTGGTTTTAATAGCATTAACATAACAAACATTTTGAGCTAGTTGACGCTTTGATTTAAAAAAAAAAAGGCAAACAAGCAAGTTATTTATACAGGGGCTTAGAAAGAGTGAGTTTGTCTATCGGTTTGGTTATCTTCCGAGCCGGATTTGATCTAGCTGCCCCTCTGCGCAGTACGATGCCAGAAGAAATGACTGCAGTAATGTTCATGTACTTTTCTTGAGCGGTGAGACCGTTCTCCGTGTGTGTGTGTGTGTGTGTGTGTGTGTGTGTGTGTGTGTGTGTGTGTGTGTGTGTGTGTGTGTGTGTGTGTGTGTGTGTGTGTGTGTGTGTGTGTGTGCGCGCGCGCGTGTGTGTGTGTGTTACGCGCTCGTTCACGGAATATTTATAGATGCAAACGGCAGCGAATCGACGTGATCACCGGGAAAGGTCGTTTACGAGACAGAGTCTCATTGAAGAAGTCATGGCAATTCAGAAATATTAAAAAAAAAACAGTATTCTGTGGAGAGCGGTGCTAGGCTATAGCATTAACAGTGTTTCTTCTTCTGTTTCTTTCTTTTTCTTTTCTGTATAGATTTGTCTGGCAATTAAAGAGGGAGCGAAGACCTATTGGATAGACGATTCAGAAGTGCCGTATATAGTTCACAACAACGAATGGATTGGGTACGATAATGAAATTAGTTTGGCCGCGAAGGTAATTTAAATATTTTTTTCTCTGGGGTTATTTTATTAGAATTACGGGTGAATCTGTTATGAATTGCATATTTGTGTCTGGTTTTGTTTGTCTATCTCTCTGGATGGTACGATCGTCAGACCTGTCGCCCATTAAATATATATAGGACATGATGGAACAATATCTGACTCGTTCAGTTAGCCCACTTACAACTTCGCTCTATTGCGTCAACAAATGCAAGCAGTATGTAATAATGTCTCGCGGGATTGCATTTAATAATCATTTCCGCATTGAAACCGTCCTCATTGCTGAAACTGGTTTTTACTGAATAGCCCTTATCTATTTTGCTAATTGGAGTATCTGGATAATTAAAACAAATTGACTTTTTTGATGGAATACGTTAAACTTATTATAATTTCTTAGGTATATATATATATATATATATATATATATATATATATATATATATTAGATTGATGCAAAAATAATGACGTAATAATGTCGTTTTTTGACGTTAAAAAATACGTCAAAAAACGACATTATTACGTCATTATTTGTGCACCAACCTAATATATGTAAATATATATATATATATATATATATATATATATATATATATATATTAAGAGTTTCACCCCAAGCAAAGCGGGAAGCCACTAGCACGCAAGGGGTTACAGAGAGTTGGAGCGAAAGCAAATCGGAGTGATAGAGGAAAGGACGAAGAGGAGGGTAGGGGATAGATCAAGGCATCTGGAGACGTCGATTGACATTACATTTCAATAGTTGGAGATTATATCTATTAGGAAAACAGGAAAAGAGGAAGGAGTTCCACAGGCGAGAGGTGCGAGACATGAAGCTATTGGAGTAGAAGAGACGGCTACATTTAATAGTTTCGACAATGAAAGGGTGAGGACGATATGCAAGCCTAGTTGAACGCTTAAAGTCAGGGAGTCTGGGAACCAGCGAAAGCAGCTCATCGGAGCAGTTACCGTGAAAGTATTTATAAAAAAGACAGAGGGAGGCGACAGCACGTCTGTGAGAGAGCTACTGCAGACGAGATGCCAGATCAGGGCCAATTACATTGCATATCCGTCTCTGGATCTTATCAAGAACTCCGAGGCAATCAGAAGGGGCTCCAGACCATATATGGCAGCAATACTCCATGCAAGGGTGAATGGTCGATATGTAGATTTCAAGGATCGATTCCGGGGAGAAAACTTTCCTGGCGCGGCACAGGGAGCCAACTTATCTAGTGAGGATTCAACATAATACTAGACCCTATCCCATAATTTGCTATATACGATTGACCGGGGACCTTCCAACACACACACACACATATATATATATATAAAAAAAAAAAATGCATGTAGCAAATCTTATGATAGTTTTGTAGTATTGTAATGGAACCTCGACAATCAATAGCATGTAGCAAATTATGGAATAGGATCTATTATCGTGTTGAATCCTCACTGGAGAAGAAAATGGAGGAAATCATATGATAGATTTGCAGTATCGTGTTGGAACCACCTTAGATAATAAAAGGTAGAAAATAATAGGATAGGGTCTATTATCGTGTTGAATCGTCACGAGAGAAGAAACTAGGAAATCGTATGATAGATTTGTAGTATTGTGTTAAAATATCACAGTTAATAAAAGATAGCAAATTCTTTGATTTGATTTCTTTCAGGTTGATTGGTTAAAAAGAAACGGATTCGGCGGTGTCGCCGTCTGGGCGTTACCGTTTGACGATTTTAACAATGTCTGTGGTAAAGGCAAATATCCACTGATGAAAGCAATTAATCGATTTTTGAACGGGTGAGTTGTTTTTTTCCCCTAATATTCATTCAAAATTTAAAATAATCTTTCCTTTTCTGTTTTTTTTTTATCCGGTTCGAAAAGAATCTAAAGTAAAAAAGAATATCCTGAACTTAAAAAACGGGTGCATCGCATTTTAAATCTGAGTTCTCAGACCCTAAAGCTTATAGCGGTCACGCTAGTGATTATAAAACATTTTGTTGGTCATATACTCGGTAAAGGATCAGTTCTTTTCAGGGCCGGCGCTAGGGTCTCACCCCGACCCCAAAACTTTGACACGCACCCGCTCTCTAATACATGTCAGTTTCCAAATTTCCCAACCTGGATGCCACGACCCTTCAAAGGAAGATTTTGCGGAGAAGAGAAGCGCTTTTTTAAATTCACAAAAATCAGGAAATTATTCAATTTAATTGAAAATTTCAAAACATTCATTATTTACTTTTATGATGGATATTTTTATTTAAATAAAATCTGAGAAAATATAATTCTTTTTGTAATAACCACCAATATTTTCATGACTAAATTTTACACGAAAAAAACTCGTTTAAGTCGGAAATTTTTACATTTCCATAAAGGCTAATCCTTGACGCATCTCCGCTGAAAAAAAAAGTTTTACAAAGATTCCAACACAAAACAAATGGGATTGTCTTAAAAATTTGTTTTAAAAACAGTATTTCATTTTTCAGGAAAATTTTTCATGTCTCTTTAAACATTTTTATTTTTTAAGCGATCATTTTCTCGGTTTTATTTCTCTAGAAATGAAAAAAAATAGGGACTAGAAATTTTACTAGCCAAATTTAATTACGCATTTATAAATTATTTAATTTATGATCAAATAATAGATATAAGTATTTGAATTATTTTTTATAATTAATTATTTTTTAAGGAGTATATAAGACAATGTCTAAAAAACAGCTATTTAATTTCTTTGATTTAATAAGTTTTTATTTGTCAGAAACTTAATATTAGGTTGGTGCAAAAATAATGACGTAATAATGTCGTTTTTGATGTTAAAAATACGGAAAAAAACGACATTATTACGTCATTATTTTTGCACCAACCTAATAATATATAACTTTTCATGTAGGCATAATTAATAGGTAATTAAATTCTAATATACTAATTTTACAGTATCATATATAGCCTATTATTAAATTAAATAAATATAGTATTTTAGATATGTATAAATAAAAATATAAGTATAAAAAAGATGACTTATTCATATTTGCATACCCCTTTAAGAAAATTTCAATGTAGTTTTAAAAAAATAAAATAAATGCCAAATATATTGTAGCGTAAACCTTAATAAGATTAAATAAGCCAAACTATAATTTGACACCTTGAAAGAAAGTCAATGTAGCTAGACAGAAATCATAACCCGCACCTACCTTAACCGACATTAAATTTGCTACACAACGGTACTTGCTTTCTACACCCAACAACCCCTTAATAGAAAATGGGAATTCTCTTAAACTTAACTTAAAAATAGAGTAAATTCAATTTTTTTCATAAGTTATTCTTAGCATCGCTTGATAATGGAACCGAATTCTAAATTTTGGGTTTAAAATTAAAACTAAATTTTAAGATTTCAGTTTCAGTTTCGAAACATAATAATTTGTCTCACGATGGAGACATATTTTTTAAAAAATAATTGATTTTTTTCAAATATCTCTTTTTCTAAAAGAAATACTCACTTCCCAAAAATTTTAAAAATTAAAAAACAAAAACAAAACGGTTGAATGAAATTCTATTATTTAAAATTAATAAATACATAAATAATTTATCAAATTAAAATAATAAATAATTACATTAGTACAAAAAATTAGTAAATAAATATATAAATAAAAACATAGACAGATAAGAAAAAAAAATCAATAACAAGAATAAAAACATTTACTGACATTTGTTTATTAGGCATTAAATTACATCTCTTAACATTTTTCATAGTTTACCTTGACTTTCACAGTCTTAATAATATTATTAAGCGTTCTTAAATTTAAAAATTTTGATAACCTAACGATATTTTTATTTTTGTTTATAAATATATTTTGTAAAATAAAATTATTACATTTACCTTGTTAAAAAGACCATGAGAAGACGAAACCTGTAAAGAAAAGTGTTCCTTTTGCCTTTACTCATATATATATATATATATATATATATATATATATATATATAGAGAGAGAGAGAGAGAGAGAGAGATAGATAGATAGATAGGATGTAATTATGTCATTATATAATTAGTTACAATAACAATTAAGACAAAATGCTATGGTAAACAATACCAAATTAATTCCTGACACTGTTTCAAGTGCTTAACCACCTGCTTCATTTTTTGATTTTTTATTATAAGTAACTGTATAGTGACTTTGTTGCCACATTGCATATATTTTGAGCTTTTTATAACAGGTTAGATAGATAGATAGATAGATAGATGGATAGATAGATAGATATGTGTGCGTGTTTTCTATATAGGACTTAATGAAAGCAAAATGTTCTAAAAGTTTGTGGCGATCGAGCGTTTCACGAAGCATACATTCTTGAAAACGACTAATAGTTTACTTTAGCCTTTTATAAAGTTTTTCTTTATAATACAATCATAAATGGTGTTTGAATGATATTGTAGACAGTATAAAGTTGCAGGAAGTATATATATTCTTAATTTCTAAACACAGTCAGTACATTGTGGCCATGTTCATAATTAATGTTATTAAGGATTAATTTCCCGCTTATTTTTATAATAAGGCCTTCTATCACTTTTCAACCCTTTTTGCAGTTGGAGGTATGTATCACATTGATATTCTTGACGAGTCTTCTGCGTATCGAGGTTTGGTAAATGTTCATAGTGATTTAAATGTGTCCGTATTTTCAGAGAGATGTAGAGTCAGTCGTTTTGACAGGCAGACGGTAGTGTGTTCAACATAATTATTTATGGGCTTGTTTTCGTCCCGAAACACAGTTTTCGATGGGCATATAGATTCATAAATAATGTTAACCTGATACAGTTTTGATTTTGTCGGAGAGATTAATAGTCCAGAAGAGACGCTTTTGCGTATACAAAAAAAAAAAAACAAACCCAAAAACAAACAAAAAAAAAACAAAAAACGGTACAAAACTAAACAAAAGTTTATTGTTAATGAAACACGTATGAAAGATGTTTTGCTGCCCAAATATACATCTATCCATCTATATATATATATATATATATATATATATATATATATATATATATATATATATATACATATATTTGGAGAGAGAGAGAAAGAGAGAGAGGGATCTATATTTGGTTTCTCTTATCTATCTATCTATCTTTGTTTTTTGTCTTATCTATCTATCTTGTTTTATCTATCTATCTTTTTTCTTATCTATCTATCTATCTATCTATCTATCTATCTATCTATCTATCTATATATATATATATATATATATATTTAGAGAGAGAGAGAGGTCTATATTTGGTTTCTCTTATCTATCTATCTATCTATCTATCTATATATATATATATATATATATATATATATATATATATAGATAGATAGATAGATAGATAGATAAGAGAAATCAAATATAGACCTCTCTCTCTCTCTCTCTACAAATATATATATATATATATATATATATATATATATATATATATATATATATATTTGTAGAGAGAGAGAGAGAGAGGTCTATATTTGATTTCTCTTATCTATCTATCTATCTATCTATCTATCTATCTATCTATCTATCTATCTATATATTTGTAGAGAGAGAGAGAGAGAGATCTATATTTGGTTTCTCTTATCTATCTATCTATCTATCTATTTCCATATCGCTAAAAGATACGCACAAACACGCACATATGCATATAATTTAAACAAAATATTAAATTTATAATTAAATAATGTGTGTGTGCGTGAGTATAAAAAAAGCAATGTAGACGTTATAACTCGAAATAAACCAAACCAATGTACATACACACTTCCTCCAACTACTGGTCATGCGTTTTCATATGTGCATTGCAAAGGGGAGCGAGTAGGTATTCTCATTCTTTCGATATTTCTCGATATTTCTTGATCGATCATATCAGCTCACGAAACTATCTTCATCATATGTTGTCAGTGTTTAAGATACGTTGCATGAGTAGAATTAATCGATTGAGAAAAATCGTCGAAGATTGTGAAGACCTACCCCTCCCCTTTCCAATGCACATATGAAAACGCATGACCAGTTGACCATTCCATATAAGGAAAACAGAATATCCACCTCTCTGTTAGCATGAAGATTAGTAAAGTTTCACTAGGAAAAACGTTAAAACAAATGAATAAATTCCAATTTGATTTTCATGATGTCTTTTTCCCAGTCGTAAAATCTGAATTGAAATATAAATTACAACATTCTTTTATTTGTTATTTTTCAGAACAGAAAACCTACAACGTAAGTAATAAATTATATATTTTTTTTACTTTATTTAATTTTACTCTTTACATATCAAAATCATAGGCGCAACATTCATTACTCACATTGTTTACAAAAGATTATTTTTTAAATCATGCTTTTTTTGTTACAGGAAGAGAAGCGACTCTTTTTGCAAAAAGTTCAATTTGTAACATTTTTTGTGCCACTAGCATACAAAGTGTTACAGAAGCTAGAGAACAAGAGTAAAGAGGCGTGTTTGAGGAAAGGCTTAAGAGAAGGACAGAGAACAAGATCAAGGTATCGGTTGATGTCGATTGACATTACACTTGAATATTTGAAGATTATAGTTATTAAGGGAGCAAGTAAGAGGAAGAGAATTCCACAGAAGGGAAGTGCGAGAAGAAGCTGTTTGAGTTGAAGAGACGGTTACATTTAACCCTTTTGACAGTGAAAGGGTGGGACTGAGATGCCAATCTAGTATTTCATTTAAATTCACTGCAGTCCGGGAACCAGCGAAAGCAACTGGTCGGAAGAGTTGCCGTGAAAATACTTATAGAAAAGACAGAAGGAAGCTACGGCACTTTCTGTGAGAAAGCGACTGTAGACAAGATTCGAATTCCAGTCGAATCTATTACATTAACTTACATGCTAATAACCTTGGGAAACGTATGAATCATCTTCTCCTCACCCAGCTATGGGGGAATAGCAGGACAGACCAGGTTCTTTAGCCTTGGGTGGCAACTGGTATACTGAAAAAATAAATGGCAACCTACTTTGGGAAAAAATCTGCCTCGTCAGTCATGTATCGAAAGATACATGATCGCCTAAGCGTGTATCATGCATGGCACATAACTGAATCGGAAAGCCTAATTCGAATTTCAGTCGAATCCATTGCATTCACTTACGTGCTAATACCATTGGGAAAGGTATGAATCCTCTTCTTCTCCCCACCCAACTATGGAGAAATAGCAGGACAGACTGGGTTGTCTTGGATGGCAACTGGTCTACTCCAGAAAGAAATGGCAACCTACTGCGGGAAAAAAATCTGACTCGTCAGTCATGTTCCGAAGGATTCCTGATCGTCTAAGCGTGTATCACTCATGGCACATTAAGTGATTGACTTCCACAAAAAGAACCATAAAATAATTCTTCTATATTTCAGAGTTAGTTTCAATATAATTATTTTTTTATTTGATCCGCAGGGTAATGGATAAGACTCTTTTGCCAATATTAGATACACACACACACACGCACATATTTGCATAATTTACAATGTATGCATGACTAGTTGTCCTCACCCAATCAAAAAGGATTGACAAGAACGGACTCCATTATTCCCAGAAAAAAAAGAAGCAATAGTTGACAATATTATATTGCAAGCTGTTCATAGCGCTTTTCTCGCTGAGAGCCACACATATAGCGATTTTCTAAGCATAACTTAGATGCGGCACAAGGCTGAAAGTATGGGGTACCCAGTGAGGACCGAACTCACTATTCAGTCGTAATTGATTTAGCGAGACAAGCTTGCTAACCATTACACCGTCTCGAGGCCCCCATGTCGAACATATATAACTGAATGTCAACGCTGATTTAGTTCAATAAATATATATGCAAAAATTATTTTGAGGCCTGTTAAGTGTCTATGGCAGTTGTGCATTCTTCCATCGATATATTTTCATCTTATTAAGTCTTTTGCAGAACTCTCCTTAATAAATATCACTATAGAAGAAATAATCGAGCCTAATTGGTGACTGAAGTAGCAGCGCAATCTAACCATTAGTCGATTTTGGTACAAAATTAATATTAAGATTATGAAGTAGACATTTTATACCCCAAAAGATTAGTGCAACACAATATTTCCTTCGTCTATACACTGGAATCTATTCCAGCGTGTGGCACCTTTGAAAACCGCCTGAAAACCATACCACGAGTCGACCCAAGCAGTGTAGGTGAACTTGGGTAGACGTAACCATTGGGGGTTGTTGATAACTGTGCTAGCACAGTATTTACTCTGTACCTTCACTAGGACGAGATGTGACACAAGGTCTATTTTTAGGTAGGGACCCGAGCGCGTACACCCGGGACAGGAACAAAAATTACCCGTCGGTTGCGCTGGCCTCGGTGTGAGCACCGATCCCTCCCTCTGGTGCAATTGGAGGGCGCGGCCTCGGGCAGCTGTTCCCCTGGGCTGGGCACCTCTTCAGTAAAATTTTCTCAGTTGCCCCTCTGTCCTTTGACAGAGAAGCCCCTGAGCGCACTCTGCCCAATGATGAGACGCAACTAAGAGATGATAAGTAGATGTGTACCTACTCAAAAAGAGTAAGGTACACACTGTGCTAGCACGAAGTCACAAGTCATCGTGGCCGAGGACTTGAGCGTGCTGGTGTTGTTCAAATTGCTGATCACGCTGGATAACACACTTTTCCCTAGAAACTGTAACTAAGGTCTGCTCAGCATAGTTGCAGTATAAACCACAGGTTAGCTCTGTAGGTGTTGAATAAATACTAATGCGCCTGAAAATGCGTCTACAATAGGGATTGGCTAGCCGCCCTAGTAGACGGGTATCCTGGAATACAAGTGGCCAGCTATACATACTCTGGAATCAGTTGGTCTTATGTCAGTCAAAACTAAGCATAATAAATATTCGTAAAGAAAATGAACTCAGAAAGGAATTCATTTCATGTGAATAAATCTAAAAATAAAACATTTAAGAACTTACGGATAAAATATTTTCAATTCTTTTATTCACAGATCGCCCAGAGATCGAATCAGAAGAAGCGAACTTTATTCCAAAAGGTGCGTCCATTGGGCTCTTCATGAGCTGTTCTTTCTTGCATCAGGAATTTGTAAATTTTTTCCTTTTCATTATCATTAATCATCTTTAAAGATATTTCTATTTGTCACGTTTTTTTTATTGCGAATAATAAATAAAACTATATTATTAAACAGTTGCTAATAAGAGGAAATCTGTGACTGTTGAAAATACTGCGTGGGTTGACAATAACAATCCACACCAAATACCACAGTTCATACATCTTAACATTCAAAATCGACATCAGATTTTACATCTCATGTTTGTAGATTGGCACGTAGATTGGCATTAAGTAATTAAACGAATCTCACTGTCAAATTAGTGTCCTGACACGAAAACAATCGGACATATCTAAACAATTTAGGGCAATGAAATAAAAATAAGACACATGTATCACAAGGCCAAAAATGAATTAAGCGATTCTTCTGAACAAGTACTTTTCTAGAAATGTCTCTATTTGGATATATATGGGAATGTATATGGAACTTTTGGTATTTGAAACAAAGAAACAATTTCAAAATGCTTCATATAAAAGAATAATTGTTCCATGTTTTTCAACTCAAATCTTTTGCGTGTCGAGACAAGAGACGTTAGCTGATTATTTAGTGTGAAATGTTTTAAATATTACCTTTAAGTTTATGAACTTATAATTTTCATAATAAAATACTTCTGTATTGTTTCTACAACTGAATTATATTAAAATTGACGAGTCTTGGAATTATAGACTCGTCAATTTTCATGCAATTCAGTTGTCGAAATGGTGCAAAAAGAAAATTATAAATTAATAGACTTAGATCGGAGAGCCGATTTCAAATTCCAGTCGAGTTCTAATATAAAGGTATGAATCCATCTTTTCCACTCCCAGCTATGGGTAAAACAGCAAAACAGAATTTGGGTGGCAACCAGTCTAGGCGAAGGTAAGTCTCAATTAAAACCACCTGCTGGCTCGTAGGTCCTCATTTCCTACGTAAGAAAGGTAAAGAGGAGGTAAATTCAAAACCAAATCTTCTGAGAGGAGGTAAGGGAAGAGGATGGACAGTAGGAGGAGGGACAGGGAGAGGAGGCGGAAAGAGGGGTGTCGGTGAGAGGAGGGACGAGGAATGGAGGACGAGGAAAGGAATGACAGAGAGATGAGGGACGGTAAGAGGAGGGTCGGTGAGAAGAGTGAAAGGAGAAGGGGACGGGGAGAGGATGGACAGTTAGGGGAGGGACAGTGAGGTGACGGAGAGAGGCGTGTTAGCGAGAAGAGGGACGGTAAGAGGATGGACGGTGTGAGAAGTGTTGAGGGACGGGGAGAGGAAGGATAATGAGAAGAGGGTGGAGAGAGGATTATCGGTTAGTGGAGGGAAGGTGAGAGGAGTGACTAGGTAACCTCATCATCTCCGCCAATTGCACTATTGTATCTTCCATGTCACCATGAATTATAATTACGAAATGGGGGGAAGTGATGACCACAGCGGCACAAAATTCGATCTATATCTATAATTCTCAAAATGTATGTGTGTGTGTGTGTGTGTGTGAGAGAGAGATCGGATGTTGTTTATGGAAGTTTTAAGGTTTCATCCGATTTTGATGAAATTTTTTTGTTTGATAGATAATTCTTCATTGTCTGTTTTGAGTCCAAATTCTTAGCGACAATGCCTCTCCACTATTTCCTCTCTATTATAACTCTCTGCAACGTTTTACTATTTACTATCTATTCTTGGATATATATCTTTCATGAAAACTTTAAATAATACTTTAAGTTATTACAATAATATTATTTATTATTATACAGTTCCTTTTTCAGGGACACCCCATTGAAATTGTTACCCTCCATTTAGGGATGTGCCTCAGTTGCACCCAAATGTTGTTACTAATATTGATTTTTGGGTGGGATAACTTTAAACTTAAACTACTCCAACTGAACGGCAAAAATTCCCAGTAATAAAATACCCGGTCAAGGACGGGTTATACTGCTAGTATATATATATATATATATATATATATATATATATATATATCAGACCCAATTTTTAGGTCTGATGAATTGGATCGTGATTACGATTCCAATGTAATAAATTATAACCATGGAATATTAGTCTTTGAGCCTTTTATATTATATTCTTACTCTGTCCTGGACATTGAGCTCTACCTGGATTCTATCCTCTTGGAAATTTATATATATATATATATATATATATATATATATATATAGTGACCGCTAATATCTATCTATCACTCTGTCTCTTTCTCTCTCTCTTCTCTCTATCCCTCTCTCTCTCTCTGTATATATATATATATATATATATATATATATATATATATATATATATATATATATATATATATATATGTTAGCTGTCAATATACCAGATGACACCCTTGAGCGCTTAGCGTTGGAGCAGGTAGGATGGAGATCAACGTGTTTTATTGGACTCAGCAGTTTTCAATCTGCGTGTCTGAATCATCTTCAAAAAGCGAGAGCAAGAATTAAAAAGTCAGCCAATTTAACAGTGATCTCATCTGACAATCCTCAATCTTGGATCATATGTGGCCTCCTTTGTAAATCACTAGCAGGTCTTAAATGCTACTTAAGATTATTGCACAAAATTTCATAACTGAATCAACTAAGCTGTCAGATTCTCATACTTCGAAACCGACGGGAGAGTCCATTATATATATATATATATATATATATATATATATATATATATATATATATATATATGGCATAAAATGATTATATATATATGAAGACGGGTTACTGCTAGTCACAACATAAAACGGAAGATAGTTCCAAACTCTGTCTTTATATGAATAGGTGTAGAAATTAGAAATGTTCTTCGAAATGGGTATGGACCATAAAAAAAGACGTGTCAAAAAACACTTTTAATAATCGCGCTTTGAGATATGAATCCGGGTAAAAAAAAAAAAACAGTCACAGAAAAGACACATAATGAAGAAAATACAGCGATTTGTTTATTTTCATTCGAGAATTTCAACTTTAACTTTATAATCACACTTGCTTCTCATATAAATCTTTTTCTTAAATTCTAAAAATGATTTAGCATTTTATTATCAGGCACGCACACGCATACACAGCAACAATGGGAACAATTACTTTGGAAACACTTATTTTTGTGATTGACATAAACAGATAAGAAAGCGTTTATTCTTTTTGAGAAACAGTTTCCATCTGAGAACGCTCATTTCTTTATAACTTATTTCTTTCCACAGTCAAAGAGCATGCTGTGATTCTCAAGTTTTTGCCCGAACCTAAAGGTACCAGGTTTTCATTCATTCATTTATACATTCATGTTTTTCATGTAATTATCATTTGTATTCATTGAATAACGAGTGGGGATTTTGATTGAATATCAAGTGACAGCAAGTCTCCCCAACATACCATCACTCATTTAAAATTTCTAGTCAACTTTAGTAATAGTTTGACTATATTTCTGAGATGACATACTATAATTATTTACACTATTTACATTGTTCGGACTGTTTTCCTCATCTTTACTGCCATATTCACGACGTTTCGATCGTTGTACGATCCGGCCTTCTTCAGGATCTGTCTATATTTTTGAGATGAAGTATTATAATTATTTACACTGTTTACATTGTTCGGACTTTTGTCCCCATCTTTATTGTTATATTCACGACGTTTCGGCCGTCACCGACATATGGAATCAGTGCATATGCCACAAAAATCTCCTAAGACTGCCAAGCATAGAAATGAATACAATATAGGAATCAGTAATACAGAAAAATAGAGAAAAACAACAAATTGTAATATGAGCCCTGGTAAAAATGGTTACTGAGACATTAAGTTTATAAGTCCCAAAAATTAATTCACTGATGTCTCCAAGGACATATGTCCCAGTAGCAAGTAAACGAATAAATTGACCCAAAGAGTTTTGAGTTCAATACTTGGCCACAGCAGAATGAAAATTTTAGAGAGTTAAGCTGTTAAAGGGAATTAGCTGAAACTGAGATATCCAGAAAAGGCATGGCACGTGGAACTAAAACAATCTAAACCGGTGGACGAAATAAATGGTTCGATTCAAAATTTCAACGTACACCACCTCAAGAAAAGCGGAGCGTACAACAGCCGAAACGTCGTGAATATGACAATAAAGATGAGAACAGTCCGAACAATATAAATAGTTTAGCAATAGTGTCGGCGAGCTAGTTTTCAATGTTCCAGGGTTTTCAGTTCTTCCATTTTCATAGATCGTCAGGACTGTTACAAGCGTGCCAATAATGAAGGTTATTCTTTTTAGTTTAGAGCGATCGGCTTCAGAGTCAGTGTTTAGAAAATATCTTAATATCAGCAAAAAAACCTTAAAGATTTCTTTAGGATGCGCACAATTTCGAAAAGCCTATAGTTTTCTCTTTTATATAGTTTACCTGGAGTCGGACCCAAATACTAGCTGATTCCAAGTCGTTGACAAATGACGATCACTCCACTAAGAACAAGTACTATTCTTAATACTGAAGTCTGAATTAGTAAAGCATGAGGATAAGCGTAGTGGGAAGAGCCTAGTTGTCTTAAAAATCACTATGCGAAATCCTGTCTTATACTTAACCTCGAGCACCGATCTCTAGCACCAATGGAAAGTATGGAACTATTTTAACTCCGTAGCAGGTGATACTATCATTATCTATTTTTCCCCATTCGTCGGATCTCAATCTCCAGATCTCGTCATTTCAGGATCTGGAAAATGAGACACCCACATGATATATTGAAGGCAAAAGGGTGAGAGGAAACCAGTGCATAAGCCCTGCCTAACGAGCTTGTGTAAATGGATAGCAGAACAGGGTTTAGGAGAGTTAACAAAAAGACAAAATTTATTATGAGTTACAAAATACAGAAAATCGTAGAGAGCCATGATTACCAACGATCTGAAATGACAAGTTACATAGAAAAAGTATCACTGAGAGGAGAAGTCGTTGCTTTATTCGATTCTGATATCTAGTTGATCAGATGTTTTAACAATGGCTGACATGATTACTGCCTTATTTGCAGCGCATGCGTAAACACTCGGCCTTCTTACATCATTTTCCGTGCCTTGATTTATGAGGAAGATGTCATGAATAATGGTTAGAGATTTAATTTAGAAGACATTTCTGTGTAGTAAGTTCGATTCATACGGCGTTCTTGTGACTTACTTAGCTTAGTAAATAATAGTTATTGTTGCGAGACTAATTTCAACACGGTTTTTGTTTTTGTATTTATATATGCATTTATTTTCGTAACACAGGTTTTTTCGGCGCTTATTCTGTAAGAAGTTATAAACTGAAACGGTTAGGTTTGAGGTTCAGAAAACTCATATATTTTGGCATGCAGTTATGCATAAATTAAATTCAGTTTTTATTAAAACGACATTTTTCAAGTCAACATTGCGATTAAAGTAAATCACATTTTATCACGCTAGTGTAGTCTTTGTTGAAATAAAATACTTTCAGGGCTGGCGCCGATTCATCAGAGATAAAACATGAAAATTGAAGATTTAAAAATTTGAAGTATATATATATATATATATACAAGACAAGAAAGGAAGGGAACAAATAAAAAAAGGAAGTAGTGTACGAATGGATATTAGTGGAGGTCAGAGGAGAATGAAAGAGAAAAAAGAGAGAGAAAATGACCTATTTATTTTAATGACAGTAGCAATCTGAAGGTAGTTTAGACTTAAAGAAAACTTTCATAAATCTATTAACAAAATTAATATTATATTCAATAAGTGATAAAACAATTTATATGGAAGAGAGATAATCCAGAATTAAAGATTCATTAAAATAAACAATTTATCAGAAAATATACTTAAAAAAATAATTAAAAAATTAAAATTAATATATTGAAATGATTATATTTCTTTGGAATAATTATCTCATTTAACATCAACATTTAAATCAACATGTTTTAAATTAAACATACATTAAATAATTCCCATCTGCAAGGAAAAAAATATCATTTTATATATAATATAATAAACCAGTCAAGTGGAAGATTAAATAAAAGTAAAAATCTACACTTAAAATTAGAAAATAAAGTGAATGAAGAAACGCCTTTAGAAATTTTTTTTATAAGATAATACTTTACAATAAATAATTAAATATAGATATAATAATTTAATTAATTTATTAATAGTAAAAAAATTAAATAATTTATTAAATATTACATAAAAATCCACATTACTTGTGTGTATATATATATATATATATATATATATATATATATATATGTGTGTGTGTGTGTGTGTGTGTGTGTGTGTGTGTGTAGCGTCTATTAAGGCATTAATATTTACATACGCTCTATCCCAGTCAGTGAACACTTTGCTCCATAAATATAACATACCTTAAGACCATGCTTTTATCTTAGAATAGAATTTTATGTTAGATTAAAATCGATAAATAAAGCTATTTCATTATTCATTGGCTCGTAGAATGTTATTTGTTTTATATTCAGGAAGCGTTGAAGATGAAAATAATGTAGAACAACCAGCAATGCTTGAATTTTAGAAATATGCAGTTACAAGATAACTTAAATATCATCTTCCTTTTTCGACGGTACAGTTTTAGAGAAGGTAGAAACCTCCATTATTGTAAGTGTGTGATAAGTCTTTGATAAAAAGAAATGTCCGCCTTCATTGGGTTTGAACTTTCTCCGACTTTTCTTCTGAACATTTTGAACTCATCAAATCAGACGATATTTGAACTGATCAGATCAGACAATATTTCGTCATAAAATGTGAGGATTTTGATATTTCCCGGAAAGAGATATATTTGTTCGAAGTAGCTAAGTGGTTTTGGCTACTGTAACTGAGTAGGACAATCTTGCAAGTAGCCGTAATGGACTGGTACTCATCGTAGTCGTAGGCAATATGCTTTGGCAATAGGCGTAGGCAATGGGCGTAGGCAATAGGCGTCGCCGTACCTCCACATTAGTCTGTATTTATGGCTGACACCAGTCAATTATATTACTGTGACGGGGAACCCAGCTGTATGCATATTCATTATATCAGATTTTCTCACTGGACTTAAACTAAAATCATGAAAGCTCAGTTTTGATATCCTGCATTTCTATTAACAATGAAAAAGATGTCTGCATTAGGATGTCACTCAGTTTTTATGATAGTTTGTTAGTCAGTTTCCATATCACATAACAAGAGTATTTTCTCATTTTTTGGGAAGGAAGAAATACTCTGTTCATTTCGACATATTCGGTCCCCTCACCATATTTCCCATCGGTCTTGCAATCATATGAATTCCCTAAATGTAAATCCTTTTAAACATCTATTCATAAATGATTACGTTCCTAGATGAGATGTTTCGGGGAAATCAAGCCTTATAGTAAGAATTTCTGTTTATCAAATTAAATTTCTCTTAAAAAATCGATTTTTGTTTTATCTGTTTCAGTTACACAAGCCGTGAAATCTTATCACCCAAAATACCGAGACGGTAAGCAATATTGTTTCGACTGTTGATTTGGGGTTGCCTTATTTTCTCCGTCCTGATCATTCAACATCAAAGATTTCTGTGTATGTGTGTGTATATGAGTATGTACGTGTGTGTTTGTTTGTGTGTGTGCTTCTGTGTGCATGCGTTTGTGCATGTGTGTGCGCCTATGTATGTGTGTATGTATATAGGCGCATGTGTGTGTGTGTGTGCGGCTCTGTGTGTGTCTGTGTATGTCAGTTCATTCAGAAGCCATTTAAGTATTGATAAAAAGTAGATCACTGCCGTCGAAATTGAAAATATGGTTTACCGTACGCATCTGACTCATAGAAATTGGTCCCTTTCTCTGGTATACCAAAGAAAGAGACTGCCAGATGGGCGCGCTGAGACTTTACTGACGAAATTCAAACAGCTTCCAAGAGAAAAATATTTCCTTTGTGGCCTTTCGTTCCATCTGTATTATTTTACCAAATATTTTCGGTTATTGTTCACTTTCTCAGAACGAACCGAAACTCTGAATTAATCGATTTATTCTAAATACAATGTTGGTAACATTTGAAATTTAAAAATGTATTTATACTTTTTTCAGTTACACCGTCGTACAGAAGACAGACAACTCATCCTGGTAATTACGATTTGAAGTTTTTCATTCAATTATATTTTCTTATCTGAAACAATGAGTATCAACGAACAGATGTTGGTATCATTTTCAGGATATATATATATATATATATATATATATATATATATATATATATATATATATATATATATATATATATATAAGTAAAAGATCGTATAAGTTTCCCATTATAATATCTATTCTATTGAAATATTGATAATCCAAATATGGCGTACTCCGCTATCGTGGACGATAAATGAGGGTCAGTGTTGGATGGTGCCTTTCGTTTTACACTTATGCATACTAGCAGGGGATAAGGTGGAGAAAATCAGGTAAGGGAGAAATATTTCAATTCTGCTTTCTTAAGTGCTGCGGGCGACAAAGCCACAATAACAGATGAAATTTGTTAAAGCAGAATTTTCATGGCGTCTCTGCTTCAGAGCTTGACAAAGCAGATCACAGTGCTTCAGTCTAGTGTTTTCAAAACCCTTTAACTTAATGAAACATGACTTACGCCACTCCTTTCGGTTTGATGCTTGGGCTTCTCAGGTTTTCAGATCAAAGTTGAAACGCTTTAAGTTGTCTTTCAATTTTCTTTGTAGCGTAAGGATGAAAGTCAATCTTAACGCCTGGGGTTTTGTAGTTGTGTATACAGCACCTTCTTTGGAAGCTTATGCTCATCCCTTCTCATAACATGGCCAGCAACCTAAGTTGTATCTCTGCTAGAATAGTTTAAATCCAAAATATAAAGGTCATAGAACATATATTTAATTAGAATAATATTCCATAGATATAAATAATTTATTATTTTCTAATTTGATACGCTAATATCAACTCCTTGACATTCAATAACATTCGTCGGTGTTTCATTCATTGATTTTGTTCATTTTTCTAGTGTTTTGACTTTAAAATTATTTGCAGCAGTTTTTATTTCTTCCCAGAGATCTTTGCTGGACAATTGTTCTCCTCTATTCTTTAGATATATATATTTTAATGATAGACCACACGATTTTTTATTGGTTTAATATCTAGAGCAGATGAGAACCTTTCCACTCAAGCAGAATGTGACACAAGGTCAGATTTAAAATGAGAGTTGGCAGCTCTAAATAAATTGCTCGAGCCCCTCCGGTACTTCCTAGCAATTGTCGCGGGGACGAGACATTGAAGATCCAGCCTAATATACAGCCCCACCCCAAATTACATAATTTTAAAAGCAATTATCTTGAAAACTACTAAGTCTAGCTCAATGAAATTGAGCAGTTTAGGTGTTGAACATCATAAATTTATTATGGGACCGATTTCATAAATGTTCAATATATGCACCGCCTGTGACACAGCACACGTCAAGTCGGTAGTTAAGCTCTTGTCAAATACGCTATAGCATGTCTGCGGTAACATTATCCAGTGAGGAAGTGATTCACTGCTTGAGTCCATCAATGATAGCAGGAAGAGGATGGGCATAGACCAGTCCCTTCAAGAATCCTCATAAAATTTTGCATTGAAAGCACACTGCATCTTGGGCGACTGCAGGCGAGCATATTCCAAGACGCAAAATGACTTCTCTTTGGGAGTGAACGGCATGGCTCAACTTCAAAACAGAACAAAGATAAAAAATTAAACATAAAATCTTGATCTGTTTCTATACATTCTGTGAAAATCTGAGGTTATTTCAACAAGAATTGGCCAAATTATTGGCCTGCGAAATAATGTCAAATTTTGGGGGACACCCTGCATTCATTTCAAACCATCTTGCTCAGTTGGGTTAGGTAAATCAGTCAGTTTTATACCATGCGTGATATATGCTTAGGCGATCATGTTTCGATACATGACTGACGAGACAGATTTTATCCCGCAGTAGGTTGCCATTTCTTTCCGTGGTAGACGAGTTGCCATCCAAGGCTATAGAACCTGGTCTGTCTTGCTAATTATCCATAGCTGGGAGAGAAGAATAGGATTCATACCTTTCAGAACGATCGAACTCACAACTAGCACACTTGCTAACATAAACAATCGTTGTGATTTATGTAAGTAAACTATTGCAACTATTTCTGAAAAAAGAAAGATATAATCTTGAATTCACTTGGTATATTTCTATTTACTCAACCCCCTCACAAGGTCAGGTTGTGACACAAGGTCGGCTTAATGTGGGGAGCCCGAGCACGTGCACCCGGGCAAGGAACAAAAATTCCCCGAGCCCCCACAACCGTCGGTTGCGCTGGCTTCGGTGCGTGCACCGATCCTTCTCTCTAGTGCAATGTAAAGGCGCGGCATCGGGCAGATGTTATCCAGGGCTGGGCACTTCTCAGTATAATTGTATAATGGCTTGCTTCATAAAAGCTGACATTGTGGAAGAGTTAGATTAATTTGTTCGAGAGATTTTAAATTCTACAGAAAAAATCGAACATTATGATATGAAGAAAATTTTGATGTCAATGTCGTGCTCTGATTTCATGCAGTCAGTCAACTGATTTCTCGACACGATAGCAAACACAGGTTATGATTTACCAAACAATTCGTATAAAACAGGGGGCGATATTTGCTGGCTAAACAATGCCAATGAATGAAATAAATCAGTCGAACTGCAATGTTTTAAAATCGTTGAGAGAAGAATAGTCTTTGTCTTCACCAACTGCAACTTTTGTTCGAGTGAAGGTCAACGGCAATAAAGGATCGGTAGTTAGAGTGACGTCAGTGGCACATTGCATTTAATGTGTCAAGTTGATGTCATTGTGAATGACAAAGGGTAGAAGACATTTGTAAATGGAATGTTGCGTTACATTATCAATCGGACAAGAAATTCGTCGGCGACAAACAAATAGGGAACTGTCCATCACGTAGGCATTTCTTTATAGACTTCTCAACATATATATATATATATATATATATATATATATATATATATATATATATATATATATATATGACGTCATACATTATGAAAAGTCCGACAATTATTTAAGACATTTGTTTATGTTTATACGTTCTTTTTATAGATACATAAAAAATGTCTTTAACATATATATATATATATATATATATATATATATATATATATATATATATATATATATATATCCGTTGATATAAAGGGGGTGGGCTGAAGTACAAGTCCAACAACCTTGATCCTGAAATAGACTTACTATAGAAATGACG